>OU618553.1:6352140-6952140 GCA_914829495.1 Eilema sororculum
AACCCTCGCAGTCGGGGTTCGAGACCGTCTTCCCCTAGAGCTAGGACCCACGCACGGCCTGGAATGCCGTCGGGTCCCGGGGCGGTGTTCTTCTTGGCTCTAAGCCGTCGCACCGCCAGCTCTAGTTCTACCCAAGTGACCTCGGGCACGTCGTCGTCAATAACCACGCCGGGCGCATCAGGTGACCGAGGTGGCGGAGTCATCTGCGGCGGAACGTGTTCCGCCCGCGCCGGGAACAGGGATGCCACCACTCCTCCAAGCAGAGCCGGCTCGAGAACCTGGGTCAGGGGAGGGGCCCGGGGGCGCAGCTTTCCTCTTACCAAGCGGTAAGGCCGCCCCCATGGGTCCCGCTCCAGTGTCTCCAGCAGTCAACCTTCCGTCCCTAGAGATCATTTTAAGACTTCCTTCTTCCTACAGTCCCGGGTCCTTTATGCAGGGCGTGAAAAGGCATCTAATGAGGCCGTCAAGCTGAGTGCCACCACTGTTAACATGGTACATGTTTCCGATGGCGACCCTCTTTCCGAGACTTTGCCTTTGCTTAACATCAGGCGAGGTGAAGTCAAATTGACGTGTCCTATATAATAAAAAGACTTCGTTGGCAAGATATTTATGACGCTGTCTCCTACCTATTACAAAAGAATTTTGTGAATTCCATACCTATTCACAAATGTTATTGTTATTATTTCATAACAATGCTGGGTGGAATTATGCCAATACCAATTGTCTGGGCCTAACATCAGAGAATATCAGAATATACGCCATTTATGTCAAACCCACTCGCTGTAACACATTGTAATTTTTATCCCCAACCCTTCTCAATTTCAGTGTACCTACATACATTCACTACGCTTGTCATCTTTCAATGTAGGCTTAATAATAATCTAACATCTGAATACTGCTAATCAGAGTAAAGTTACTACTAAAGTTATGATTTCGAAGCTGACCACGAGAACTGGGTACTATCCGATAGTTAAAATAAATTATCTAACCGAGCTTATTAAATTAAGAATGGTAAAAGAGCAGTAAAAATTGCGTCAGTTCTTATTTTATGGTTTTTATTTATTTTTAATCATCCACCCAACCTATAATAGTAACTGATTTGACTATTACATTTTATGACGTCATTAAATCTTTTTCATACAAGTTACCTTAGAACTTACCGTTTTGACGTTTAGTAAAAAGCAAATAATTTAACTAGTCAGTAGAATACCCAACTGCACTGCAGACGCATAGGTAAAGCAGATTACATTACTTGCCGCAGTGTACCTAGCTTAAAAGTGTAAAAACTAAAATTTGATTTCTAAATATCACCCTCTATAAAGTATGAAACAAGAAAATATTCCCTTATTTAAAATCGTTAATGTTCAATCACAAAATAGATAATAACGTACTTATTACATTTTTTTTTTTTTTTTTATACAGGACTCGTCAATTTGACTTCACCTCGCCTGATGTTAAGCTAAAGGCAAAGTCTCGGAAAGAGGGTCACCATCGTAAACATTTACCATGTTAACAGTGGTGGCACTCAGCTTGACGGCCTCATTAGATGCCTTTTCACGCCCCGCTTAAAGGACCCAGGACTGTAGGAAGAAGGAAACACGTGAACTGGCAGGGAATTCCAGGCCTTAGTGGTGCGGCATAGGAATGAATCACTGAAACGCTTGGTTCTAGCAGGTATACTCTGCACCGTAAATGGATGACATCTTAGCCCTGCACGTGTCGTCCTGTGAAGGAAAGGGGAGGGTGGGACTAATTGGAAGAGCTCGTCAGAACATTCACAATATAAATAAGATAAGATAAGAGAAGATATATTCGATTGTATTAGTTAAACTATTTATACCTATCTAACTAATTGTATTGCATAAAATAAGCAATTTACAAGTACATAAGTACCTAAATATTTTTTTTAAATGCATTTAATAGCTACATAAGTAAGCGCAGTTTTTCTTTTTTTTTTGTAAGATAACAATAAATTTTAATTTGAAATTAGAATTAAAATATTAGAAACTTTTTGTTATTCAACTATTTTTCTTTATTCGGTTCTTTTGTATAGTTGAAGTTATTTAATTAACCTTTTGATTATAGAATAGTAAAAAGGCAGTAAAAATTACGTCCGTTCTTATTTCATCGTTTTTATTATTTATTTATTAATCTTCCACCAAAAATAATAGTAAGTATAGGTAAATTATTTAACTGTAACGAAATATGTCGTCATATATTCCCATATCTGCCAATTTACTTAAACTAGAAGAAATTATCTTTATTCAGCATTCAAGTACTAAAAAACTCAAGGAAGTACATACCTATGCGTAATCTTTTTCCAAATACAGGCTGTTTTATTATACCACCTTACGTAAAACAGTGATCACTAGAGTATAAATACGCATATACATATTATATTATAGTTAGGTGTAATCAGAACGGTAGCTGTATTGTTACAACGCCAGTAGAGTGTAAACAGGTCAGTACCGCGGCCCACTGCCTTCCAATCTGCGCACATACCTAAGTTGCTGAGAATAGTGCTCGAATAGAAAACTAGTAGACCGATTTAATTATTTAATAGTTCTTTTTTATGTATTTGGAACATGCTGTAGTTCTTTTTTTATGTATTTGGAACACAAAGATTTGAAGCATTTATTTTTCTTATATTTTATATTCACTATTCACTTACATATACTTACGCTTGTAAGTTCCCCGAAGGGGTAGGCAGAGGTGTATTAACACCCACATTTCGCCAACTATTTTTTCGGTCCCACGTAATAGGTGGCGAGCGTATTGCCGTCAAGCGGGCTCTAAGTCATGGGCTGTATGTTTAATGTCGGATGGAGAACAGCCCTGTCCCTTGTCCCTTAGTCGCCTTCTCCGACACCCACAGGAAAATTATATATTTAATACACTTCAAAGCTTGAACTGTGTCTGGTCAGTTTATCTTTTATCGAAGTACAGGAACTTCTTTCTATTACCTGAAACAATAAATAATGTCTATTAGTTCATGATATATAACCTACTAGCTTTTGCCTGCGACTCTGCCCTCGTGGATGTCGGTTATCGCGATAAAACATAGCCTATGTCCTTTCTCATGGTCTAATCTTCTCCTATACCTACTAAAATTCATCAAAATCCATTCAGTGGTTTAGGCGTAACATACAGACAGACAGACAGACCGTGTTACTTTCGCATTTATAATATTAGAGTAGTTTATTTGCTGCTTTAAGGTGATTTTCAACTACAACTAAATTATAAATACCTCATTAGGTTATATAGGTTATAATTCAAAAAACATCATTCATAACTGTATTTACATGATGAAACCTAAATAATACTAAGTAATTTAACTTCATTTACATATAAAAAATGTATGAAAAACTACGCAAGTCCTCACAAAACCCAGCTTTTTGCTAGTTTAAATTCAAACAAAAATTTGCTCTTTCATTTCACTGCTAATATTAAGCCTTTTCATGCTCACGAAAAATATGTTTTTCAGTTTAATTCAGATACCTTTTCCTTTCAATATCTACTAAAACAGAATCTCAATTCGGTTATAGACTGTAGGCGTATTTAAAAAGGATTGTTTGTTTAGGTCGATATACAAAAGAGGTCGTCAAAATTCAAATTATATCATCCTTTTTAGGATGAAAAAAAATGTGTACTCTGTCAAACCGATGAGAAAATTTAAAAAAAGAAAAGGGACAAGTCCTTTATGAAGCTGAATGATTTATTAAATATCGGTAAATCACTTTATTCTTGAATAGGTGCTTTATATAACAACTAACCCTATGTAACTATTATTATTTATTCATCTATACTTCACTACTAAGTATAAAGCAAAGACGCTTTTCGCGCTTTCAATAGATGTAATAAGAAGGTTTATATGTGAATGAAATTTTTATAGCATTTATGCTAACTTTATAAGTTCGAAATACATCGGGAAAAACCTACACCCTTAAAGACGGATATAAAGAGAAGGGAAATTTGAAGTGATTCAGGTGTGGCTCAAGGTTTATATGTATTACTAGTTTTTGACCGCGGCTCCGCCCGCGTGGATGTCGGTTATCGCGACCAAACATAGCCTATGTCCTTTCTCATGGTCTAATCTACCCCTATACCGAATTTCATCAAATTCGGTTCAGTGGTTGAGGCGTGATAGCGTAACATACAGACAGACAGACATCGATTTGCTCTCGAGTTTTAAGACATTTTGAGACTACGTTGTCAAGATATTTCCGACTGTACCTACCTACCTATGTATTAAAAGCTACTAAAAATAACAATAAAATGTAAGTGTGTTACAGAATCGGGGGTATACCAAGGTATCTAAGCAATTGCAAGTCATTCGAGCTACGTTTAGAAATCGACTCCATTACTGAATTCGCACCTCTATAGCTGTGTAGCGTGATAAATGTTCTGTTTCCTGCTATCAAATGTAAGTGGTTGCTGTATTCAACGATACATTTTTTTTTCGTAATTATCCCTGAACTCGTTGTACACTTAATTGCTTGTGTTGTTAATCTATTAAGGTGTGTTCTCTTCGTTAAGTTTAAGTTCCACACAATGACTTACCGTTCTTCTTTCTTATAAATGTCTTCTTCTAAGTAGGCATATACCTAATCCACAAATTACTTACCATTTGAAAGATTTTTTATAGCATTAGGTATGCTAACTATACAAATCGAATACATCAGAAAAAAATAATCTTTTCGGGTGGGACTCGAACCCACGGTCTTTCCCTTTGTACAGTCAACTACAAAAGTAGCTTAACAAATTCTAATTTAATGAACACTGTGGCCCCTAAACCTTACATAAAATTGTGGAAAAAAAAACATTGAATATGTAATTAAGTTTGTCTTCTGGGAATCATAACACTACATTTACTATAGACAGATGCATTCCATTATAAGAAAGATTTGTAAAATATTTTAGTGTTAATCAACTTATGGCGTTGACTGTACTTAGACTTACCATTTGTAGAGATGGTCCCATTTTAGGACTATGAGTAACACACACTATACGTAGGTATCAGATTTTTTTCTTTTCTTAGCGTTAATCCTAGTTATTTAAACTTAGATATTTTTTTAACCAAATGCGCAGTTAGTCTGGTAAAGCGGACCCCAGAGTGGCGTGGTGGTAGTGAACGCGACTGCCACGCAGGAGGCGCGGGTTCTATTCCCACTCAGTGCAAATATTTGTATGCATGAATATGGCTATTTGCATTGGTCTGGGTGTTTCTATGTATAATATGTGGTGGAGCGCTTGTGTACTTTCTTAATTATTTCCCACATAATTTAATTGTATTTCAATTTTTTGTAATTTAAAAGAACCGGGTCACTTGTGTATTTTCTTTTATATTACAACCAAACGCCAGGTCATAGATCCTCAACTATAATTTACCAAAATCGCGCGGCGTCGCTCACCCCCGGTTTTTGTCGCTCGAGCGTAAACTTCGTCAATCACCAACCGTACGCGAAAATTACAATAAGGTTATTCGGGATTGTTTGGATAACGGTTGTTTTGGTCTCGTTGATGACTCTAATTTGTCTATGGATGGTTATTACATACCACATCGCGCAGTGGTTCGACATGACAAACCGATGCCGCGTATTGTGTTAGACGCGAGCGCTAAAACCCACACTTGTCTTTCGCTCAATGATATTTTACATATTGGTCCCAATTTACAGGCAGACCTGTTTTTATTATTATTAAATTTTAGGCTATGTCCTATCGCAATGAACGCTGACATAAATACTCACCGCAAATCGCTTGAGTTTGATGTTGGCAGTCATGTCGCAAAGGTTTTAGGTCTCTCGTGGGAGCCGTGTGGAGATAATTTTTATTTCACATCCACCTTGGTAGATGAGAAGTGCACTAAGAGAAATATACTCTTTATAGTTGCACGACTATTTGACGTGCTCGGGTTGGTGACACCTGTGATACTCTACGCCAAGTTGTTAATTAAGGAACTTTGGCTTAGTAAGAGTGATTGGGATGACCCTGCTCTAGAGCATATACGCTCACGCTTTTCCGCCCTCGTTCAAGAATTAAAATTGCTTGACACATTAAAAATTCCGCGATATATAGGTGTCGAAGTTGATTGCGAATTACGTCTTGTCGCATTTTGTGATGCCAGCCTGAATGGCATGGGATGTGTTATTTATGCACATTGTACCCACCCATCTGGCATTCAAACTCGCATTTTGTGTGCAAAATCAAAGCTCACTCCGACAAAGATTACTACGCTTGCTCGATTAGAGTTATGTGCTATTTTGCTTATGTCAAAGTTAATAAGAACTGTACGTGATTCGTATGCATTACGCATTCCCGTTACTGACATTTACGCCTTTTCTGATTCCACGATTGCCTTATCATGGGTTCACTCGTCACCACATCGGTGGTCGATTTTTGTTAGCAACCGGGTCGCTCAGTGTCAAGAAAACTTGAACGCTGAACATTTTTATCACGTCGCCGGAGACATTAACCCGAGTGATTGTCTATCACGCGGCATGCTCCCCTCGCAACTTTTGACTTATGATTTGTGGTGGAACGGTCCAGCATGGATCCGCGGCCCCCCTGATGAATGGCCTATTAAGTCATTCTCTCCCGCCAACTGTTCTGACTTACCTGAGCATGAGGCAAATGTGTTGAGTGTGACAACAAAACACACAGAGTCGCCATTGTTATGTACATTAGCACAACGTGTTTCTTCTTGGCAGAAACTACTACGTATCATTACATACGTTTTAAAATTCGCACGATTTAAATTTAAGATCGAACCTCATTCTGTATCAGGATTACATCCTGTCCTTCTCCCTAAACGCGATCACGTTGTTGATCTAATAATTCAGCATTTTCATGTTGTCAATTGTCATACTGGACCTGGACTCCTCATGTCTATCATAATATATAAAACGCGTACTGGTGCTTGCAAACTCGCTGTAAGCAAGTTGTATCCTATCCCAACGCAATAACTTACAACGCTAAATAGAATCTTAAACTTTAATTTTTAACTCAAGCTTTAAACATACTTTAGATAGAATATTGTTAGTCTAAGTTGTTATTTTAGCTATGTGTATTATTATGTTATACAAATTCACTATGGGCTCTAATCAGCCAGTGTTCGCTTGTTTGTTTCGTAACGTCTTGCGACGTTCCAAAGCCTGTCTGCAGCTGAATCCTCCATAAATTATGGTAGGACGTGTAAGATAGTCCTACCATGTGGTGTGTTTGCACACAAAGCGTTAAGAACCTATGACCTGGCGTTTGGTTGTAATATAAAAGAAAATACACAAGTGACCGCTTCTATGTATGAAAACGTAAGAAAATCGGCACTGACCTGAGTTCCACCTCGTGAGGATTCAGCTGTAGACAGGCGTGGTTCCTGGCACGTGCTGGTGGGTAGGTAATTTTCGACCGGCCGGTGACTTTCTTGAATTTGTCGTTTTCTTCCGATACACAATTCTTTCCGCCATCTTAGTTTCATTACTTTCTTTCGCTAACAGATTTACGTAAATTATTTGGTAAATTCTGCATTTAAAACGCTAAATCTACGTAATAATTGGTAGATATTTATAATAGTTGGTGATTTACGTATTAATTGGTAAATAATCATCATTCTATTCACATACGCGTAACTTTGTAGGTAGGTACCTATCTAGGTACGTAAGTACATAGTTACATTCTCGCTCCGCTGTGCTACTTGCGCTATTATATAATAAATAAGCCGTAGTACAATTTTCAATAAAAAGTAGGTATATCTAAACTGTTTGTGTTGAATTACTATTATATTATAGTAGGTACCTTACAGATAATCTTCTTGTTATATTTCAATAGGTAGGTCTTACCTATCGTTAATTTGCAAACATGTCGTCAGATCTCGAGACGAAGCTTATTCTGTTGAATCAAAAAAAGGAATTATTGTTTGCACGCATTAATCGTTGGTATAAATCGTCGAAATCAGTTGTGTGTTTTGACATAACGACGCGAGCCAATGAAGATTTTCTGTCTGAGACCGAGAACATCGATGTCGTTCGCGATAAGTTCGAGTCGATTGTAGATCAAATAAATAGCTTAAATTTATCATTAGAACCCCCTGTGGAGCCCGACTATTCTTGCCTTGACTCATTCGATGAATTGTATTCGAGAATAAAACGCATTAGAAATAAATTATCTACGCTCAAGGTCAAGGAGGTCGCATCACACGGGCCGAGTAATTCAAACGCGTCTGTAGTGAAATTGGAAATGCTTGTTATTCCGAGTTTTGACGGACGCCCTGAAAACTGGAATACATTTTATCAGTCCTTTAAGGCCAATATTCATTCGAACACACAATTGTCTGATTCGCAACGTGTGCAATACCTATTCTCAAAATTAACCAAAGACGCATTAAAGTTCACTGCCGGTATTGTTCCGTCAAGTGAGACCTACAGTATAGTGTGGGACGCCTTGGTCAAGAAATACCAAGATAAACGCTCATTAGGTTCATATTATCTTAATAATATATTAGACTTAAAGAATTGTTCACCTAGTGTGAACTCACTTGATTCATTTATAGGTATATATTCCTCATCTATCGCCGCGCTTAAAGAGTTAGGTATAAATGATTTAACGGACTTCGTGTTTCTACAATGTGCCTTGAGGAAAATGGACACGCTAACCATCCAAGCCTTCGAACTTTCTGTTCGAGGTGTCGAAATACCTACAACGCAACAGCTGATCGACTTTGTACAAGATTATGCTAAGATGATTGAACGGTCAAACCCGCGGTCTTCGTCATATGCGAAGTCGTCCACTGCTGGGACACCACAGTCTAATGATAGGCGTGTACAGCGTAATTCTAAGTCGTTTGTTGTCAGTGTGCCGATTAATAATAAGTCGAATGCGCCCGCCGTAGTTGATGCGTCATGTTGTTTATGTGGCGGCCGCGACCACCGACACCTGTATAACTGCGCTCAGTTTAAAAATATGCAAAATGCAAAGGCTAGATATGAGTTTATTAAATCTAAGCGTGGTTGCGTGAATTGTCTAAGCACATTACATAATCTCCCGCGATGTAAAAGTACGTCAGTTTGTTTCTGTCAGAAAAAACATCATAAATTATTGCATTTTGATAATGTTAATAATTCGCACTCGCATGCGACGAGTGCTGTCCCTTTCTCGCCGCCCCAGTGCGACAATATTAGTCCCATTCCTGAGTCACCGCTCGCTTCAAGCACTGTGCATTCGTATGCCTCTAGCCATAAGGGTGATATTCTCTTGGCAACCGCTCAGGTGTATGCTCGCCCTAAAGGTAGCACTGGAAATAAATCTGTAGTCAGATGTCTAATTGATAATGGCTCACAGAATAACTTAATCACATTGTCCTGTTGTCGTTTATTAAATTTACCAATAATACCAATGAGTAATTCTGTTGTCAAAGGTGTTGGCTCCATTTCGCACACGATAATAGGCTATGTGTATTTGGACATTGAATCTCGTATTTATGCAGATCATAAGTATACTATACATGCGTTAGTTATGAATAGCCTTACGGATCAATTGCCCTCGCAATTAATTAAGTGTGATCGCGAGTTAAATCTTCGCGATTTACCGCTTGCTGATTTAAGCTGGAACATTCCAGGAAACATTGATATAATATTAGGTGCACAGCTCTTCCCGTATATCTACTTGGGAAATAGAGTCAAGTGTGGCCCCAGTGCCCCTTGTGTACTATCAACCGCGTTTGGGTATGTACTTATGGGTGATTACCCACGTAAAGTTGTTGTGCCTACAACCGCATCCTTTTCTGCGCTAGCACTAAATGATTTAGTGCAGGAACCATGGGAACTTGAGGAAGTTCCTGTGAAGCGCCTATTGTCTCCAGAAGAAACCGAGTGCGAGAATATTTTCACATCTACTGTGACTCGCGATGACGTAGGTCATTATTCTGTTGCGCTGCCGTTCTGCAAGGATCCCTCTGAACTAGGGAACTCGCGCGGCGTCGCTCACCCCCGGTTTTTGTCGCTCGAGCGTAAACTTCGTCAATCACCAACCGTACGCGAAAATTACAATAAGGTTATTCGGGATTGTTTGGATAACGGTTGTTTTGGTCTCGTTGATGACTCTAATTTGTCTATGGATGGTTATTACATACCACATCGCGCAGTGGTTCGACATGACAAACCGATGCCGCGTATTGTGTTAGACGCGAGCGCTAAAACCCACACTTGTCTTTCGCTCAATGATATTTTACATATTGGTCCCAATTTACAGGCAGACCTGTTTTTATTATTATTAAATTTTAGGCTATGTCCTATCGCAATGAACGCTGACATAAATACTCACCGCAAATCGCTTGAGTTTGATGTTGGCAGTCATGTCGCAAAGGTTTTAGGTCTCTCGTGGGAGCCGTGTGGAGATAATTTTTATTTCACATCCACCTTGGTAGATGAGAAGTGCACTAAGAGAAATATACTCTTTATAGTTGCACGACTATTTGACGTGCTCGGGTTGGTGACACCTGTGATACTCTACGCCAAGTTGTTAATTAAGGAACTTTGGCTTAGTAAGAGTGATTGGGATGACCCTGCTCTAGAGCATATACGCTCACGCTTTTCCGCCCTCGTTCAAGAATTAAAATTGCTTGACACATTAAAAATTCCGCGATATATAGGTGTCGAAGTTGATTGCGAATTACGTCTTGTCGCATTTTGTGATGCCAGCCTGAATGGCATGGGATGTGTTATTTATGCACATTGTACCCACCCATCTGGCATTCAAACTCGCATTTTGTGTGCAAAATCAAAGCTCACTCCGACAAAGATTACTACGCTTGCTCGATTAGAGTTATGTGCTATTTTGCTTATGTCAAAGTTAATAAGAACTGTACGTGATTCGTATGCATTACGCATTCCCGTTACTGACATTTACGCCTTTTCTGATTCCACGATTGCCTTATCATGGGTTCACTCGTCACCACATCGGTGGTCGATTTTTGTTAGCAACCGGGTCGCTCAGTGTCAAGAAAACTTGAACGCTGAACATTTTTATCACGTCGCCGGAGACATTAACCCGAGTGATTGTCTATCACGCGGCATGCTCCCCTCGCAACTTTTGACTTATGATTTGTGGTGGAACGGTCCAGCATGGATCCGCGGCCCCCCTGATGAATGGCCTATTAAGTCATTCTCTCCCGCCAACTGTTCTGACTTACCTGAGCATGAGGCAAATGTGTTGAGTGTGACAACAAAACACACAGAGTCGCCATTGTTATGTACATTAGCACAACGTGTTTCTTCTTGGCAGAAACTACTACGTATCATTACATACGTTTTAAAATTCGCACGATTTAAATTTAAGATCGAACCTCATTCTGTATCAGGATTACATCCTGTCCTTCTCCCTAAACGCGATCACGTTGTTGATCTAATAATTCAGCATTTTCATGTTGTCAATTGTCATACTGGACCTGGACTCCTCATGTCTATCATAATATATAAAACGCGTACTGGTGCTTGCAAACTCGCTGTAAGCAAGTTGTATCCTATCCCAACGCAATAACTTACAACGCTAAATAGAATCTTAAACTTTAATTTTTAACTCAAGCTTTAAACATACTTTAGATAGAATATTGTTAGTCTAAGTTGTTATTTTAGCTATGTGTATTATTATGTTATACAAATTCACTATGGGCTCTAATCAGCCAGTGTTCGCTTGTTTGTTTCGTAACGTCTTGCGACGTTCCAAAGCCGGGTGCATGGTGGAGCGCTTGTGTACTTTCTTAATTATTTCCCACATAATTTAATTGTATTTCAATTTTTTGTAATTTAAAAGAACCGCTTCTGTGAGGGAATAATGTTTGAATATTGGCGCTCATTTGTTGACCACTTAGTGTTGAAGAAGGCCAATAGAGGCGCTGCGCACAGATTTTTCGAACTATATTTTGAGAATGAAGTTTCTACGCGAGACTCTCAAGCACCACGGCGGATCATCTACCCGCTCGCATTTTTTAGTCACTAACCCGCACCCAGCGCCGAAAGGTGTCTTTTTGACTCACGCGCCGACGCACCAACGGAAGTTTGAGTTATTCAACTCCTCGTTTCTTTCTGTGTAATTCTATAAGTTCCTTTGGCCACATTCTCAAGTCAGTATAAGTGAAGTGTATCGGAAGAAAACGACAAATTCAAGAAAGTCACCGGCCGGTCGAAAATTACCTACCCACCAGCACGTGCCAGGAACCACGCCTGTCTACAGCTGAATCCTCACGAGGTGGAACTCAGGTCAGTGCCGATTTTCTTACGTTTTCATACATAGAAGCGGTCACTTGTGTATTTTCTTTTATATTACAACCAAACGCCAGGTCATAGGTTCTTAACGCTTTGTGTGCAAACACACCACATGGTAGGACTATCTTACACGTCCTACCAATATGTATGTATTTACAAAAAAAAAAAGTATTTAAGTATGTTTATCCGCATTCTAGATTCCATAACACAAGCTAGTTAAGCTATGCTTACCATGGGTCTAGATAGCGTTGTGTAGAATGTTGAGAAATATTTATTATATTTATTTATTTATTATTAAGTTGAAAGCTTCGGATACAACTTGAATATACGAAAAGATGAAGACGAAAAGGTAGGTACCAACCTACATACATACATAAACTCACGCCTATATTCCCCGAAGGGGTAGGCAGAGGTGCTAGCATCCACATTTCGCCAGTTTATGTTTTAACCATTAAACGAGCACTTATAAACCTGCGATAAATACACACATAACTTCGAAAAGCATCGAAAAGTCATTGGTGTGTGCCGTGGTAAACCTGGGATCGAACCCGAGACCTCGTCTCAGCAGTCCATTACCCATAACACTAGGCTACCAACCTGCCTAACCTAAAAGTATTTTTATAGCCATTTCATTATCTGATTGTACTCTAGGAATACACATTTTATTCTTAAATCTTAATGCCAGTTTCCAGCTATCAAATACAAAGAAGAAACAAAATATTTATGCCCTTTCATTTCACGATTTTTCGCCATATTATGAAGAAGCTTGGTGTTGCAAAACGACTGCTTCCTACCAATATTACGCCAAAAATTGATAATACTTATGAGAAATAAAACCAACCACAAAAAATAATGTTTATTTCGGTCGCTGTATTCAACAAACTTTTCTAATTCAAACGCTAATAACGTCAACGAAATAAATGTATTTTTTCACGGCCACATAAATGTTTACGAACACCAAAAGTTGTACCTAATTTTATTGTACCAACAACTTTACTCATCGTGTACCAACACCGACACGACATTTTGTCAATTTTGTGGTATGCTAATGAATGAATAAAATATGTCATTACCACCATTTTTGGGACATAATCCATACTAATATTATAAATGCGAAAGTAACTCTGTCTGTCTGTCTGTATGTTACGCTTTCACGCCACTGAACCAATTTTGTTGACATTTGGTATAGGAGTAGATTAGACCTTGAGAAAGGACATAGGAAAGAAAGAAAGAAAGAAAAATATTGTATTTAAGTTCCACACAGTGGGCATCTTACTAAGTACAAATAGGTAGGTAAGTATTACAATAGGCTATGTTTGGTCGCGATAACCGACATCCACGCGGGCGGAGCCGCGGGCAAAAGCTAGTCAGAATGATTGTCACAATAAAGTTTTAAAATGATATTAAGAACAAATCAAACTATTTTATTGATTTAAATTGTATTATTGTCCGAACGGTGTACCAAATATCAAAACAATCAATCAACAGGAAGGACCAAAGCTTTAAGATCATTACAATTACCTTCATAACCCATTGGCGATATCAAAGTATTGCAGTAAGACCAGTTGTGGGGCTATTGCGAGGGAGTTGACGATTAACTCGGGTTGTTAATCTATTTTGAGTTAGGAACACGAATATGAACTATACTCCAAAAGTTCAAAAATGGATAAATGGAAGGTAAGTATGTTACTCTGTACCTAATCTGAGACTAAAAGAATTACATACTTCGAAAAACATCGGAAAAAATGAAACGCTCAAGTGAGACTTGAATTCACGACCTTTCCCTTACAGGGGGAATGCTCTTCCAACTGAGCTATTGAGCGACGCCTGAATCATTTCAAATTTTCCTTCTCTTTATCTTCTTTAAGGGCGAGGGTAAAAAAAAATATATTCTTTTTAGTCTGAGGTTACTCTCCGTTGACCGTATTCTTGTACAAAGGTTGGACGAGATTAGTGGACTCTCCCATTCGTAATCAACCTGGCCGTGCGGACGAAATTGACTGTCCCAAGTCTCAACATACGATCCCTGATTAAAATTTGTTAGGCACAGCTGGGCTGGCGCAGATGAAAGTGATTAACTGAATAAACACAGTTAGAAAACTGCCGTTAAACTTTGGACGCTGGAAAATTTCGTTCTGAAACTGTGTCAGTTGACAAATGAGTTTTTATTTCAGTTTAAATTGTTTATTGTAGAAAATTAGATACATATAGGAGTTATACGATATTTAAATCTAGATTATGCGAAAATTTTGGATTCCATTTTACGAAAATCGCGGACATGTAGGAGGGTGAAATTATATTATTTTTCGTAAAGACCTTTAATAATGTTCAAACTATTTTTTTTATTAATTAAAGTCGAAATTTGACTACCCCGACCACTAGTATTTATAAATTGGCTTGTTTTTTGAAAATATATTATATAGTTCCAAAATCCACCATTTTGAAATATTAATATGATAAAGAAAGTTGTTGAGGTTTTAAACCCCAACAACATTTATTTTAAACGAACAGTTTTTTATTTGACAACGTTTGACCAGCTTTTGACCATCTTTCCATTTGTTATATTTCAAATTTTCAAATTTTCCTCGAACTACAATCTTAGGTCGTTACAAATATTTTTAGGTACTTCATTTATTAAAAAAATATACATAGTTTTGCTTTTGCATTCACGATTTGCAAGAACCAAGTAGGTATAATTATTGTTAATACAACAGAACTCCAAACTTTACTTACTGCTTTATTTAAAGCGAGTTTCCAACACTTTACAATGAAAGTTGATTGGAAATGCGAAATAACATTTTCCTTTCGTAATTACGGAGAAATTCTGAACACGTTGAAACATTCTTGGTTGCCTATGTCGCAAACTTGTAAAGGATTCCGTTACTAAACTCAACAGGAAGGTCTGCACTAAAGATTTACTCACTGTAACCCGAGGCATAGTCCGCGGCATAGCCGTAGCCCGTGATAAGGATAACCCGTTCCCTTAACCTACAGTGACCTACAGTGATTTCTGAATGAAATAAGTTACCTAGTTATTATTAGCGCGAACCTTAGTGGTTTATAAATACTAGGTACTATATTGTTATTTATGCCTGCACTATGTAATTTAAAACATAACATGCCTGTATTCCCCGAAGGGGTAGGCAGAGGTGCTAGCACCCACATTTCGTCAGTTTATGATGTAATTTAAAAAATAAAAAAGCCTGTTTTTTTTTAACGGACCTAGGAATAAAAAAGTATTCTTATTTAGAACACGCCTATTTGTTTTAACTCGCCATTTAAAGAATATTAAAAATATGTGTTTTTTTTTATATAATTTAAAGTTTATTTATGCCATGTTTTGAGTGAACCTAAATGAAGTATCCCATCAAAATACCAAACACACAACATTTTATACTTACGCAATCACATTGTCGCATTTATCTTAGTAAAATTACAAAAGTATACTCTTTCATATAAGATCGCTGACATTCTTGTAATATTTTTCAACTTGACGCAAAATAAAGGAAATATTCAAAGTAAACAGTCTTTGAAGATCTCTCTGAGAATTTGCAAAGGTATTCTGGGAAGGTCTCAGATGAATTCTTTGTCAAGTATGTTCCTTTTACAAAGCATAACTTTAATATATGGGTGCTATTTGGTTTTGCACTTTTCACAGCCCGAAGTTTAACTTTCTTGTTTATATGAAATGAAATGAAATTTATTTGCAGAAATATAGTAGGCACATGGTTGTAAACATGAGTGTATGAATCACATATTTCGTCAGTCAATGTTCTGTCCCGCAAAAATACAGAGTACATGCATCATTAAATTTATCTAAATTTGTTAGATTTGGATCAAATTTTCATGTCAAATGTCTTGATAAATATACTGGAAATTGGTGGCACTTGGTGGAATCTTCTACACATATTGATTAATACATTAGTACTTTTCCACTGAGTTTAATTTTATTTCTCAACCGGCGGAAAAGTGAGAATGTATTATTCAATATTTAACTTTGATGTCAACTTAATTGTTATTCTAAAGTCTTTATTATACACATAAAAAATGATACAGTAACAAGCACAGTTAAAAATTTTTGATGTACAAAGGCGAGATTATCTCAGAATTGAGTTGAGAGTTGAGACCTTCATGTTTTTAATTCCTATGGATATTTATATTTGATGTGAATGCTTTTTTTGTAGAAGATTCTTTTTATATTTTTCGCATCCTTATAAAAGTTGACTCATCCGTTATTGTTGCAATATGTGAACTCAACCTATTTTGTAAGTTTTTCAAAAAAAGAAAACTGTCGCGGGTGTATCTGTCCGCCTGTCTTCTGCTTTTGTCTTTTTGCTAGCTATATTGTAAACCGATATATTTTACAATAAAACTTGTCTGGTCCTAAACATGTAACGTGTATACTTTACATTCACGTAATTCCATCAGTTATACAGGCGACACTGTTCCCGATTCCGTCACAATTTCATCCCTCTTAGATCAGTTTCTGATGAAGATATCGAAGACCAAGAAAACCCACAGTTAGCCCTTAAAAACGGACCCAGACAGGTCAAAGCTTCGGATGCTACTGGGATTAACGCTAGGATGCAGAAGAGATCCGTTTCTGATGTGATATTTTACCCTTTGGGTATTTCGACACGAACTAAATTGTTTAATACCTCTTTGCTGCGAGAGATATGCTTTCGGCAATCTCACCTCCGGCAACCAAGGACCCCCTGGGGGTGACGGGTGGAGCCGCCTGTCACCCCAGCAGAAGCAGGCCACGGCGGCGGCGCGCTGAACAGCGCGCCTCCCCATTCCGGGGGCGAGTTGGGGACACCGTTGTCCCCCCTCCTGAGGAGGGCCAGACCGTAAGGGATGGCTCTGGGTCAGCCGGGGTGCGAGGGATATGTCTTTGACAACCTCACCTCCGGCCTAGCACCAAGACTCACAGTCGGCGTGCGGTTTTAGTCGGTTCGAGTCCGACATAACCTCCCCTTCCGGCTCCGGCAGGGAGGGTATCCGAGGGGATTTCCACACGAAAAAAAAAAAAAAAAGGCAACCAAGGACCCAAGATGGCGTGCGTTTTAGTCGGTTCGAGTCTGACATAACCGCCTCCACCTTGGGGGTGGTATCCGTGGGGATTAAGCGCACGATAAAAAAAAATACCTCTGCTTTGGCGCAGAAGGAAAAAGATGTGCTGAATACGTGTTTTCCTGCTACAATCCCGGGTCTTTTAAACGGGACGTGAAAAAGCGCCTAACGAGGCCGCGTTGTTGGCATCTTTATATCGATATTATAATATTAACATTCTACTTTAGCTTACCATGAAGCGAGTTGAGGTTATACAAACGTGCAGTATAAAAAATGAAATTTAAGTTTTTTTTATGTTAGAAACTGCAATTATGTACTGTATTCTCGTGATCCCCATTAGTTAAGATACATTGATTGTGTTAGGAGAGGTGATAGTAATGACCAGGTTTTAGACCAGGAACCTCTCGATCGTAAAGCAAATTCTTTGACCACTAAACTACCGGCGCTTAGGATAGGATAGGACCTCTTTTGTCCGTACTTATTGGGCTATTCTGCTTACTCCTTAGTTCTGTCGTGCTATTAATGAGTAGGCACTTATTAGCTGCCTACATTGTGTTACTCGTCAGCAGATACTTTTTTTTTCTTTTTACCAACTTGAGTTGACTATCCTACTCCTGACTCTTCAAGGTGGCCCACGGTGTCCCCATATTGCTCCCGTAAAAGGGCGCATCGTACCGGTACCGCCTATCCGGCCTACTTTTGTTAGGGTGACAAGCAGCTCCGCCTGTCACCCGCAGGGCCGCGACGGAAGACGAATGACGGAGGCCATCAAGCAACCTGACCCTTCCTGACCTTAAGCCGCCATTTTTGTTAAGTTCTAGTGTTTACCTTAACTTTTACGTTTAAATTGCTTGCTATTATTAAGTTTAGAAACTGTAATGGACTTAAACTTCCGTCCTATTATTTTGTACTTCCTCATACCATGCTAAGTAGCCATTAATACCTAATTATAAACACGATTTTAACGCAATCAGGGTCCCTATACCTAAGATAGCTTGACTAGGGTTGCCAATGTTGCCACATGTCATATTATATTTCTGCGTCCATCGCGAACAAATATTAAAAAAAAATGTGTTCACACACAATCGTATTTTTGATTTGAAATTGAAATGATCATTTACATCTGCCCAATAACAACTAACTCAGCGGTCACCAGTACATCCGTGATCACCTGAAATGACTCCAGAGACAAAACTAATTTTCATTTTTTTTTTACAACGATGTAATTTTGATTGTATATCATACAGTGAAAATTACATCACAGTCATAAAATAATGTCTAATCTATTAACCCGCTCCTCACCACCATACCCGGGCCAAATGTGCCCATCACACTGGCGGCAGGGGTCCTCACACTCGCCACGTTGCTCACAGCTATAGTACGATGCGCGAACGCTTGGGGTGCGGCCGCCTCCTTCTGCGAGCAAGTAATGCTCGAGAAGGAGGCGGCCGGTCGAGTCCGGACTAGACTCCGGGCCCGGGATGCCCGCGGAGAGCGAAGGCGAACCGGACGTCGGGATTTATCGCACGATAAAAAAAAACACACTGGCGACATTGCCCTAGGTATGAGGCGGAGCGAGAGTTTTATCCCTCAACCTGCGCCCCAATTTTCAATTATATTACAACAAATATACCTACTATCGGGCGTAGCAGACCTCAGCCTTCCCAGAAGAGCAGTTCCATAAAATTTGGTGACATACGGACAGTCGCACTACCAACCGCAGGGTACAATTATTTCTTATTTTCTAACTATCCGGGAACCCAATGAAATTTCACTTCCACACAAAATGTCGTACAAATCGGTTCACCTAGGCGGAGTTAGGTGACAGATACGTACAGAAGAATTATATCTATATACCTGTATGTAATGCGTTGATAAAATATCTAGTTCTGATCAACAGTATTTCGTTTAATTCCATTGTAGAACATACAAGGTCTACTAATGACGGCTAATTCATACACGCCGTGATTTCAAACCGCCGCCGAGCCGTTTCACTTTGGCTAATGTTCTGGAAAGATCCGACATAGCTATGGCACCGCATAAATAACTTACTTATGTTGTTGCGATTAATAACTTTACAATTACAGTATACAATACTGCGCGGGGGTAGCAGAGTTCTCTTTTCAAATGGGCTAGATACGGAGAGTGTTAAAGAAATAAAATTGTGAAATTTTGAAGCGTTTATTTAGGCATGCTACCTGTTCCTTTAATGTTGAAAGTACCGCATATTAATACTTAATAATTATTTATATTAAAAGCTAGCCTTGTTGGCTAATTGGGTATTCCACTGACCAGTCAAATTAGTTACTTTTAACAAAACGTCAAAACGTTATGATAAGGTAACTTGTATGAAAAAAAGGTTTAGTGACGTCATAAAATTTAATAGTCAAATCAGTTACTATTTAAAGGTTGGGTGGATGATTAAAAATAAATAAAAACTATATAATAAGAACCAACTCAATTTTTACCGCACTTTTACTATTCTTAATTTAATAAGCTCGGTTAGATAATTTATTTTACTTAACTATAGGATAATATCCAATTAGTAATCCTATAAACTTAAATAGAAAAAAAATCTAAATCAAAGACGGGGCTTGCACGAACAACCAGTTAATTTCTAGTATCTTCTATATTTTGACTTTGTCCTTATTTCTCTTGGTGAAACCCGACCTTAGCACTGGTGACATAACTTCCAAAATGTTGAAACAATACCAAGAGCGTGTCTTAGAACCGACCTCGACGAAATATCTTTTGTCCGGCAGCGGACAAAAGACCGCAGACAAAACGCTGTGAAAGCAGCGTGACGTACCTATATACAACTCGTGCGAGTTAACATGGCACCTGGCTCGGGGCTTTGCGCGGGGGAGCGGGAGGCGTGTACGCTGACGCTACTAGCCTCGCACGGCGAGAGCGGGGTCGCGCGCGGGGAAGCGGGAGGAGGGTGTCTTCGAGGCAGGTGCCATGTTAACTCGCACGAGCTATACCTACCTACCTACGTAGGAGATTCGGGGTCGCCTGAAGCGTCACTGCTTATGACACGAAAGACGCGATTTTGCGTTACCGGTTGATTTTGAAATAAAACTCATCTTTCGACTTTCTTGTTGCGTCAAATTTGGTAATTTTTTATATCACTTTGGTGACAAGCATACGGCACTCCTGATGGGTAGTGGTTACCGTGACCTATGGCGTATGCAACACCAGGTGCGTTACACTCGTGCTGCTCGTCCTGAAGAAACCTTCTAATGCCCTTCTTGAAGAACCCAGCTCGTGAAGCCCGTTATCAACATTTTGATTTCGATAAGTCGGTTTTTCCGGAAGCGAATTTAAGCTAACCTCCCAGAGCACGTCACAGCAGGTGCTGTAAGCTACAAATAGCATTTAAGGTTAACTTGGGTCATAAAGGTGTTAGTAATGTAAAAATACTAACAAAATAATACTAGCATAATGAAAATTACGTAAAAATAAAGTATAGTCATCTACCTAGCGGTTAGAATAGCAGGCAGCGATTAAGAAAGAAAAATAATGAAAAACATCAACTTTAACCTTTCAGGTTAACTAAAATATTTATACATTAATTATATTATTTTCTGACATATTTCAATGTAAAGATCCTTTTATTTTCTTAACGGTAGCTATTTTTTCGCCGACTACCCGACCTTATACCACAAAAAAGCTCTCAAGCAATGGCGAGAAATCAGATAAGGGCGCGATAATAAAAATCGATGTAAGTATTATTTCCATGAACAAAGAATCGCTGGAGACAAAGAAAGTACAGGTACCACGTTAGAGGGTCGCTATGGGCTGGCCCAGAGGTCGCTGAAAAGCCTTCAGGGTCAGGGGTCGGGTAAAAATACTTTTGTATACGACAGTACCTTTCCTATACAGTCACGATACCATTCACTTCATATTTTTCAGCAAATCTGTATAATGAATTATTTTTTGCCACTATTGAGTGGATGGTTCCGTGATCGATTCTCGGGTCTTTTTTTTATGGATTAGGGAGGCAAACTAGCAGACGGATCGCCCGATGGTAAGCGATCACCACCGCCTATGGACACCCGCAACACCAAAGGAGTCACAAATGCGTTGCCTTCCTTTTAAAAGAGAGTACGCTCTTTTCTTGAAGGTTTGAAGGTTGTAATGGTTCGAAAATACCGCTGGTGACAATTCGATAATAAATGATGGTTCTGGAGGTAATTAAGGTTTTAACGGGACTGCTATTTGACCTCCTAACCCCGTGGCCAAAGCCATCATCCAATAATCGAGTCCGTTGACTTGTAGGTGTTAACTTGGGCCACTGAGATATCGATGGGACTTCATACACCCATGTAGAACCCGTAACATGGAAATGCCTTTGGTCATGTAGCTTGCCGATGTGATTTACTCGTCATCAGCCAAGGGTTGTCCCCTGTTGCCTTTTCACGCAGGTAAGGCTGAGCTGGCTTCGAAAGCCTTTATGAGCTGTCATTTACCTACCCTCGTTGTAATTAAGTATTATCCTATAGTTGTTATAAATTATCTAATCGAGCTTATTAAATTAAGAATGGTAAAAGAGTTAAAAATTGCGTCGGTTCTTATTTTATAGGTTTTATTTATTTTTAATCATCCACCAAACCTATAATACTAACTGATTTGACTATTAAATTTTATGACGTCACTAAACGTTTTTTTCATACAAGTTACCTTTTATCTTATCGTTTTGACGTTTAGTAAAACTAATTTGACCATTCCGTAGAATCCTCAATTACTGGTGATTATAAAAGAGTAACTTTTATTACCTGATTCTTTTCTCATAAATTTTAGCTAGGTATTGCCTTGCAGATCTGGCTGTGATGTTTCACGTTCATAAGAGTTACTTTCAGACCTACTTGAATATTTATTAAGTAATAACACACAGATTACCTAATAGTTGGTATAATAATGTCATTTACGTTCAAGTTTGTCGACGCTTAGTATATACAGCAGCTTGGCTTCTTAGTGCAAACGCTTAGTCAAATTGCTTAAACGGTGAGCGGGTGTGGGGCTAATGAGTACCTAACCTAGTTAAGTGACTTGATGCTTTCTTGTTTCCAATATCAAAGTATCGAGGGGTTGATATTCTGAAGAAGGTTGATATAACTAATATTTAAAGGAGATGTCGATACCTAAATGTTAAGTTTCCTTAGGGCCGGTTCGTTAGTCTATTCCTAGAATAAACGGCCAATATATGGGTTATATTGCCTGTCTTTTTCTAGGAATAAACGTTACTCGCGTTTGATCGAATGTACCATTAGTTATTTATAGTTTTCAATTGATTTATTTATAGCATTAAACATAAAACCTCACGCGCTTTCTTTAACTTTTATCATCATTCACATGACATTGTTTATGGTGGCATCCAAGGTATTTTTTTATGTCACAACGTGGACAAGCACACGGCCCACCTGATGGAAAGTGGTTACCATGACCTATGGAAGTGTGCAATACTAGGCGCTTCACTTATACTGCCGACCCTTTAGAAACCTTTTCTTATCCACCTCGGAGCCCGGGGACCGCTTACTCATTTTGATTTTTGATTCCGACTGATATATGGAAGTGACTGCAGCTGACCACTCAACCCCAAGAGGTAAGCCTGCACCAGCGCGTCTCGTCTGCCAATCAGCACCAGCTTACAGCTGAGATTGATTTATTAATAGGATACTTCCAAAGTGTACTTTTGGTCTTCAAACTAAGAAATGTTACACAAACATCCACATAATTGAATTATAATATTTTATAGGTTAACGAGGCATTAGAGGAAAGTAATTTGGCTTTAAATATGAAACCTCGAACACGCCTAGCAGCATTACGTCTGAATATTCTCATTTAATTAATTGGCAAGGTTAATTCCCTGGGAGTAATTAAGACTATGCGAAAATTAAACAAAAATAGATAACATTGTACGGTTTAATTATACTTTGATTGGCTCTCTTATGTAGAATACGCGTGGTGACGGAGAAGGAATACAAGTATCACCAGTTCATCACCACATCTCATCCAAGGGGTGTCGTACGAGGCGACTAACGGAAAAATACACGCATTGGGTGATTTGGGTCCAAGATTTAAGGTTCGAGCTATACCTATCTACTGTTACACGTGTATAACAGAATTCAACACATAACAAGAATACTATTATGTCACATAACTTGATAACAATTACTTAACTTACGCCAGTTTGTTGCTGTTTCTACATCCGTTGTTTTACCAAATATTGTTCTACGTTAATAGGTCCTATCATAAAGGAACATGTAGAACAGCAATGTTCGGTTCGGGGTTGTCAAGGACCACAAATTTAGAACTCATAGCATCAGAAATCGTCGTTGCTACTACCTTGGCTTACAATCATACTCCCTGATGATCCTACTAATATTAGAAAAGTTGGATTAGGCCCTCGATTCTACTAAACTAAACCACTGTGGTGCCGCAGTCACTGCAAAAAATGACTTTAAATTTTAGACTTTATTTCTATACGTCTAAAGTGCTGGCTGTACTCAATCTTAGTTGAAATTTGCCTTTTGACGCATAAAACTATAACTATGCCTAAAAACACTACCTAAGTCACGTTTTTATGGTTTTATGCGAATGAATTAGAAAAGATACGTCAAATAACAACTACGTACAATTGGTACAGGGATAGATTGTCTATTATTAAGACATAGGTAGGCTACATTTACCTCATTTAAGTTTCAATGGGTTGCAGGAACACTATATTTTTTTGCCAAAATAATAGTAACCCGTTCAGCTAAGTTAAATTGCTTGTATGCCTAAGTCCAAGCCGGCAGTTATCAGCCGGATTCGGACCCGGGACCTGTCCAATATACGGCCGGCTCCTTATTCACAAAAATTCTGAACTCCAAGCGGGCGAAACTGTGGGCAACAACTTGTAAGCAATAATTGGGTATTATCCTATATTTAAAATAAATTATCTAACCGAGCTTATTAAATTAAGAACGGTAAAAATTGCTTTGGTTCTTATTTTATAGTTTTTATTTATTTTTAATCATCCACCCAACCTATAATAGTAACTTTGACTATTAAATTTTATGACGTCACTAAATCTTTTTTCATACAAGTTTCCTAATAACTTATTGTTTTGAACTAACTAACTAACTAGTCAGTAGAATACCCAAACGGGGTTACAAAGTTACTGACTCACTGATAAACAAAAGCATTGCGTGTTAATATACGAGGTGTATATCTGTTAAGGAAGGAAAAGAAAGATGGCTGTAAAAAGTTTGACGATAGTAACCTTCATTCTTCGACGGAGATCGTGAGAGCACGGCTTTATGTTGGCCAGTCACGCCATCGTGTACAACTGCCCTAATACGGGCTATGTAGGTGAGGTCGAAGGCTTAAGCTTACATGTGATGGGGTAACTTTTCTAAGTTACTCGCGATACCCGCCGTTCCCGGTTCCCTCCGAAATTGTTTAGCTTATAGAATAGAAAATTTATTTATTTGCATGGAATGCAGGTTACATCATCTTAACATAGCGTGATACAATACAACGCTTTTTTAAAACGGAAAATAATTCGAGGGGGAATCTAGTGGTGATACATGGCAACCGTTGAATCAAAATTTATTCATTTATTTTCAACTTTTTGGAGGTGTTTTTTGTGAAGGGGGTTTTTAAAATTTTTAATTTCTTTTAGTTTTACATTGAGAATGGGAAGAAATAAGTTTTTTAGCAGTACATCCATATTTCCATACTAATATTATTAATGCGAAAGTAACTCTGTCTGTCTGTCTGTATGTTACGCTTTCACGCCTGAAGCACTGAACCGATTCTGATGAAATTTAGTATAAGGGTACAGTAGACCCTGAGAAAGGACTATATTTAGTCGCGATAACCGACATCCACGCGGGCGGAGCCGCAGGCTAAATAAAGCTAGTATTGTATAAAGTGCATATCCCCAGAGGAGTTACCAAATGTTGATATAGTCGCATTTCTGAGTTCATACATTGCACAATTTTACTACAGTTTCACGAACTATTTCATCAATTCGTTCTACTGTGGTCTTTACATTTACTGGTACCTACTATACATTTACATCTTTCATACATTTCTACGAGTATAAAAAAATATAAGTCTAGACCTCAAAGAACAAAGCAACACATTCCCAAGGTTGGAACTTGCAAGTGAATGGATCACCTTTTACTGCAGACCATAAAAAGGTAGCCGATATCAAAGGTGCCTCGACTGACGCGGACGAGTGATAATTGCAGGGATTAAGATCTCACGACGACGTCTGTATAATTCCCGGCTTATATCTCGACCCGAAGCTGCGAGAGACCCAAGGGAAATATGATATACTAGTTGACCCGGCGAACTTCGTACCGCCAATTATTTTCCACCCGCGTGGCGTCCGATCCCGTTCCCGCTGCACCCTCTTATACAATGACATAGTTATCTAAACCGCAACAGAAATAACCACACTTGTCACTTCTGGGTATATGATGATGCCGGCCGAATTTGTTGACATTAATGATCACTGCTCCGTTCTTTTGAGTAGTTGTGTGATAATATATAGCCTATGTGTTATTCTGATGTATAAGCTATATTATTGTAAAGTTTCATGAATATCCATTCTGTAGTTTTTACGTAAAAGAGTAACAAACATTCATTCATACATACATCCATCCATACTCACAAACTTTCGCGTTTTTAATATTACTAGCTTTTGCCCGCGGCTCCGCCCGCGTGGAGGTCGGTTATCGCGACCAAACATATTATATAAATATATTTGTCATGGTCTACTCTACCCCTATACCAAATTTCATCAAAATCGGTTCAGTGGTTTAGACGTGAAAGCGTAACATACAGACAGACAGACAGACAGACAGAGTTATTTTCGCATTTATAATATTAGTATGGATTAGGATGATTGCTGGAATTGAGTTCTTTCACCGTCGCCCATTCTCAAAAGATACCCAAAAAGCACATTTTTGTATCAAGACATATGACGGTAATTATACCACGTACTTACTCACATATTTAATGGAGGCTAGAGAGGTTAAACTTGTACAGGAACTCGAGTTCATTACCTGAAACAATAAATGATATACATGAGTAAATGAGGTTACACCTTTAGATAATGCATGTATTTACAGAAGAAAATTGTAAGTGGGTGTATCCGCATACTGGAACCTGTATAATTTGCTTACATTAGCTTAGATAGCATTGCGTAGAATTACTTAGATTACTTAGAATATGAAAAAAACCTAAGTACTTTCAGAATGGCATTTATTATACTTTACATAACATTAAAATAAAGTTGCTTCCTTATGGCGCATCTCATTTTAATTATTTATAATTTAAAAAATGGCACATAAATAAGTTTTAACTTTATTTATTTATTTATTTATTTATACATCATACTACCATCCTATAGAAGAACAAAGGATAACTTATCTTTTTCATAGTTAAATGTTCTCTGGTAAAAACGTGAGCATCAGCTAACATTATCTCGAATAATTTACTTAGGTACTGCTAAATCCATACTCCATACTTAATATTATAAATGCGAAAGTAGCTCTGTCAGTCTATATGTTAAGCTTTCACGCCTAAACCACTGAACCGATTTTGATGAAATTTGTTATAGGGGTAGATTAGACCATGAGAAAGGACATAGGCGCGATAACCGTCATCCACGCGGGCAGAGTCGAGGGCAAAAGCTAGTTTGAATATAAAACCGCAAAGAATCTGCAGTACTTATCGCATTATGTTAATTTAAGACCTCGTTGCAATTTGCCACCATTTAAAACTTGGCACTTGGCACCAGCTCTGACCATGAGCATTTCCATGACAATACCTAACATTTATTCAATGTTAAGTTACAAAATTATTAAATTTTCTTTGCACTTTGCCACACGCTAGCCGTTAGAAAATATAAATCTACTTGGTTGACCTTTGACATAAGGTAATATTATAATCTTACCTTAGTTACAAAAACTAACCGAGCTATTTTTATGACAATAAATTGCATCTCTGTTTTTTTCTACTATAAGCAAGACAATGCTATGCGGGTTTTATGGGTGTTACTTCACTTAATATTATCTTATTTAAATAAATAAAAAAATAATGGGTATTTTTGTCGGGTTTTTCCACTTTCGTAACTGATTTTTGACAACCAGCTACGAAAATGGAAATATTTTCTCGCTTTGTTGACTACGAAAGAAGAATTAGGTAATTTATTTTTTCTTATCTAAGTGTCATAATCAGTTTTTTTTTCCATTTTTGTAACTGGTTATTAAATTAAGTAAGTATATCCATCCAGTCTTTGTACTTTACAAATACTTATTTACAAACACAACGCACTCCCTAAACAGAACGGTGCTAACTACAAAACTACAGAATAACTATGGTCTTGACCATAGTTAATCATTGACAAAACAGTCGAATTTTAATATTTTCAGCGATGCCATTAAAATTCTAGACATTTATAATAGTTTACCTAAGTTTATCTTATTTGACATTGGTAACATTGCAGTGATTTTGTTCAGAGGTCATTATTAAAGAAAAAAGAAGCAAAGACTGGGAGTTTATTACGTTCATTACCACCCCAACTTTATAAAAACAAAATACTTGAAGACTTTTGGCACGAATATACAATTTTCATTATAGCTTACATTATTAGAGCGCCTCAAGCAAATTCATGTACATACTTATTTAGATTGAATTTTTTCGCCGTAAATGGTTTCGTTAAAATAGAAACAATCATACAGAGTTATCTCAGTTTTCTTTTCTAGGATAGATGATTATTCTTATTTTGAAACTGGTTTCGAAACTTGGTTTCGTAAGCGGCAGAAGAAGATGCTACGCTATAATACTAGAGTCAGGATATCCTTAAGTAGTTTTTAGTTTTGGGGGAAAACAAAACTTAACAAAAGCCAGCTCTCATATATCTCCTGGAAAGAACTGCAAATAAGTCATCGTCATCCTTGCGTTAGCACCGGTCGCATCCAAGGACTTCATTTTGGAACCCAGGGTAAGCTTAAATATGATGTGGTTCGATTTTTTCGGCTACATCGGAAGCGACTGCCGAGTTGTGCTGAGTTTTTTTTTCGTGTGGAAATCCCCACGGCTACCTCCTCCGCCGGAGCCGGAAGGGGAGGTTATGTCGGACTCGAACCGACTAAAACTGCACGCCGACTGAGGGTCATGGTGCTAGGCCGAGCAGTGCCTCGTCTGTTGTTAAGCAAGCGCATTACCTTACAGGTGAAGTTAGCTTGAACCTCAAGGACGTTGGTAGGACCCGTACCTATTTTATGTTAGTTTAAAAACATTACAAATCTAAGCACGTTCTCGTACTGTCCATCTGGTAAAGCATTTAAGAAAAACCCTTGACGTTCATTACCTACATTTGTAATTCGTGCACGGAGCTAGAACGGAGCTATGTATTTTGTGCCCAAGCTGTCATGCATTACATGGCGTTTATATCTTATCTCTCTAACACGTAACTATAATCACAGGCCAGGATTTTAACGTTTGATGGATTTAGGAAGAGGGATATGTGAAGACAGAATGTCGTACAGAGAGCTTTTACAGCATTAAGTATGCTAACTATACAAATAAAATACATGGAAAAATTAATCTTCTCGGGCGAGACAAGAACCCGTGATCTTTCCCTTACCGGGAGAATGCCGTGACCTAATCGCATTTAAGTCTATAGTGGCACCACTGTGGTTTGGCCTTGGCAGAATCGAGGCCCTGATCAAAAGCGGTTACCACGACCTATAGATGTATGCAGCACTTGGGACGTATTTCTCGTGCGGCTGACTTTAAAAGAACCTTCTAATTCCATGGATATCAATCTAATGCCTGTCTTTAAGTACGTCATGTTGTATTGCTGAGGGAGAAGACTGCACCTGAGTCTCGCCTGTCCTCATGCTAATCATGTGGGCCAGCCATTAAATAATGTGCTTAGTTTGGGCTCTTGGTGGAGAATCCAATTCAATACACATATATTATATCCTTCCAGTTTCCTCGTAGTAATGCACCAAGAGCTAATCGTGGAGCTGAAAATTTCTTATAGAAAAGCTGATTCACAGATTTTCGGTACGATGTGGAGCAAAACTGACATTTTCATTTCATTTATTATCTGTGAAAGTTAGCGTGCCAACTTTATAACAATTTCCTTTCCATAATTGAATTTACACTTTTAAAATTAAATTTACTAAAAATATGGTTGCATTTTTGTATCTTAAGTTGCTTCTACCTGCAAATACTCGAGTTTTGTCAAATAAGTCCAAAATAAATACTATTATTTTTATTTGGATGAAAGCTAGATACCTTTAGAAATGTACGTTATCTAGATCCAAATTAAAAAAGCTTCTGTCTCACTTCCAGCTGGGTTCTAGAATAAACTTACATTTTTATACAACTTAAATACTTAGATACATTGTTTGTAACATTATTTATTGTACCATATCGTATACACAAAACACATGGACCATTTCAAAAATAAGGCTTTATCCTTTCATGGAGCGGGGTGCGCGGCTCCCCTTACTGGGGGCGAGTTGGGGACATCGTTGTCCTCCCTTCTAAAGAGGGCTAGACCGATAGGGATGGCCCTGGGTTAGCCGGGGTGCGTGGGATATTTCGATGACAACCTCACCTTCGGCCTAGCACGACGACCCACAGACGGTGTGCGATTTTAATCTAACCTCCCCCTCCGGCTCCAACGGGAGAGGGGATTTCCGCACGTAAAAAAATGTAGCAATGAACATAAAAGTGATTATTACCTCTAGCTAAGATAATATAACCATCACATCTGAAACATTCTCCACCATTGATTTATAACACTCCATCTCATTAATTTCTAACATGTACTCTTATATATACATATTTTTAATGCATACTTTCTATCACACTGTCGTGATTGTAAATCTTATCCATAAATTAATCCGTGAACACCGCTGGATTGCATCGAACCGATGTACTTCGAACACGCAACACGCCACCTTCACGCCTCAACATCGATCGTCTTTCTACCAACTGATTTTCTTTCTATAATTTTTATGTAAAGAAAAACGATACTACAAGTAGGTACTAAAGAAAGGTACCAGTAGCTCCGAACGTCAAACTCAGTAGCATCCAATGCTCGTGGCTCTCCTATTCCATCTTAATATATTGGTTTCTTTTCACTTTTATGTAAGTTATAACCGTCTGAACACCCAATCCTGAGAGAAAAGCATCAAAGACTCATCTGCCAATCAGTAAGTGTACTGGTTTGCAGATAACGTTGGTTTGAACCCCGCAGGGACATATATATAATCTCGCTACAAAGCAAGGAAGCGGAATATTGTAAATATCAAAAAAATCCGGCAAATTCCAATTCATCATTGAAAATTAATATACCCAACGTGAAGAATACCCTGTATACTTCGAAAGCCATATTCTACCTTGAACCAAACTTAGGCGGCTCGGAAGTTCGTCCGAGTTTGGGTTCAGACCAATGGCGTTTGAAAAAAAGAGAGCGAGTCGAACGCTGATTGGCCTGTATCCGCTCTCTTACGAAATTGCGAGCCGCCTAGTTTGGTTCGAAGTATAATAGCTTTCGAAGTACACAGGGTTCCGAAGTATGCCATAATCAAAGCTGGGACAAGTTAAAATAAAAGACAAAGTCTCAAAACCAAGGCCAGTATTTCATAATTAGTATCAGATTGGATGGCGTCCTTCGAGCGAGGAGACGTCTTTTGGCAATAACTCAGATTACTTGGCACGATAGGCATGTCTGCTAAACTTGTGTTCATTAATTGAATCTATTTCATTTTAGTATTCTACTGCCAGACTCTTTAGTTTAACCCGGTTTTCTTTAAGAGGTGTTTCTTACTCAGTAGGGCGAATTCAAATGACTTTTAAGGCTCAAAACAGATCAGGGCCTAAAGCAACACCTCTGTTAAAATACTGACACTGCAAAAGTACCAAAAAATTGTAAACTTTGTTTGATAAAAAAGTCTATAATCCGAATTGACCCTAGGGCAACAGCTCGTCGTCAGTGTGTAATAAAAGTCATTAAATAATATTAAGTATTGGGTAATTCGTAATTGTCGACTCTTGGGTTATAACTTATAAAACCACTAGTTGGGGTATGAATTATTGTCAGCTGGGGCCCTTTATATTGCAAAGGACTTTTGGAAATTTGCGGTGAATTACGGGTTGAAAGTTCACCTATATGATCACTTTTGAACAAAGAAGCGTAGAATTTAATATCAAAGCTGATGAAATTTCAACTGCATGTTTGATTATGTCTCTGGATAATTTAGTATCCTTAATGGAACCCGGTAGGTTTTACAATTTTTTCCCGCGTGTTGTCTAGACGAGCCACCATTACAACATGTATTGTACATTATAATACCAATGAATATTTATGTCATCCTGGTACAATAGCTGTAATAAAATGCTGAGATTCATGTCCTCGGAAGATTGCGTATTCATTTACATTCGAAATATGGTAATTGTAATCTCAATAGGGTATTGTATAACATATGACACATACCGATCTCCATTTTAATAAAAGAAAGCGGAATGTATAGAGAAACTGACTGCCTTATGAGCCTGGTATAAGGTTGATGGCATAGTTTGCTTGTGATCGTTAGTTCCTGGGCACCTTTCATTTCCAAGCTTGAACAAGGTCTTACGTTGTAACCACATGTCGTCTTTCCCTGAGCCTTTCTTGGAGTCGGTTCTCCAGTCCTTAAAACTGGAATGCGACTGAATTTAGATATTTTCCGCGAATTTCCGTAATCTCAGAGTAGTCAGAGTACGAGAATAACAAGTTATTCTTTTAGTCTGAGAACTAGTCTCGTATCTATTTAAAAAAATATTTTAGTCTTTACAAATGGACATGTGATTAAACAAATGCATGCACTGATACATAACGTTAATCTTAATTGAGAAAGTATTTCGCAAACAAACCGAATTTTTCGCTAACCTAAGATTTGGGAATGGTGTGACTCACATATTCTTGTCAATATTTCTTTAAGCTTACCTAATAATGAGACGCAAAAAAAACATTTCAGAATAAACCTTATATCTATCTAACTATACCTAATACTACTGGAGATTTTGTGGATTACAGGTAAAAGATAAAATCTCTTTTTAGCGAAACTTTATCCTCCATTTCCGGGGTAAGCTTCTTTGTATTACCCCTGAGACAAGCCCTGTCTACATATAACATTTAGCCTTGGAGAGCGATTGCAATTTACTTGAATATAAATCGTTGTTGCCAAACTAAAATCTTATATCTTCTATTTGCACTTTTACTTGTAAGTACATAGAAGGTAAGATTTCCTAGTCATGACCTTGAAATTCTAAAAAGTTACCAAAAGTCTAACAACATGGCCACGTTGACAATGATAGTTCTCTGAGCTAATAAGTATAGCCAACCTTTTTCCTTCACAACAAACATCGTTTATTCGATTAGCAATTTACTAAAATTGTGATTGATCTTGTACCTTTTGTAGTTGAGAGCATCACTATTCGGTATAGGGTCAATTGGTGTCTGTCATACAGTTCACACTAGCACAGACTCCGTCCGAGTCGTCGTCTACTCCATCTTGTTCCGTCTAAAATTCTTTATTATAAATTGTTCCAATAATTAATATAATAACTAATTATTGTAAATCAAACACAGTGTAATGTAATTTTACTATAAGAGAGAAAATGTGAGCAAATTATTGTAAATATTTAATAAATTGAAATTGAACAAAAACCAATGAGTTTAAAAATTCTCTATGGAATAGCAACAGAAAAATAATTAGTTTGTTCTTGGGATAAATTCTCTTATACATATTCTGAAATAGACAGAAATGGAGTGCTCATTTTTGCTCATGTTTGAATCATCAAAAATCAATGTTTTATGGTTGAAAAATCATTCATTGATTCCAAAAGTTCGTAAGAAAGTTGGTAGATGGCTCCACCGTCGCGTCGCCCTTAAAGACGGAATAAAGAGAAGGGAAATTTGAAGTGATTGTGGTGAGGTGGCTCAATAGCTCAGTTGGAAGAGCATTCCCCCTGTAAGGGAAAGTTCGTGGGTTCAAGTCCCACTTGAGCGCTTCTTTTTCCCGGTGTATTTCGAGCTCACGTATGTAACTAAGAGTAAGACTTAAATATTTTGGAGCTCACTTTCTGGCATTAAATTTTAAAACTCCACAGTCACACAGCGCTCAAGGGAGATATTTTCTGTTTAATGTTTCAGTAGTCTAGCTGAGGTGAAAAGCGACGCGGCTTGACAACAGTATTGAAAAACTTTGCAAGATGTTTGACCAAAACACTGTCGTTTTCACTACTTCACCTTAATAATAATACCTTCTCATAACTTTACATCTTAGAAGGAATATACAAAGGTATAATAGTACCATATGATAATAAAAACGAACTCTTTACCCAGTTTTCTTTTTATAAAGGACTCGTCAATTTGTCTTCACCTCGCCTGATGTTAAGTTAAAGGCAAAGTCTCGGAAAGAGGGTCACCATCGTAAACATGTACCATGTTAACAGTGGTGGCACTCAGCTTGCCTTTTCACACCCCGCTAAAGGAGCCAGGACTGTAGGAAGAAGGAAACACGTGAGTGAGCATACAAACGCCAATCGTGGACATTCATTGGCTGTAACTAAATATGAGGACATCCCTAACCCTTCGCTGCTTTTATCCTACCCTCGGGTAGCCAACCATAAAATTTCAGTGCAGAGCGCTTGTTTATCGCCTTCTAGTCTACCATAGTTAAAAGCACCAAAACGGACCTTTCCGGCTGAAGCATTATCTTCTAAATTGAATGACGAATGAACATGTTATCCAATGATTTAGGATTGAACTGTTCACAATATAAAACATATATTGCTAAACATTTGCAAATTGTATCCTTCATTACGAATTAATATCCTATTGCCACATCCTACGAACCGATAAATTGGATTACGCATTACTAGAATATTCGATCGACCCTTCAGCCATATTGATGGTGCCATCAGTTCCCAATAAATGGAATGGGAATGTCCACAATTAATTCACAGTACGGTCGGATTGTGTTACATTTACGAGTTGCGATTGGAACATTATTATTTGGAACCGGAACCGGATTCTGTTTCAGTTACAGTAAATCGCAGTGAAATGTGTTGTCAAATTGGAGCAACCTAAAATGTGACGTTATAGGATCGTAGCAATGCCTGTAATATGTTATTACGGTGATCAGTGATACTGGAGTCAGTAGATATAGGTATACTAGGGCTGCAAGTACAACATTATAAAATCACAGCCAAGTCTTTGAGTTAGTAATATTTTGGATGGTCTACAGAGCTTCTTTACGATGTGACATTTCAACAAGTTTGGAGTATAGTACATTATACGATCGATCGTATTTAAAATACATCTTGTAGGATCGGGTTTACCCAAGGCTTATCGGCCTTTTCTCCTTCATTCACAAGGTTTTCGGCATTCCTAACAGTAGTGAGACCATTGGCACGTATGTACCCTCAGTTCTATAGGTATCCCATTAAAAGTTATTTCCATATCCTTTTCTACTGAAAGTATGACAAAGATAGGGATACTTAAAAAGTATTCCTAACCTATCGAACTCCTTAAGTTCTGTTACAATAAAATCAGCAGTATTGTCGCCTCACTATACTTTTATTTCTTCAGGCTTTCGAGAAAATAAAGAGTATTTTACGCGGGAATAAATGACAGCTCCAAACAAAATGTCCGATTCCCGCCAATATTCTCGCCGTTGACGATGTCGTTCACATTCCACAAAAACTTTATAGCAATTTGGATCAAATGAAACGATTAGTTTTGAATTTAGTTCGTGTATTTTAGAGTTGTATTATGTTTATACGTCTGAAACTTTTATATTTGAGTCTATTGCAGAAAGTTTAGTCTACAGTATGACCTGATGCTAGCACTGGGAGTCATAATATACCTACGTGATCCTACCTTTGTAATTAAGAGTCTGTGATAGTAAAGTTACCAACTATTTATGTAATACTAGCTTTAGCCCGCGGCTCCGCCCGCGTGGATGTCGGTTATCGCGAACAAACACAGCCTATGTCCTTTCCCAGGGTCTAATCTACCCTTATACCAAATTTCATCAAAATCGGTTCAGTGGTTTAGGTGTGAAAGCGTAACATACAGACAGACAGACAGACAGAGTTACTTTCGCATTTATAATATTAGTATGGATGTGGTAACGTACCCTGAAAAGGGTGTGTAGTATACCATTATTATCATTATGGAAACCACCGCCAATACTGGTTAAGAAGTCGATTTTGGTCAGCCAGGGTGCGAGGGATATGTCGAAGACAACCTCACCTCCGGCCTAGCACCACGACCCTCAGTCGGCGTGCAGTTTTAGTCAGTTCGAGTCCGACATAACCTCCCCTGCCGGCTCCGGCGGGGGAGGTATCCGTAGGAATTTCCACGCGAAAAAAAAGTTAAGAAGTCGATCGTAAGCAAGAGGTCTCTGGATTCAATCCTGGCTAAATTGCCAGATATAGAAATGGGTTCATGCTGATATAGAAATATCAGCATGAACCCTTTAGGGATTAGGGGAGAATACAAGTAATTTTGGTGCCTAATAGTATAAAAAAAAAGATAGTATCGTTCAAGGTTTTCATCTTGAAGCCCGAGTTCTTTTTTAAAATTTTATGTTTCGTTTATGTTGGTAGCACCTGCTTTCTGTCCTCCCATGCTGAACCTCTTTTGTTGATTGGCGAAGAACTTACTGAAGCCTGAAAACATAACCCTCCTTTTTGTGGTCGTGTAACAACAATGTTTTCGTTGCGAAGGTCAATTCTAAGTGGGTAAAGTCAACAAACTCCGGTACCGTACAAATAGTTACATACATTGTGTAACTATCTATTGTCTGCGCATAACAGAATAAATTAGCTGAAAACTACAAACTAGATATTATTACTAGCTTTTGCACGCGGATTCACCTGTAGATACGTACAATATAATATTTTTTTTGAATAAGCCATATCCATACTAATATTATAAATGCAAATGTAACTCTGTCTGTCTGTCTGTATGTTACGCTTTCACGCCTAAACCACTGAACCGATTTTCATGAAATTTGGTATAGGGGTAGATTAGACCTTGGGAAAGGACATAGGCTATGTTTTGTCGCGATAACCGACATTCACGCGGGCGGAGCCGCGGGCAAAAGCTAGTATTTAATAAAATAGCGGACCCGGCGAACTTCGTACCGCCAATGTATTACCGCTCGCGTGGCGTCCGATTCCGTTCCCGCTGCACCCTCTACTATATTAAGCATGTATTATACATATAAACCTTCTTCTTAAATTACTCTATCTATTAAAAGAAACCGCATCAAAATCTGTAGCGTAGTTTTGAAGATATAAGCATACATAGGGACATAGGCACGCGGAAAGTGACTTTGCTTTATACTATATAGTGATACAATATTTTTACGGTTACAATTATTCGATGATTTCATAGGTGAAGTCAAATGGACGTGTCCTATATAAATAAAAAAAAAAAAAAAAAAAAAAAAACCTGGGGTCCGAGGATGGATTGTATAATTTAGACAATGATAAATATGAGACACTTGTGAAAGTACTACCATCTAACCTGTCAACCTCGAATAGGTCACCGTTGTCAGAATCTTTTTTTTTTTTTTTTACCGTGGGGGAAAATCCTTCATGGATGTTATGCCGGACTCCTACCGACTAAAAACCCCCACGGTAACGCCCAGGAGCCTATGGATGGGAGCCCCGGGTAAGCCCTCGTAAGGATGTCCCAGAACTCCCATCAGACCTACGGCTACGATAGCGTAGGTAGAGACGGTGAGCAAGCCAACCGTTGTCAGAATCTTACCTCACTACACAGGTACAGCTTTTATGGGCGGGACTGTAATTTGACCCTCAACTCCGGTGAGTAAGTAAACCTGTACTGCAGGTTTAAAAAAGCGATATCTATACTACTCTATACTAATATAGTTAGATCGAATACATAGGGAAAAATGAAACTTCTCGGGCGGGACTCGAACTTACAGGGGGAATGCCTTGGCCAACTCGGCTACCGTGACACGCCCGATATGATTCAAATTTCCCTTCTATTTTTATCCGTCTTTAAGGTGACGAATGCTGTAAAATTCATTCTAATATAGTTAGACTTTGCTAATATCATAAAGCGAAAGAGTTTGTTTGATTGTACCCACTAAACTCAGGCATCACTGGGTGGATGAAAAGAGATATTATTTTTGTGTTGAAGCAGTATTCATAAATGTCAGCAAATCCAATCCTCCACGTCAATATGAAACCCACCAGATGGTAAAAAACTGTAAATAAAGTCTACATAATGAAGGCCACCATTATGTAGGTACCTAGACGCCATACGTAAAATAAAAATCGCTCCATAAATCAACGGCATTATAATTAAGCTCGAGCCAAACAATGCTCGTGTAGATTCTAGCAAGGTCCCAATGTGTGTCGTCCCACGCCAAAGGGGGACAACAATGGTACCATTCTGACGCTGCGTTTGGTTCTAAAGGCCTATACACACGACACGGTTACAACACCGAGGATATTTTATGATACTTTTGATGATTGATAGCCAGTGTTAATAATAATTACATGGAGTATTTTATTATGTTAATAGCATGATGCTTAGTATTTGAAATTTATGTTTTACGTTGATAACTTGGAGAATATTCATTTATTTGGTTGATTTTTGGCGTATATTTTTTATACCATTCCTATAATTCATGGGAAAAAAATTAGCCTATGTGTTATTTATTATACCATTCCTATAATTCACGAGAAAAAAAATAGCCTATGTGTTATTTCAGACCAGACTATAATCCACTCCTGTATCAAAATTCAGCAGCCAACTCTGGTCAGCAGTTAGAGCATGATTGCAAGCAAACATTCAATAATATTTGAAGAAAAAAAAATCAACAGGAGGAATCACTGAAGAAAAACCTTAATTATTTTTAATTTCTGTGATTCGTCTTGTTGGGCCGAACCCCTATAGGACAAAACACTGAACTTGTCATCAACTTTCACCTTCATAAAAATTGCCCCGCTAGATCTACTATTAGAAGGATTGGAAGAAGGATTTCAATGAGCGTGAGGGCAGTCAATACAGATAAATATATGCAGCGTGACGTTCGAACTTAATTGGAAAAGAATCTGAGCAATTGCTGAATCTTAATTAATTTATTATTATCTTAATTAATTACATTATTATTAACTGGTCTCCTACCAGGGGTAGCTCAAAATAAATTAATATTAACGTGTCTATACAGGGGACGAATCTACAACATTTATTCCGGGCAAGAATTTTAGTAGGTAGGTAGGGCCATGGGTTCCTCTACGTTTTGAATTCGTACAACTGGATATTCTACTAACAAGTCAAATTAGTTTAGTTACTTTTACTAAACGTCAATAGGGTAAGTCATAAGGTACCTAAATTGTATGAAAAAAAAATTGTGACGTCATAAAATTTTATTGTCAAATCATTTACTATTATAGGTTGGTTGGATTATTAAAAATAAATAATAACGATAAAATAAGAACCGATGCAACTTTTACCGCTCTATTACAATTCTTAATTTAATGAGCTCGGGTAAATAATTTATTTTACCTACAGGAGAATACCCAACTCCGGTGACAGCCCGGTTACGTCACGCATCTGTAGGGGCCCTTAGAACGTAATTCGATAAGTAAAGCCACACATTGTAGTGTTGAGGAAGTCATTCCTTCATTGGACACGCCCTGGTAAGATACTTTTGAACTTTCACACATCACATTCTGAAGTGGTGACCTCATTTGTCTCTATTCTTTGATATAAAACATTAATATATTCATGTTAACCAGTTTCGTTTGTCCTATTTAAAAAAACAAAAGATTCTGTCATCCTCATCATGCGTCATCCTACTAATATTATTTACTAGCTTTTGTTCGCGGCTCCGCCCGCGTGGATGTCAGTTATGGCGACCAACATAGCCTATGTCCTTTCTCAAGGTCTAACCTATCCCTACACCAAATAAGACAGACTTCGCATATAACATAATTATTAGCATGTAAGTATGGATAAATGTGAAAGTTTGTAAGTATGGATGGATGGATAGATGTTTGTTACTCTTTCACGTCTAAACGGCTGGAGCGATTTTAATAAAATTTGATATAGAGTTAGCTGACACCCTAGATTAACAGATAGTTTAGGTTTGGTCGCGATAACCGACGTCCACGCGGGCTGAGCCGCGGGCAAAGGTAGTAGAATAATGTGTAAAAAGTTTTGTTCGGATATTGCTGAAACTCTTCGTAATTATTACTTAATTAAATAAATGTAGCTAGCTCTCAACAAGGAAATTTTAGGAATATGGAGCAAACAACCAATTTGTAAGTTGTGTGATTCATATTAGATGGTACCTTTGTAACTAGTTCAACTGCTGAATATGAGGTCCGCTTGCTTGACACTGTAATCATTAGTGACGCAAAATGGCCAATGTACGTGTCTTCTAGTCTTGCATGCCAACAAGGTAGGCTATTTTGAATCCCGGGTTCAATTCTCGACTCGTGTCATATAAATGCATTTTTCTTATAGTAAATCTTTTTATAGTGTTACGAACTTGGATAAATATTGGTGGTAATATGTTGGCCACAGTGGCCATTTCATCTCTGCCTACCTCTTTCCAGAATAGTCGTTTAATTAATCAGGCTCAAAAACTGAACGGATCTAGTTAAAATTGTCCCGGTAATATATAAAAATACCGCAGTATTTTATTTATATATATCTGCAAATTCTACACGGCTCTGTAAATAATAATCCGTTTTACAACATTTTGTTTGCCTGCAGACATCACCGCGTTGGTTTTGCTGGTAACTCTTTGAATGTAAATTCAGAGGCAAATACAATACCTATTATATTTTCAGTAATTAAATTGCATATTTCAAACTATAATTAAACCGGCGATGCATTGTATTTGCTGGCCTTTAAATGTGGCTATAAAATAAACTATTTGCCTTGCTACAAAGAGCTTTTAATTATTTATCACTTGTTGTTGTTGCAGCCTGCGGCTCCACCTTCGTGAAACGCTGATCCCGTTCCTACAAGGCATGAGAATAAATTCCAAAAAAAGTAGGTTCAAGACCATAATCTCCCTAATTAACTATTTGAAGACGATTAAATAACTTTCATGAAAATTTGATTCATGAATGATTCATGAAATATTAAAATCTCACAGTTATAATATAACATCTGAAATTTAAAATAAAAAAAAGAAAGAATTATAAATGAGAAAAAAGCAGCAAACCTGGCAGAAAACTAATTGTTACCTCGCAAATAAACCTACACTAAAAAAGTAGTCGGGAGTATGTCTGTGTATAACCCTTTTACCTTTTCACTCAACCCTCAGATGAAAGAAAAACAAGGATTCTCAACGGAAACAAAGTCAACAATGCCTTTGTGACGGCAGTTAGCACTGTACGTCGCGTTGATATGGAGCTCCATGTTAAAAATGTGTTGGCTAGATTTATTTTGGTGGAAAATACAGATAGGGATAGAAAATAAAGCTTTTGTTAGCAGATTTGAGTGGGAGTTTCGCGAATGAATGGCAATATTTAAAAATATGGTAGGTATGTTATGTTTTAGTGTGTGTAGTTTTAGTAGGTAATTGTAATGTCAATAGTGAAACACTCACCGGGCTATTGTAGTAAATGGCAATCTCAAATTCTTAAGAGTCCGTACCACTCCAGCTCGAATTCAAATTTTACCCCCGCGCGCTTCATCAACGCACACGCGCCGGCACTGCTCGCGCGCTGATGTAGCTATCTCACTCCCGCGATGACCCCGTGTTCACGTTCAGAGTTCACGCGTGTATCAATCGATAGGGTAAAGTAGCTAGTAATTAGACATCAAGAAAGTTATGGCAATAAACAAACTTTTGAGAAAAGTGTGCATATTGTAATGATAATTTACATAAAACTTATAATATATTTATACTTATCCTATTAATATTATAAATGCGAAAGTTTGTGAGTATGTATCGCTGTATGTATGGATGTTTGTTACTCTTTCACGCAAAAACTACTAAATGGATCTGGCTGAAATTTGATACAGGGGTAGATTAGAACCTGGAATAACACATAGGTTGCTTTTTATTCCGGGTTAAGGTTCCTATGGGTTGCGGGAACGGGAACAAACCTCCACGCGGGCGAAGCTACGGGCAGCAGCTAGTATAATATAATAATAGCAGCCCTTTCAATGTCTCACTGCTGGGTACTGCTCTCTCACCTGAAGGTACAATAAAATACTCCAGCACGCGAACCCAATGCATATTGGTAGAGGTGCTGGGAAGGAAAACCTCCGCGTGGTGCACCCTGGTAACGTGGGCGACGGCGTGGGCTTCACGCGAGGCGCACGTCGTCACCCATGGCCAATAGTCCACCAAGGAGGGGGGGCCTTTATGGTCGGTTTCGAGTTCTCCGCACGCGCTCTGCTAAGCCTAGCGGAGAACTCTAAGGGCGACGAGTACTTTGCCACTGAACGATCAGTGGTGAAATACAAGGTCCCATGGGGACCAATTCCGAACCATCGATCGGCCGAGCCGTACCGCCGTCTGGCAACAGAAGGGCATGGTAGCTCTTAGGAGTTGCGAGGAAGAAAACCTCTATAAAAAATCACCCCGAACCCCACGCCTGGCAATGGGATGCATCACTGGGGGGAACTCAGTGCCTAGGGCGTCACTCACTCACTCCCACCTTTCCCATCCTCACATACACTCCCAACCTCTCTACTTCCACCTCAATGTCGGTGGACATTAACCGTAAAACAAAATATGGCTTTTTTTTATCGTGCGATAAATCTCCACGGATACCACCCCCACAGAGCCAGTGGAGGTGGTTATGTCGGACTCGAACCGACTAAAACGCACGCCATCTTGGGTCCTTGGTTGCCGGAGGTGAGATTGCCAAAAGCATATCTCTCGCACCCCGACAGACCCAGGACCATCTCTTTCGAGATGGCCCCCTTCGGGGTGGGGGGACCACAGTGTCCCCATCTAGCCCCGGTTACGGGGAGGCGCACTTTGCGCCGCCGCCGCGGCCTGCTTCTGCTAGGGTGACAGGCGGCTCCACCGGTCACCCTCAGGCCAGCGCTCATAGAGGAAGGAGGTCGTTCTGCCACCTCCGACGTCCGGTTCGCATTACACCATCATTACGGCGCGGGGAGCAGCGCACCGAGACGCAGCACTAAAGGCCACGGCAGGGGTTGCTCAAGTCGTGGGTCAGACACGGCGGCAGCACCTGCGGGATCCAGCCTACAGGTAAGGGGCGTCAGCAGCGGCATCGAGCCCACGATGAAGTATCTGGGGCTCGATGGCCGGTGGAACTTCGGACATCACTTCCGAAGTTTGGTCCCAAAACTGAGGGGGGCATCAGCCGCACTCGCGCGGCTGATGCCCAACATCAGGGGACCCAACGCTCCCTGCAGGAGACTGTACCTGGGGATCGTGCGAAGTATGGCCATATACGGGGCCCCCGTATGGGCAGCAAATCTGACGGCCAGTAATGTGGCTAGATAGCTGAGCCCACAGAGGGCGATGACCCTACAATAGAAACAGATGAATGGAAATTCATAATTATTACGTACTGTCTATAATAAATATAGGAATACGTATGGTAGTAGTACCTAACTACTGCTACATTTATATTATGATCATTCGGGTTGGTAGGTACTCATGTATTTACAGAAATATTCCGTTTATTCCGAACCTGACCCGAAAACTAGACCCGGTCGCGGGTTAGGTAGAAACTTTAAAAATTTGTTCCGAACGTAACCCTCTTCCTAACCTGACCCGACGGTCTCGTTCCTATCATAACCCGATCTGGCACTTCGCCAGCCGCTGCCTGCTGCGGCGGCACGCTCGCTACGCTCGCTCGGCTCATGCGTTGGGGTCACAGTTCTAACCTAACCTAACCTACAGAAGTTAGAGTTACCGCACTTCGACTTTCGGCTCTGAGTCGCCCAACCGCGTCGTCCATCGCGTCGTCGCAGTGAGCGACCTGTAGTAGGCAGGACCTGCCTGAAAGACTTGGGCTGCTACTGCAAGATTATTTTTGTCGATACACAGGCAGGTATGCCTATGTCAATCCAAAATTTTGAAATAGGTACCTAGGTATTTTACTGACCTATTTATTACTTTCTAATAATATAGTACCTATTACAAATTGTTATGTACAGTATAAGCTACTTAGGTAGGTAGATTAGATACTTACTATAATCCATACTTAATATTATAAATGCGAAAGTAACTCTGTCTGTCTGTCTGTCTGTCTGTATGTTACGCTTTCACGCCTCAACCACTGAACCGATTTTGATGAAATTTGGTATAGGGGTAGATTAGACAATGAGAAAGGACATAGGCTATGTTTGGTCGCGATAACCGACATCCACGCGGGCGGAGCCGCGGGCAAAAGCTAGTAATAAATAAATAAATATTCCACAACATTCTACACAGCGCTATCTAGACCCATGGTAAGCTTAATTAGCTTGTGTTATGGAATCTAGAATGCGGATAAACATACGTATATACTTTTTTTTGTAAATATATACATATTATACATAGAAACACCCAGTTCAATGCAAATAGCCATATTCATGCATACAAATATTTGCACTGAGCGGGAATCGAACCCGCGCCTCTTGCGTGGCAGTCGCGTGCACTACCACCACGCCACTGAGGCTGTCTACATAAGACATCATTCATATGTTTTTTTACGCCAACATACAATTTTCCTCTTTCGGTTTACTTTATTAACCCATTTCGCCTGTCAAAAGGTAGGTACTTGAATACTTTCGTATCGTCTATCGTAATCGTCTGCGCAGAGCGCGTGCGACACAAGCTCCCCGTATGATAGCCGAAGCAACACTGAGGAGGAGGCCGGGCGGCAGGGCGGTTCTAAGTTTAATGGTATCGCTTGAGTAAAAATTTAGATATTTGCTAGTTACGCAGAAACCAATGTATATTTGTAAAATTTGAAACACATAATGTCTCTTAACCACTAAACTGCACTTATTGTGTAAGTTTAGTGATCCTATTTTGCGTAATTAATCCATAATATCGTTTTATTTGTACGGTTTAGAGGTAACTTCGCAATGGTTTTCTATCAAGAAAATTTTACGGAATCGTGTTTTTGCCACACATAAACATTAGTATTTATCCTCAACTTTACCACACATGAATTAAAAAGTCCATGCTTTAGAACTTTTGATATTATACACGTTTATGCTATGTCATTTGAGGTAGTATGGACTCTTAATTCCATACATAATATTATAAGTAACTCTGTCTGTCTGTTACGCTTTCACGCCTAAACCACTGAACGGATTTTGATGAAATTTGGTATAACAGTAGTTTAGACCATGAATAAGGACATAGGCTATGTTTGGTCGCGATAACCGACATCCACGCGGGCGGAGCCTCGGACAAAAGCTTATAAGAAGTTATTTTCTTGCTGAGCTATTTTTAAACCACTTACATAAACTCATACATAAACTCACGCCTGTATTCCCCGAAGGGGTAGGCAGAGGTGCTAGCACCCACATATCGCCAGTTTATGTTTAGTTCCCAATGTAATAGGTGGCGAGCCTATTGCCATTAACCGGGCACTTATAAACCTGCGATAAATACACACATAACCACTTAGGTTTTTAAAAATTGAATTTGAATTTAACTGTTGACCTTTCTGTAAAGTTTATAGACTACTTTCCTATCTTGTCATAAAAGAGAGAAAAATATCCTCTCTCTATCATTATCTCTATCAAAATCAAACAGCTCCTGGCCAAAAAAGGGAACTGGCTAATCTTTAAATTTTCCATAAAATTGGTTTTGTTTTAAAAGGCGTGATGAGGGATGAATGGCTGTCATCGTCTTCATTAAGATTTTAGCTCAACATAATTACGACCGAGCGGCATTACACTCTCATTATGTAGGTAAAACCTTAAAGAATACGCCTCCCATGGAGTAACAGTTAAAAAGAACGTCATAATTGGGTATTATCCTATAGTTAAAATAAATTATCTAACCGGTAAAAGAGCGGTAAAAATTGCGTAGGTACTTATTTTACAGTTTTTATTTATTTTTAATCATCCACCCAACCTTTATTAGTAACTGATTTGACTATTAAATTTTATGACGTCACTAAATCTTTTTTCATACAAGTTACCATAAAACTTATGGTTTTGACGTTTAGTAAAAACTAACTAATTTGACTAGTCAGTAGAATACTTAAATCTTGTCTCGTTAACTACAGATTAAATTTTATCGTTATCGTTATTTTTATTTCATAGAAATGTGAGCTACTTAGAGACGTTGATAGATTTTTTGGTAGGAGAAACTTCTATGGGTTCGTATCACCATTCATCAACATGCTCATGTTAATCGTATTATCTGTATTCAATAAGTCACTTGTAATTTTCCACAGTATTTATTTTTGAACCCAACAAGTTCGCCCAGTTTTCACAGTATTTAAGAAATTAAATACTTACTGTGAAAAAGTACATGAGTGTCTTATTCCATAAGTGTAACAAGCTCCTACAAGTGCCATCGATCAACAGTGTACTATAATCCCTTTTTGATATTATAGAACATTTATTGTGACATACATAAATAAAAGTAGTGACAGCTGACAGTGGCGTGCGGGCAGTCGTCGGAGTGAGCCTTCCGATGCGCGCAGACGTACCTACTGTGAACTGTGTAACTACCTACTCACTAAATAACAGTGTTTTATTGTGTAAAGTAGAGAACACCACATTCATCATCATCTTCTTCCTATTGTGGAACTATTTACTACTAACTGCTAAGTCCTAAAGGTATAATAACTGTAATTTACTTATAGGAAGTTTTAAGGCGTGTGTAGACAGCAAATTACGGGCTGATTTTATCTGCCGTTACGCAAGACGAGTTTGTTAATTTAATTTCACGTTATTCACACTTCAAAATCCGTAGTTATTTCACAATATTTACTATTCCTATGAAAGGTGAAGGTTTATGTGGGTTACATTAGCATAGGTCCCCGTGGGCTTGTTTGTCCACTGTCAACGTTTATTTCGCGATAGGCGTGCGGCGTACGGAGGGGAGGGTTAAAGCCGCTAAACACGCAAGCGTTTGTTTACATAATAATATAGGTTCGGGTAACTTTGTTTCCTGCTTAGAATGTCAGTTCAAGGTGGGTAACTTTGGCCAATTTCGTGCTGTGTTTACTTGGATACATTATTTTACTTGGAATATTAAATTAAGTTTTGTGTTTGGTGGGTAGTTCAAAGGGTTTAGAGTTTTTGCATGAAATAAAATTAGAAAAGGAGTTTTCTTTATATACTGTCGCAAGTAAATAAACCTACAAAGGGGTATATTGGATCAACCCACTTTTCATTGGTTATCATTTTGATTCCACGACAGCGAGACCCAGGTACGTTTTCAGACACCATACTCTAATTTTCTTAACAATACCATGCTCTCCTAATACTGATCTAACAGAAATATGCCCAACCTAGAAATCAAATCTAGACCTTCAGTCGATTATCACACCATAGATCAATAAAAGCATCGACAATCAGCCAAAATCCATATAATTTCCACATTTAAATTAAATTTAATTCCATTAACGGAAATCAGATAAAAGAAAATATATTTGTTTAATTGAATGAGGAGTGAAATCATCGTTTCAGTACAGTCAGCATCAGATATTGATTAGCAGAATACTCAAAATGATCTTAATTCTTAATATCTTGATTATACCCCTTTCCCGTTGACTGATTGTTATGATATTTGGTACACATCTATAGTTTGGACGATTATACAATTTATGTATATCAATAAACTTTACGTGACGTGACTGCCATCTGAATTCCTCCAAAGCCTCCTATGTCCAGCATTAGGTCCAGCAGTAGATTACTATAGGCAAATTGATAGGGTTGCGGGAGCAATATCAAGACTTCGTGTGCGATACCGCGGGCCACAGTTATTCAACATCATCATCCATATAAGGACGTCAATCCTGATTGGGTCCGAGGCCACGGTGCCCGGCAACGGTCATTGTTACACGGAAGTTGCACTCTCTACCGCAGACCGGTTCATATCATACACAACTTTTACCAATACTTTGCTTAATATTAAGGCTTGTGTTCACCGACAATAGATAAACTGTCGGTTTTGTAACTGACTGTTATTTATTTAACTTAGGTTTAACCATGTTGCGTCTTTTTGCTGTTCACCGGAACAATTCACACTCTGGTTAGTTAACCGAGCGTTTATGAATGAATGAGTGAACAAAATGTATGCTAACAAATGTAGATGGATGCCAAAACGAAGAAATGACATTTACAGCTAATACGTTTTAATTTGGTTGTGGTGTAATATACGCTACCTAATTTAAAAGTAGTCAATTGTTCATTATTTTGGTGTACAAGTATTTCTATATAACTTGGTAGGGTTACTAGGGTTTATGAATTTATGAACGCTTTGTCAGTTGGTAGAGTCAGTTTCATGTGGTGTTTTTGTTTGTTTTTTGCGCTTTTATGTCGAAGTTGGTCAAAGTTACTTAACTTTCTCAAACTTTCATTACCTACAATATAGATATAGACAAAAACAAACAGAAAATTTTAGTAACACCGTAAAAAGCATGTAAAGAAGTTTAAACAGTATAATAGATAGGCGGACAGACGCGACTATAAATGCCCAAAAAGCCGAGAGGTTGGCCAAAATTAATGAACTTAAGAGCGTTTGTACAGAATGTCACAGGACACCTAACAACTTAATAATAAAAACATAGGTATTTCCTCCGTGATCATGGTGCGTGCAACAGCGCCGAAATATCGGTAATATAATATAATAACTCGAAACAATAAATGGTAAATATCCTGATATTTCTTATAGTAACTTAATTACATTATGAAAAAACATAAAAAGCCACAAAGTATTACAGTACTGAATAATATTATAATAGCAATAACCAACCATATTGTATTATAACCTATAAGACGTCTGTCAAAAATGTCGAACTTCAGTAAGCCTTGGTTTAACTGCGGGCCTCGAGCTCAGTTAACTTTGACGGCAGATTAAAGTATTTAACTGACGTTTAGGCCATGGTGAACTCAAAATTTTAGTTAATCGCCAGTTTTTATATTTAAACTGCTGATTAAGTGTTGGTGAACACGAGCCTAAGTATATTAAGATCATTTTGAGTACTTTGTTAGTCAAGATCGATCTCAGATGCTGACTGTACCTATAGATTCCGCGCCAAAAGTTGCTTCAGCCAATTAGGACCGAGTCTGGCCGAGACCGGCAGAGCAATTAGTTATCATTCAGTGTTTATGGCCTCCTTCATGCCCCATATTTAGCACGTAAAAGTGATAAAATTACTCGTTAATTGAACATCGAACTCGTTCGTGATTCATAATTTTATTTTTACGCTCTCCTTTTCACTGAAACCTGCATTGCAGCTTTTTCGGAATAATTTGTTTCGTTGCAAGAACAATTTATTATCTCTATACCTAAGTACTTTTTATCTTTTTGTGATGAAACCTCTGTGGCGCTCACAAAGGTAACGCATACTTGCTAATGTGTTTCTTTTGGTGGGTAGGGTGACCTTGAAAGGGCCCTCGAGAACCCTTCTGATGTTGAAAGCGAGTCATTTCCAATCTATGGCTCACCTATAGCCTATAGATACTTGTATAGTGACTCACCGACTCAATAATGCAAAAAATACTAATTAACAGGCGCGATGGACTTGTACTTTCTCCAGACTTAATTGTACACAGAATTGTCCTAAAAGAAAACCCAAAAACACTGAAAATGAACTCATGAATTGTTGTACACTTTGTGCAACTGAAAAGTTTCGTAAAAGAATACCAAAAAGCATTTAAATTGCACCCGGGTATGGTTACACGGCAGTTGCACTCGCTACCGCCGACCGCTGATTGCAGACGCCCCCAAAGTATTATTCATATCATACCTACACGACTTTTACCGATTAAAAAAACTTCACATAATATACTTAAAAGATCAACCGCGAACAAAATCATTATTCTAAAGTTCTGAAGTGCTTAAACATTGTATCGCAACCAAATCTGGGTATGAACAAGACAACTTTTCCCCTTTACCGAATTTGAAGGATAATCTGAGCTAAACTTTAAGTTACTATAGATTCGGAGGCGGTTGGATCATGAAAATAGCAGTAATTAATCTTCAGAGTAACTTTCTTTCACGAAGACTGCTTTAAGCCGGTGTTGAGTTCATGAAATTTATTGAGATACAGTTTTTGGCGGAGGATTTTCAAGCGTTAAGTCGACAAAACTTAGGTATTATAGTGAATTGAAATGTATAACAGTGGGGCCGTTTTTTATCAGAAAGAACTTTAATAGGTTTTAAAAGTACCCGAACTTTGTCTTGTCTTCGGTAGAAAAGAAATATTAGGGAAGCGACATAGATCCATACTATAATATTATAAATGCAAAAGTAACTCTGTCTGTCTGTATGTTACGCTTTCACGCCTAAACCACTGAACTAATTTTGATGAAATTTGGTATTAGGGTAGATTAGACCTTGAGAAAGGACATAGCCTATGTTTGGTCGCGATAACCGACATCCACGCGGGCAAAAGCTAGTCTATAAATATATTATCTTTGAAATATCTACTGCTTGATCTATAAAAGCCACTTTTTCATTTAAGAAAGTTAAGTATACATTCTGTATGTCACACATTACCATTTTCTAATTCTCTTTTTCGATTATTTTAGTTTATTTACTTACTATATTTCATTATCTAAAACTCAAAACTGATTAAATCTAAGATACATGCTTTCCATAATTCGTGCCTACATACTTCTGTATCATATCAAATTGCTAAGAGCTTTATAACATTCGTCCAAAATGAAATTTCTCGCTCTCATAGACATCAATGTATTTACTTCGGAGACATGCTGTAATTTAATAGCCGAGAAATAAATTACTTTCTCCTACATATTCAGACCAAACAAAGAGGCTTCATAATTTAGTTGGTATATATTATAATTTATATAAGTTGCTATTTCTAACATGAATATAATGTGCTACCACACAGGGCTGTTAAATGGGATGGTTAATTTAGTTTTTCTTATGAAATGCAGTATTAAGTTGATAGAAATTTGCAATACGTACAATGGCAAAATCCATAGGTACTTTAATCCATACTAATATTATAAATGCGAAAGTAACTCTGTCTGTCTGTCCGTCTGTCTGTATGTTACGCTTTCACATCTAAACAACTGAACCGATTTGGATGAAATTTGGTATAGGAGTAGATTAAACCTTGAGAAAGGACATAGGCTATGTTTGGTCGCGATAATTCACGTGCGTGGAGCCATGGGCAAAAGCTAGTATTAGGTATAAATGCGTTTACACGTATGTTACCTTTTTACACCGAGATTGCTGAATTCGTTTTATTTAATTTTAAGCTATCTATATTAGAAGAACATTGTAATATTGATTTGGTTTGGAAAAAGGGAATAAGTTTGGTAAGGTAAAACCCACGACCTTTACAGGTCATTGGATGACAGGCGATGTGAATAGTTAGAATATCAATTAATTTAAAATTTCAATAACTATTGTATTACTTGATTGGGGTTTACAGGCAGAGCTGTGGCAGCAACTAGTAAGCTATAAATAAATATAATGAACTCCGTTAATACAGCCCGTGGGTATTCGTGTGTGAGATAATGAGAAAATAATGTATCTTGCCAAAAATCGAACAGAGCTTACTCAAGAAACAAAAGGAAAACATCCGGATTATGAGGTTTTCCTCGCTTCCGTCATTTACGTGTAGTATATACGTACATATTTAACATATTCAGGGTTCTTGTATCTATTTCAACAACTTCTAGACTAAGCTCTATGGAAGAAAAAAAATTAAATCGCAAAAATCACTACTTGATCAATGCGCGACTATTTGTAGCTTTCCTACAAAATAATAATTATAATTTTGCAAAAAGGCACGCTATGCCGATAAATGTCATAATTCAAAATTTTGGTAATTCTGAATTTGAAACGGTGTCAATGACCTCGTGAATGACAAACTCGACAGTTTTTATGTTCCGTCCCATATTCGAAATTCAAACTTCATTCCCGCTTTAACTCAGTAATCGTGATATAATTTCGAAATAGCTGGTCTAGTACAGAGAAAAAGAGAAGAGAAGAATACGTCACTCTAGGAACACAGACTACAATTTATTTTACATTTCCAAATGTGAGAAAATTTGGACAAATCTCAGCGTTAGTAACGGTTGCATGAGTTGCATCTTAGAAAAGACCAAAAGCTATAATCAAATCTAAAAATCAATCTAAAGTCATGATATTTGATAAACTTGTATTTCGAAGTTGGTTACAAAAGTACCTTATAAAGATCGCTGACAAAGCAAATATCAATAAGGAAGGGTGAATATATTAAGAAAGTAATGCAGGATTTTATATACGTATGTAATGTCGGTTGAGACAGCCGTATATCACTTTTAAGTTTATATTCTTGGCACAAGGTACTTTTATTTTAGCATTTTATGTCATTCATTCATCAAGTCATTTTGTAAATATGACATTCAAGGATTCACATCATAGTCCACTCTCCGAATAGGTCCGTGGAGAGACTTCGCACGATCTTGAGCATCGATGACAGTGAGGCCCTTGGCACGCATATATCCTCAAGTTGTTCAATTCACACATAAAAAGTATCTTTTGTATAGGTATCGCATTCCAGAACTCATATTCCAAGCTATGCTTAGTTTGGGCTAGATAGATAGCACTTACAGTTTAACGGCCGTTCCCAATAAATAAACATACTTGCAGTTAAAGATAGATCGCAACAGTCAAATTTGACGTATCGGCTGTTTAAATTCAAAACATGGTAACTGAGATTTTTGCGGGAAAGCGCATCGCGGTATAATTTTATTTTCCGAAATTGGTGTGAAATAGGAGTTACTATGTTTTGAATTTAAACAACCGAGCACTTTATCCGCAGATGCGATCTATCTTTAACTGTCAGTATGTTATTGGGAACGGCCGTTAATCACTAACAATAAAAAAAAATTGTGCCGTACGTTATTCATTTCATGTTATTCAAATTGAAGAGCGCCGTCTTAAGAGGCCATTCACAAACTTCAACCAATATTATATTAATTGTACTGTTCTGTCTGATAAACAATTTGTGAAATTTGAAGAAAACAGAATAGGTAATGCCTCAATTGGTAAACAGACTCTAAAACCTGTCGAAACTTTTTAGATTTCGATTTTGGACTGTTGATTCTACAATTGTATTGGGTTCATTAGGTTTTTCCTTAGAGCTTTTCAATAATCGTTCTTCTAATTAGAGAGCGGAACCAAAAAGTACTTACCGGTCTATATTTTAGAGTACCGCTAACTCTCAATGAATCCTCTTCGGAATGCCGTACTGTGTCATAGAATAAAAACTCTCTCAACAGAGAAATGGCAATTAGCGGCTAATCACATTGCGTATTATGTTGAACATCTTCTCTTCTTGATTTAATATTTCGAGGTTTAGACGTTCTTCCGTCTAAACCAGGGCTGGCCATACTACAGCCCGCGGACCAAGACCTGCTCGCGCAAGCATATAAGCCGGCCCGAATTTAATCCGGCCATGTATGGTATATTGCCCGTGATATTTTTTTTGACAGGCCACTTCCAGCAACGTACGACCCACCGACGGCGCAGCGTGCATTTCAAGTCCAATATAGTACATCCGGGGGGCGCGGGAGGTTGTATTCGTGATAATTCTGGCCCTCCTCTAAAATTTCTTTAATTCTGTTCCCCCATTAAGAAAATATGCCTACCACTGGTCTAAACCGTCCAACCGATTTATAATTTGGCATAATATAATAGTCTATACTATAACATGAACAAGAGCATAAGTAGGTCACTTCTTGTGGGGGAAATGGTCAAATTGCTCATCATTATTAAAGAAGTTATCGAAAAAATCTACACGAAAAACTAAACAGCAAAAATATAGCAGCGTGATAATTTTGGACATGAAATGAACAATAGATGAAGAAGTTAGTAAACATTATTTTTGGTATGAGTAAACAAAAAGTTGTTTGTATAATAAAGAGTTCCTACCTATGAGAGACAATACTTATTTATACCACCAACGATCGAATCAGTAGCCAGCGTCTTATTAGAAAACTCTAGAAATTCTAATTTGAAAAAAATCCTATATTTATTTGGGATCAGCGTTATATTTACTTTGTCCAATCATCTTTGCTTGAGCTATCTTAATATGAGTTCGTATCATCATCATCACCATTCCCGGCTTAGATGATATTATATTTCACACACAGTCCATCCGTCTTCTCGTAGGTTTTCCTCACATTTACAACCATACCTTCCTTACAACATTACTTTCACCCCTAAGCATCACACGTCAGAAACAACAAGGGATTTGCTCGAAACTTCGCCAAAAGAGCCAATATAAGCATGAAAAAAATCTTATTCTGCTATATTTTTTTATGTTTTCGACAAAAAAAGCAACAGATATTGCCACAAAGAAATTTTCTCGCGAAAAATCGTTCTCGTAAAATCGCACCATAATCATAAACGGAGCGGTATTAAAGTTCAAGCGTTTATTCCGCTGAGGGAACGTGAAATGTTCAAAGTATTATTTATCAATTTTGGTGGAAACGTAGGAAAAGAAGCAGCAATTGATTCTTATCGGGAAATAGTGAAATTATGACACCGAGTCTAATTATTTTAGTTTTTTGAAATCAAAGGAAACAAAGTCCAAGAAAATGTTATCAACGAGTGATCGACGAAATGTCTTCATCCATAGAAACCATGAATATTTGGTATATAATTATAAGGAAAATGGCAGATTTTTTATTGTGATCATGATTTCCGTACTTATGTAATTTGATTGAAGAGCAGTTTGATTGAAATTTTGACGTGAATTTTGACGTGAATTTAGCCGATTATCTAAATGCTACAATATCCAAACTTTTAAATTTGCACAAATAGTTACGTTACGAATATTAGGTTGTGTGTTTGTGTAAATGTAAAAGTACACGTATTATTCTTCCCATTATTATTTATGATTCGTGATCTCGAGTTTTCTTCTGTAAAAAATATACATTCCACAAGTTACGTGCAGTGAGTACCACGTCGGACACGTCTATTTATTATTAAAATATCTGCAGTTTTTGGCATTCATGTGTGCTAATTTGAAAAATAATTACCATCAATGAGACATGCTTTAGTGGTTTTGCTTGAAAAAATTTGATTTCAGTTTGAAATAAAAAAAAATACATTGTGACAAATCATTTAAGAATTTATCAGCTCAATACAAGATGGAAAATTGGATATAGGTGTTCTTGAGCATATATTTATTGTTCACGTCCGTGTTGAGGCAAACTTTTGCAAATGTATAGAGAGAAATGATGACGTCCTTTATAAGTACACAGTACACACCTATCGAAGGCAACTATGGGTACGGTTTGAATCATGGTTATTATTTTTAAATTCGATCTCAATCAGAGTAATAAACTATTTATGCGATTATGAATGCGCGACTTATCAAGTTCTGGAGATTTCAAAAATCAAGCAAGACAAGTAATCCAAAATATGAATGCGTCCCTTAAAACAGAACTATTTGTTTTGTATGGACATAGATGAATAAGCAAGGTATAAAAGTACCTTAAAGCTGAAGCCCCTGATACTAAAACCGTTTGATCCGGCACTATAAGCCGAGCTTTGAGGATTGTTGACGTTCCTACACTCACGATATCGAAATTTAGCCTCGGGAGAGATTTCGCCTCCTTATAAGTTCTACCGCTTGTATAATACATAGTTTGTTTTCTGTTGAATTATTGCAAAGAACACCCAAGGCTACATTTAACTATCACTAGTCACCTAATCACCGGTACTAGTTTACCCAGGCACTCTAAAATCTGAATAGTTTCGTGCTGGAAATTTGAAATAAATTTCCTTCAGTGGACGCTCAAGAAGTGCCATGATTTTTGCAGAAGGTTATAGCTATGGAGTCAAAGTCAAAGTCAAAGAATAAGATTTTTTTAAAATATCGAAATATAAACGGTTATCTACACAATTATCCTTGAATGCAGTTTCATTCCGATTTCTGATTTAGGCTGGGAATTGTATTAAAACAAACAGAAAAACAATGACACTTTCGCAAGTATAATACGAGTACCTATATAGTGTAGATTAATGTTAGTAGCATACGTAATCTTAAAGTAGAAAGTTGAGTTAATAAAGTCGAAACCTCCCAATAGACTGAACAGTCTCTGGGGCATTATGTTGTAATATACTTATTACGTTACAGCAATTTCACTTTAGAACATTGTGGCACGATTTTGAAGAATCTTTGCAGGTACTTACTTATTTTGATTACAAACAGTCTTGCAGATTATTGGAGAATATTCAGTTTAGGAAAATCATTCTACTTAGAGGTACCCTGAATCGCTACTGATGATAATATTATTATGATCTGGGTTATGCGTTTTTTTATAAACTATTGTCCACGGAAATATATCTATCGATGGTAGGAATTGATCAGAGCTGACATCATTGACTATAATTCTTCTTGAATTCTCCATAAGAGGCATTTAATTGTAGGTTTGTATAAGTCGGATTACATTAGACACTACGAGTTATTCACTTTAAACAATACGTTTCTCGTCATGTGTATTCGAGATCTGTTTATAATTCAAATCAATACACAAGAAACATTAGCAGATCACAGTAAAAGCATCATAATCGGAATGCCCATTGTGTCTATTTGATGACCAAATTCATTGAAGAAAAAATTTAAATAAGACAGAAGAAAACTAATAATTATCTAAAATCATTTTTATGAACAAGACTTTAAACAAGAAGTTATTTCTGAAATATGGGGAATTATTTTGATGAAAAGAAACAAACATTAGGACACTATAATACGGCCAAAAGATGAGAATTCGATAAAGGAAAAATATTAACCAATCTGCAATTCTTGGTTGTAATGAATTTGCATCCCTTAAATGAATGCATTGTAACTAGGTGTAGTTGGAAATGAGGTTAAATAAACCTATAATTTTCCATGAGTATTTGTACGTAGAAATCGATAAAGCCGAGGAGGTGGTTAGAATTCCTGTAGCCTTTAGGTACTTGGAATGGAAACACAATCACACCTACAATTAGAAGTAATATTTGCTTCAAACGAGTGTTTCATTGGGCGAGTGAGTTTATTTAATAACACAAGTATGAAGCCACTGAGCAAGTAGGTAAGTATTTGCTGTTATTGTAATGAGATTAGAAATATCTAAAAGTAGGTAACACGATACGACTTTAATTAACTTTCAGAAATTCATCGCCGCTGAGTTTCCTCGGCTCCATTCCTCATTTGGAGGTATCATAAATTTCCCTAAATGATTAATGCCATGAATTATTCAATCTATCTGTACCAGGGCAAAGTAGGTATTAAGTTCGCATGTAAATTCGACATTAGAAGCAAATTACGATCAAAACAAACTATTAAAACCTCGATTATGGTTTATATTGTAAGCAGTTACGGGTCTCGCGAAAACTACGGCGGAGGATATCAAGAATAACTTTCATCGTTACAAGAATAAAAAGTTAATGTCGCGAACGTGTCTGGTTTATAATTAAAGTAGGTATTACACATTGCTTGCAAAGCAAAACTGCATACATGAATAAACTTTCACATTTTACGTCGAATGTTGGTCGAGTTTAACAAACGCAGAATCTAGAAGCAATAAAATACTTTCCAATACATCAACTGAATTGACGCTTTGTCAAAGAAACAAACATAAACATTCAAACCGCGTCTGCAAACTATCTGTTGCAAGTAAAACTAAATGAAACACACCTCCTGAATTTAACGTACGACTCCAGATTGACTCCAAATGTACTCCAACAACATAAAACACTGTGTTCACTTTTGTTTTGTCACTTGTAGCACTGGTGTGTTCACTCGCGTCGCGCCTCTCACCGAACTTAATTTCGATCGACGCGTGTTCTTCGTACAGACGTCCAAATAAGACTGATCGCGTGGTGGCGGCGCGAAGCGGTACCGGCGGTTTCTCGAATCAAGGCCATGCAAAACGCTGCTCCCATTTCCCTCCAGTGGAAAGTGTTCGTATCCGTGATCCGTGCCCCTTTCGGGCAGGTGTGGGAGAAAGCACCCAAAAAATTGATCGTTCTGACTCATTCGTTTAGATGATTCGTACGTCTGCAGCGGCTCGTTGGACATGCAGCTATGGAAAGTGAAAGAACCGGTTTTGGAGGCGCCAAATAAGTTATTGAAAAAGAAAAAGTTAACGGCTGAGTTCTTAGAGTAGGTAATTTTAAAGCTAAACTTACATTAAGCGGCAAGCATGAGGATTTCTTTGAATAAACAAACTAAATAAAATTTATTTAGTGTTTGAAGTTCTCAAAAGAAAAGTTAAGTGACACCCAGTTTTATTTGGTATCTCCATCTATCTTTTATAAACATTTATTATGCAGGCTTCTAGAAACAAGGGAAAAAAGTCAAGTGTGCGTTCGGCTTATTTTATTTGGGTTTCGTTGGACCATATGTTGTGTTCTTCTTGTAGTATTTGTGTATAAAACTCCATTTAATTTGATCTAAGCACATAGAAATTAAACAACATTTAAACGGCAACTAGCTGCGAAGAATCCATTTGGGTAAATGTTCACTATGCATCATTCCAGACCAAACTAAATAATAATCCGCAGAAATTATCCAGATTGGTCAAAGCATTGCTTGTGTTCCTATAACTTATTTATCATCTTCATCTACCAAATCTCCATGACCAATGACATGAATGGAAATTCTGTAGAATGTATTATGCATCCAAATAATGAGAAAGCTTGTTAAAAATCTTCCCAAAATTTCCTAATTGTAGGGTAGGTTGCAACTTGCGACCCTTCTGGTACAGAACCCCAGAAAATGTCGGCTCGAAGTGCTTTATAAATTATACAAAGTTTTAATTTAAAACTTGGCAGCCTTCATAAACATCTTACTGCACCGGAATAGTTCTGACAATCCATTTTATCTTCGTTTATTCTACAAACTTGGGGAAATTGATAATTATAATTCTGGAAGATGAATGTTTTTTAACAAGAAAAGTTTTGTTGATTGTAAAACTTACGGATGCGGAGATGGATGGATGGTGTGATATGAATGTATAAAATTAGGAATGACAACATTAGGAGAAAATAGGAATAAAACTATTTGGACGGTTGATATGGCGATTCAATTGGTGTTATTTTATTATTGTCACTGACCCGTTAATTATGGCATATAAAGTTACTATTAAAAATAGTTTTATTTCCATTTTCATCATGATCAGTCTCTTAAACTTTCAAAAATATTGCATACTAGCTTTTGCTCGCGGCTCCGCCCGCGTGGATGTCGGTTATCGCTACCAAATATAGCCTATGTCCTTCCTCAAGGTCTACTCTACCCCTATACTAAATTTCATCAAAATCGGTTCAGTACTTTAGGCGTGAAAGCGTAACATACAGACAGACAGACAGACAGAGTTACTTTCGCATTTATAATATTATATAGTATGGAAGTATGGATTTGAAGAAGTTTGATGTGATTCAAACTTCAAACTTCTTTAAATCCATACTAATATTTTAAATGCGAAAGTACCTAACTCTGTCTGTCTGTCTGTCTGTATGTTACGCTTTCACGCCTAAACCACTGAACCGAATTTGATGAAATTTGGTATAGGGATAGGTTAGACCTTGCGAAAGGCTATGTTTGGTCGCGATAACCGACATCCACGCGAGCGGAGCCGCGGGCAAAAGCTAGTATGCAATATTTTCGAAAGTTACGAGGAAATCGCTAGCCCTGATTTGGTAATGTGATACGTACAGATGAAAGAAACGTCATAAAGGTGATATCATAAGATGGGTCATATTTTGTACATTTTCGTCTTTCATTTTTTATACAAAGTGACATGTCTGAATTGAATTATAAGTGCCGAATGAATTCATCAGGCATGGTATCTTTCACTCTCAAGCAACCGTCTAATATCACATTTATTAGGGAAGTATTAAATGATAGAATAAGATGACGATGAGTGGTTTTATTTTATTAGGTAGGTAAGTATGATTGTTTATAATGGAATCTTTGTACCTACTTGACTTCTAAGCACTTCAATTATTTTATTAATGTTTTACGAGAGTGTGACTTAGACTAAGCTGTTTTCATCGGCTACGTACCCACTCGACCTCCAAGATTCGACCCTCTCACAAAAGTGCCCACTGGACCCTCACTTTTAGGTCCCACTGGACCTCCTTCAAAATATAATAGTTAATGTGCCCACTCGACCTCTTTTTAAGTGCCCACTGGACCTTCAAAATTAAATGAAATAAAAATACTCCACTGGACCTCCTTTGTTAGTGGCTATTAGACCTCGGAAAAATATGTGTTCATATGTCGTATCTTTAACTCTCAAAAATACATAAAAAAAGATGATCAGGTGTCACGGTTAAATTGGGAAATACTAAAAAAGATAATCAATCAATAGAAGATCAATAGATACACACAGGTCCGTGAGTCATTTTGACATTTAAAATGACGAAATCGAGGATGTATTCGTAGAACTAGTTTTTGCTAACTAATTAATAATGGACAAAAGCAAATCCAACACTCGGGATGAAATTCGAAACCGCACAGCACCAGTCCATAATTATTCTGTTTAGATGCCGGGCATTACGTTACCTGAGTCCAACCTATTTTCCAATAAACAAAGATAAAGGATATTGAAGACGAAATGAAAATTACAAAGTTATTGAAAATAAGTATCAAATTAGTTGTTCGGGGTAGATGAGAAAATGAGAAAGGAAAATTTCTACATTTTTTTTTATACCACTTAGGTGGCAGACAAGCACACGGCCCACCTGATGGAAAGTGGTTACCGCGGCCTATGGACGTATGCAACACCAGGGGCGTTACACTCGCGCTGCCTACCCTGAAGAAACCTTCTAATGCCCCTCTTGAAGAACCCCATATTGTAGTCGCTTGGGAAAACCATGGCAGGGAGTTCATTCCACAGCTTGAGCGTACGTGGGATGAAGTTCCTTTCATACCGCACGGTACGCACCGTATTCGGATGCAATGTGTGGGGATATTAAAGGACCTTACCTCGCTCGTTGATAAGCTGAAGGTATGGTTTCAGGGAAGAGGGTCTCCATTAGGTACCTACAGACACCAACCATCTTACAATGGTGGCTCCCAGCTTGACGACCTTAGCAGTTGGGGCTGGTATGGTATGGTATGGTATGGTATCACGGGCTGTTGTCCGCAACTCCACGACAAGGCGCGGTTTTTGCGTGAGGGTGGAATTCTATTCGATCCACCCCAACTCGTTGAAGAACGCCAGCAGGCTATTCACGCTGCTGGTGATCTTCCGGAGCGTACCTGTGTTTCTGAAGTACTTAACCCTGTATGTGGCGGGTTCAGGACAGTGTACGAGCACGTGTGCCGCAGCCAGTTGGGACTGTAAGTAAAGAAGGAAGGAATATCGTGAGAATAGTGTTCCTTCTTCTTCATACGAACGCTAATTCTCAGAGGCGCAATTCAGTAACGCCATTGTTTCAATTTGCGCGTTTTAAAATAACCGAACTGTCGCTCCATTGAAGTTCAGTCATCATATTAAATCTGCGGTTTGTTTCAGAATACGTAATTAACAAGTAAAAAGTTGATAAAAAAGAAGTTGATAGGATCTTACCAAATTTGGATAGGTAGAGGGGGGAACACGACTGACGGTGGAGGTGAGCGCTGATGCATCACAAGGTGGCCACCCTAAACCTACACCTGGGTCGCAAGTCCCAGGCGCCGTCACAGTGTTCCTCTCTGTACCACGCCATGGACCCGGCGACCGCACGGTGAATCCATGGAATGCTAAGAACCGGATCTCTTGTTTAGATGTTCACCACTGACGTCAATTAGCAACGTCGGTTTACTTGTATTTACCCTACTACGGCGAAGCGACATGGAGGGTCGATGTGATTAACAGAATTATATATTTTATGTGATAGAAATAAGTTTTTTTTTTATACTGGACACGTCAATTTGACTTTACCTCGCCTGATGTTAAGCTAAAGGCAAAGTCTCGGAAAGATGGTCACTATCGTAAACATTTACCATGTTAACAGTGGTGGCGCTCAGCTTGACGGCCTCATTAGATGCCTTTTCACGCCCCGCTTAAAGGACCCGGGACTGTAGGAAGAAGGAAACACGTGAGCTGGCAGGGAGTTCCAGGTCTTAGTGGTGCGGCATAGGAATGAGTCACTGTAACGCTTGGTTCTACCAGGTATACTCTGCACCGTAAATGAATGGAATGGAAAGTAAGAAGAAAATACCCTAAAAATCATGGTAAATATTCCGAATAATGCTACTACTAAGGACCGACCAGCCGCGAGTAAAGTTTATTACTAGAATAAACGGCCACATATTCGAGAGTAACAACGGACGTAAGATTGTTGGTAGATGACTCCACCGTCGTCGCTTTACAGACGGATATATAGAGAAGGGAAATTTGAATTGATTCAGGTGTAGCTCAGTAGCTCAGTTGGAAGAGCATTCCCCCTGTAAGGGAATGGCCGTGGGTTCAGGCCCCATAAAAAAATATTCAAATTAAATATAAGTATTAGTGATAGATAATTCTTAGTACATACCTACTAGAAGAATTCTGAAATAAAAACCTTTTACTTATTGACTTTAAAAACTTTGTGTTTTAAACTCCGAAAAGAGTTGAATGAAGCGAACATGACTCATTCAAAGGCTAAATAAAATTAATAAATTTACCAAAAGCGAACCAGAAACCTATATTTCAAATTAAGCAGCAATATAAAATTACTCGTTTTGGAGCGATCTCGCATCGTATCACCCCCAAGAAAGAAGTGGGTAACATTTTATAAAAACACTAGCTTATGCCCGCAGCTCCGCCTGCGTGGATGTCGGTTATCGCGACCAAACATAGCCTATGTCCTTTCTCATGGTCTAATCTACCCCTATACCTTTTTTTTTAATTTTTTTTTCGTGCGGAAATCCCCTCGGATACCCCCCCTGCCGGAGCCGGAAGGGAGGTTATGTCGGACTCGAACCGACTAAAACCGCACGCCAACTGTGGGTCATGGTGCTAGGCCGGAGGTGAGGTTGTCATCGACATATCCCTCGCACCCCGGCTGACCCAGGGCAATCTACCCCTATACCAAATTTCATCATAATCGGTTACTTACTCTCGGTACTTACTCGGTACTACTTTCACGCCTAAACCACTGGGTTTAGGCGTGAAAGAGTAACATACAGACAGACAGACAGACATACAGACAGACGGACAGACATACAGACAGACAGACCAGAGTTACTTTTGCATTTATAATATTAGTGTGGATTAAAGAAATTGTAGCATAAGACATGAGGCTTAGATATAATTAAATATCCACTAGAAAGGTTACCTTAGAAGCTTTTGCAGAAGCAAGTTGGCATTTAGTTAACCTCTCGGGGAAATTGCATTTGCATTTCCATGTTCACGTATCTTGCGATAGACTGTGACGAAAGGAGTATAATTCAATCTTATTGCCTTTCTCAATTGGCTATTTGGGTGATCGTTTAGGAGAATGTACGTCCCGAAGATATCAACATTCTTGAGATCCAATTAACAGCCGTCTTGATACTACGGAGTTCTGTGGTAATAAACATGAAATAAAATACAACCGAATTGAAAACCTCTTCTTTGGACATGAAACATTTTTAACGGATTCTATCGTGATTAAATAACATAACATAACATAAACTCACGCCTGTATTCCCCGAAGGGGTAGGCAGAGGTGCTAGCACCCACATTTCGCCAGTTTATGTTTAGGTCCCAATGTAATAGGTGGCGAGCCTATTGCCATTAACCGGGCGCTTATATACCTGCGATAAATACACACATAACTTCGAAAAGCATCGAAAAGTCATTGGTGTGTGCCATGGTAAACCTGGGATCGACTCTACGCGGGAGTCGTGCGGTCCATGGCCCTATATGGGTGCCCAATATGGGCGGACACCCTGACGGTCCATAATGCGCGTCTGCTGCGTGGGCCGCCGCGTGCAATGGCCAGCAGGGCCATTAGGGGGTACCGCACGATATCTCTGGAGGCGGCGAGTCTCCTTGCCGGATCCCTACCGTGGAACCTGGATGCGAGAGCCCTTTCGATGCTATATCGGTATCGAAAGGAGGCGCGGGAGCAGGGACGGGAACCCGAGCCTGAAGAAATTCGGGCCATGAGGTCTCAGCTCCACAAGGAAATGGTAGCGGAATGGGAGCTACGACTAGGGCGACCAAGCGCAGGGCACGCCGTAATAGCGGCTATAAGACCCATCTTGGAGGAGTGGCTAGAGAGGCCACACGGCAGCCTCTCGTACCGGCTGACGCAGCGGCAGGTGATTACCGGACACGGGTGTTTCGGGAGTTACCTGTGTCGGATCCGGAAGGAGCCAACGTCCGAGTGCCATCACTGTGATGCGAGCGAGGACACAGAGCTGCACACGCTGACCGAGTGCCCGGCGTGGGACACGCCGAGGCTGGTCCTAGTGGCGGCTCTGGGGGTGGGAGTCCTCACACTCGCCACATTGCTCACAGCGATGGTACGATGCGCGAACGCTTGGGGTGCGGCCGCCTCCTTCTGCGAGCAAGTAATGCTCGAGAAGGAGGCGGCCGGTCGGGTCCGGACTAGACTCCAGGTCCGGGAAGCCCGCGCAGAGCGAAGGCGAACCGGACGTCGGAGGTCGCAGAACGACCTCCGTCCTCCATGAGCGCTGGCCTGGGGGTGACCGGTGGAGCCGCCTGTCACCCTAGCAGAAGCAGACCGCGGCGGTGGCGCAAAGTGCGCCTCCCCGTAACCGGGGCTAGATGGGGACCCTGTGGTCCCCACAACCCGAAGGGGGCCATCTCGAAAGAGATGGTCCTGGGTCTGCCGGGGTGCGAGAGATATGCTTTTGGCAATCTCACCTCCGGCAACCAAGGACCCAAGACGGCGTGCGTTTTAGTCGGTTCGAGTCCGACATAACCGCCTCCACCGGCTCCTTGGGGGTGGTATCCGTGGGGATTTATCGCACGATAAAAAAAAAAAAACCTGGGCTCGAACTCGAGACCTCGTCTCAGCAGTCCATTACCCATACCACTAGGCTACCGTGATTAAATAGCTATTTCTATTTAAAGTTTACACTGAACCTGATGTTTTTTTACTTTTCAGCGACCATGATCACAGGGAGACTAAAGATCTCATAGTTTGAAGTGTAAGTAATATCATAGAATCGAAAGTGACGTGTAAACCCCCAACAGTATCAGGAATTTTCTTTTCAACCGACTTTCGAGATGAGGAACCTCCTTGATCCTTCATCTCGAAAGTCGGTTGAAAAGAGAACTAAAACATCTCAGCCATATTTAAATATTGTTTACTTATTACTTGTATTTATTTCTCAAAGCTCAGACTGAAATTATTTTAGTCTGAGCTTTGAGACTCAAAGTGGTACCGACTCGTCTACACATGCTTTGAAACTAGCCAAGAAGTTTGTATCTCGTAGTAATTAGTTAAGTGGACGACTGGTGAGTAAACATATATAGTTGTTCCTCAGTTTGCGCTGCCGCTGGGTAGTAGATGAAGTAAAAAGTTTAACATATTGAGTAAGACACTTTGTTTTTTTCCACTATATTTTATTTTTCACCTGACCGGTTTTGCCCCACGGCATTCACAAAGGTATGATGTAATATGACTTAGTCAATATAGGTCATGGAGAAGGAAATGATAGCGGAGTTGTTGCAAGGCAATCGAGTCGCGTGCCATCCAAACGTCAAATGGACTCATTCGGTAGGAACGTTATACCTATGAAGTCCTTCGACTTTTGACACCCCGCGCGTCTCTCTTCCCACCCGCATTCGGTGCGCGTTTTTATTAGGAGAAATATCAATGGGGCATCTCCGTTACCTAATCATATTCTGTCCTCCGTGGTGTAGCTGGAATGTGCTACACATATATTATATTGACTAAGTCACATTACCAAGTGACATCAATCAGCAGTATAAACAATAAAAAGTTTAAGTTAAGTCTTTTTACAATAACCTTAAATTTTGTATTTTTTTTAGTTAGTCTCGATATTGCCAATAGTATTCCCCAAATAATTACAGTTTATGTATTAATAAATGGATAAATCGCAATAGAATTCGTTACAATAAATAATCTAATAGGTTGACTAATCTCCCCGTAACCATAGCGGCTAAAACGCATCTCTACTAAAGCCAAACATTATATTTTATACTTTAAAGCAATGCGTGTAAAGTCCAAAATTAAATGAAAGCCATTTAATATGCAGAGCGATGCGAGAGCAATGCAGAGATAATGAAAAAGTGTTTAATTAAATTTTGAACTTTATGCTCATAGAAATAAAGTCTAGAATTTAAAGAGATTTTTGCAGTGGCTGTGGTATGACAGTGGTTTTGTTTAAGTAGAATCGAGGGCCTGTACATTCGCCATTGTGTACAAGAGCTATGGTATATACCAGTACACGATGGCCGTCGTGGCAACTCAAAGGAATAGTGGCGTAGCAATGAGCTATGGACCGCATGAAGAACTCACACATCCGCGGCAGCCTTCATGTCCGTGACATCGCAGCTAAAATGTAAAAGTCGCCTTCGCTGGTGTGGCCACGTCTTGCGGCAACAGCCAGGCTACATGGGAAACAAATGCCTGGTAATGGCGCCCCCTCCGGGTCCCGGTAGATGGGGTAGGTCTAAAATCCTGGCTTGACGTCATGGAGGGTGACATGAGTGCTAATGGTCTCACTACCAACGACGCCGAAGATCGTGCGAAGTGGAGGAAGAAGAGCCGGAAGGCGGACACTGAGCTCCGAGGGCACTTTAGTCTCGGATGCAATCAGGACTAACGTCTTTAAGTAGATGATGAACGAGTTATGAACTATTGTGTATAGTGCACACCTACGTGATGATGGCCTCTTACGGTCTACAGTTGCGCATTGCCATATATATCTTAAATACTAAATTGCAGAGCATTGCTGACCATTGTGTACAGGTGATATAAGTAAGAAAGTAATAAAAATATTTATTAAGGCCATATTTCACAACACACAAACAAAAGTAGGACATAAAAGACCAAAATTTGTGCGACGCTGGGAAGGTCGCCATCTGAACATAATACTACACACCTTATTGGCAATAACTAATATATATTTGTTAGAGTCTGGGTAGGAGCAGGCTTAATTAATTTTGTCTGCACCATGGTCTACGCTACTGAGATCGAAGGATCAAAATAATCGTTTGTTAGACTTCAGCACATCACGAATTATGATGATGCTCAAATCAACTGAAATCTCTTAATGTGATTAGATGCGGACACATTTTATACAATCGACAGCCTTTGTGGCGTGGCGATAGTGCACGCGACTGCCACGCAGGAGGCGCGGGTTCGATTCCCGCTCAGTGCAAATATGCATATATGCAAATATGCATAAATATGGCTATTTGCATTGCTCTGGGTGTTTCTATGTATAATATGTATGTATTCACAAAAAAAAGTATATAAGTATGTTTATCCCATAACCCAAGCTATAAAAGCATACCATGGGTCTAGATAGCGTTGTGAAGAGTGTTGTGGAATATTTATTTATTATTTATTAATAATTATAACGGGAATTAACGCAATCATGGTATAGGTACATACCTTTGCGCAGTCGGATAAGCAACGGACAGTTATGTGACGGTACATGGCGAAAATAAAATATCAAGAATGTGCGGGTAGATGAAGAACCTACTACCTCACGGACTCGAAGACGGCGGGCGTGCACTACTCAGCCAGTCAGCCTGTGACCACGGACGGTGTAACTTGGTCGAAACGTCAGGCAAATCAAAGGTATGTATCTATACCATGATCGCGTTAATTCCCGTTATAATAATTCTACATATATCATAGAACGCGAAAGTTTTTAATTTTTTGTTCTAAATAACTTGTAGGTATATTTATAACCTCCAGGGATAGATCTTCTTCTTCTATCGTGGCGATGGTGCCTCGGCCCATCTTCTCCCAGTGTGCTGCCACTTGTATGGCGTTCTCGGAGGCGCACATAAGATCCTGCGGTGTACATGTGTATGGGCATTTAGCACATGTCAACAGATGGGCCATTGTCTGTGGAGTAACTCCACATTCACATCGCAGGTCCGCCCCTCCGAGAACCCCCGCCTGGCCCGGCATTCCTTGCTTCGGTCGACCCTAGTCCAGAGTCTGTTTAATGGTTTAATGTAATATAGTGTAATGTGAAAATGATTTTCGAATTATCGGTTTATTTTGACTTTTACGAGGGCAAGTGTCGCCTGAACCCCACAACCCCGTGGAAAAGACGTCCGTCTTTATGGGGTTCTTTACATTCATCTGTTTCAAATTAGTACGTACAATAAAATATTGCCAAAAAGTTACACGGTCGGCTTTATACCATAGTAGGTCAGGTCAAAATCTCAGAGACAAGTTGCGCATACACATGGCAAGTGACCTACTCTATATCAGTGAAGAATTTTATATATTAGATGTAATGTGTTAGATGATAGAGTCATCTAACACATTACATCTAATATATAAAATTCTCGTGTCACAGTTTTTGTTGCCATACTCCTCCGAAACGGCTTGACCGATTTTGTGCTTATCCGGTATCTATGAGAATCGGCCAACATCTATTTTTCATCCCCCTAAATAATAGGGGTAGTACCCCTAAATTTTTATTTTTTATTTTTTAGACAAAATTTTTAATTTCTATTTTTTTATGATACAACATACAAAAATACATACAATACATACAATTCAATTTTCACCCTTCTACGATCAACCCTTATTTTTTAATAGCCATTTTAGTAATTCAATCATTTTTCCTCTCCGGTCGAAAACTGATCAATCGTCATTTAATTAGTTTGAAATTTTGTGAGCATATTGAGTCGGTCTGAGAATCGGCCAACATCTATTTTTCATCCCCCTAAATGGTGCAGCGGGAACGGGATCTGACGCCACGAGGGCAGGAAAAAATTGGCGGTACGAAGTTCGCCGGGACAGCTAGTGTTTCTATAACAATAAAGTCATCTTATTGATAATGTTCCCCAACAATCGAATGAGTGATCGATTCTATGAACGATTTTCCACTTCGTCAGAAATCGATTACAAGACACAATCGCTCTAATTCCATGACACTGATGGCGAGCAATCTCTATCATTTGACATTTGAAAGTCATTTCATATGTCATTTGCAAATGTCACGCTTTAGATTATAAGCTATTTCTATTGCAATTGTTACCTATGTAGTGCCTTTAATAACTGAACAATGGTGCCAATTCTGTTGTCACGGAGCGTAATAATGCAACTCAAGCATTTATTATTACTTCTGTTATCATTAACTTCAATGGGCGAATGGATTGATTGAGTATTCCTAGAATACTATTATTTTCAAAGTAAGTTTTATTAGTCAATTAATTTTCATAATACAAGTCAAGTAGGTAGCTATGTAAGGTCGAACTCGAAATCCATAACGAACTCAATATGCTGAAGATATTGAATTATATATACTTTTAATTTCAGCCTTAAAGTCAAGAAAATAAAGCCTAATTTGTAGGTCTCAAATTAGGAGATTCCAATTCATATTGAGTGTCATTGACCTTCGCGGCCGAATAGAATTCATTCGTTCAAAGATCATTGGGCCAGGGGAGGAAGCATTCGAAATTCGAACAAAACCATTTTGCGGTTATTTCGATCTACGACTGCCTATAATTATTATTCAAAGAAAATTATTGTATTGAAATATTTATCCTACGTAGGTACATAAATTTTGAATTGATTAATATTTTTTATGTTAACTGGATTTTGGCACAGAATAAATAATAATACTAGTTTTGGTGCCTATTTCAATGCCAAATGGCTTGATCGATTCGGAAAATTATGCGTCTAAATATTCGGCTTGGACTTTTATGTAACGTCCCTTTGAAATTAAAAAAAAAAACACATTAGACTAAAGTAGATACGTTGGTTACAAAAAAAAAGGATTTAGTTACTTCTTAAATTTCACTTACAGCGCACAGATAACAAAGCATTCGGACAAAAACAATCTTGTAAGAACTCAGCCTTAATAAATCAAGTCGTTCAACGACACGGTCTGTTCCGGACAGCCGGCCAGATCAGATCCGGAACAGAGGACCTAGCAATTTGTTCTGCACTCCGTATTGAGTGCGAGATTGGTATTGTCCTCACTAAATAGGGTCTACCCTTATCACTTGGGTGGGAGTCCTCTTTGTGTGTAATCTGTGAGGGATCGACATTGTGAATGGAATCATTTGTCCGATAGTATTTGTGGTTTAAAATTATACATTTTGTGGATTCAGGAGTTCAGATGAGTGTCACGAGAAGTAGAGTCAGAATATATGTATTTCATCTACGTAATTTTTTTTTTTGCTTTATAAGTTGCGACCTACTTTCGACCAACTTAAAAAAAATTAACAAATATATAAATATGTATTATCTACTTAATATATATTTTTGAACTATCAGATCACTTAGATGGCAGACAAGCAGACGGTCCACCTGATGAAAAGTGTTTGGCCTATGGCCGCTACCAGCCCTGTAGGAACATACTACATAACATAATGCCCTTCCTGAAGAACCCAATATGATTTTGGGGTATTAGTGTAGATTTAGGATTACTTCTTAAAGCATCGTTGTCCTGGCGTTAATCCCGGTCGCATCCAAGGGTTGAACATTACCCATTATTTTTATTAAGGCCGCGTGGTTCCCGGCAGAGTTGAATTTGGGCCACCCCATATCTTCCCATGCGGTGTCGTACAAGGCGACTAAGGGATAGGGCTGTTTAACATCAGACAGATATATACAGCCCAGACTCAGCCTCAGATATAGGCACGAGTCAACAATAGTGCCCGTAATATGGCAATATGCTCACCCCCTATTACATAGGACCGAAACAATTATTGATGAAATGTGGATATTCCGAGATAAAAGCGAGATTATGTCTGTATGTATGTAATGTACCTACCTTTTGTTGTGATTGTTTTAATGATACTTGATTATTTAATATTCCAACTATTCTTCAAATGCCGATGACATCAATTTATTCCGTCATCCGTGGGCGTAACGTTCATTATTGTACAAAAAACGGCTCCAAAGATACAGGCGGTACCATGAACAACTTTTTCATGCTAGATCCTGGTGCGATCATCAATCCACGTCGTTCCAATTGAATGGAGTATCGACTTGCAGGCCACTCCAATACGCCAACTGCGCATCTCACTAAACTATTGGGTACTTGAATGAACTTTACAGCATTAAGTATGCTAACTATACAAATCGAATACGGAATACATAGGGAAAAATGAAACTTCTCGGGTGGGACTCGAACCCGCGATCTTTCGCTTTCAGGGGGAATGCCTTGACCAATTTGGCTACCGAGACACGCCCGATGTGATTCAAATTTCCCATCTTATACGTCTTTAAGGCGACGGTGGAGTCATCAAAATTCAATGTTTAAAAATGATTCCCCCTGTAAGGGAAAGACTGCGGGTTCGAGTCCCGCCTGAGAAGATTCTTTTTCCCTATGTATTCGATTTGTATAGTTAGCATACTTAATGCTGTAAAAATTCATTCAATTGTTAAAAGAAACTATTGAACTGATCTAATTAAATTATAAATGGTAAAAAAGCTGTATATGTAGCTTATGTTCTTATTTTATGGCTTTACTAGTTTTTGCGCGAAGCTCCGCCCGCGTGAATATCGGTTATCGCGACCAAAAATAGCCTATGTCCTTTCTCAAGATTTAATCTACCCTTATACCAAATTTCATCAAAATCGGTTCAGTGGTTTAGGCGTGAAGGCGTAACATACAGACAGACAGAGTTACTTTCGCTTTTATAATATTAGTATGGATTAATTTTTAACCATTGTCCCTACCGATAATACTCGTAATAAATTTTTTCGCCATCTTTAGTTTAGAGAGTTCTGAAACAGTAGTCACGGCACCAGCAATAACTGCACGCATTTTGTCTTGTGAATTAAATGTGAATCTTTTATTTTGTCCTTTTTTTGTTTTTGACCCATTCCAACTACACAATTTAACCGATATTGTAGCAAAAATATCAAATAAATGTTTTGGGAAAAATAATGTTTACCAAAAAACCCACCTATCAATTATTGTTACATAAATAACAACTGTTGCGTGTAACAAATATTTAACACGATTACGAGTTGCACATTCACTGATATAACAAATCGTTTAGACACAGTTACTATTTGGTTTCGTAACTTTATTATAACTACATAATTTCACGGCATGTACTAAATTTTAAACATTTGAGAATTCGCCGTAGAGAATCTGTTGAGGTCGACATAACCTCATAACGTCGTTGTCAAACCAAAATCTGCTATGTGCAGCTATGTGCATTTTTATAATTACACATTTTGAAAATTACGACTGGATTTTGACAGTTGTGACTGATAAATGAACTAATCTATCGTATGAAAGAACTGTATGTTTATAGGTACTATACGACGCACTATGGCAACCTAATAAAATATGTATATTTGAGATTGACATGGTCATTCACATCGATAGTAACACACTTGCCGGGATATTTACCAAGTTTCTTAAAGTTTTTGAGGATCCGATATTTCGGCGTTGTTACAAGCGCCATGATCCGTGCTCCGGTCGTGCATCCGTGATCATGGCGCTTGTAAAAGCGCCGAAATATTGGATCCTCGAAAACTTTAAGGAACATGGTAAATATCCCGGCGAGTGTTTTATCTACTATTTATAAAATATGCTATGTGGAGCAGCTAGAATTTTATATTGTCAAATAAAATCTCTTAAGTGTAAATGCACATAGTAGACTTTGGTTTGACGACGACGATAAGTAAGTTGCATACATACATACAATACGCTCACGCCTATTTCCCTCCGGGGTAGGCAGAGACAGCAGGCCGCCTTTTGACTCTATCCCTACATACTTCACGACATTCCTCTACTGTTATTTATCCTTTCATGCAAGCTTTGCAATGACTCTTTCAAAGAGCTTGCACACCTCGTAGAGAGAGTTTCTGTATATAGGCTTTTGGATACGAAAACCTACAAATATGGGGTTGGGTAGAGTAATGTCATGAGATACGAGTAAAATGTAATGTATGCATGTAAAACTTGAATTTTTAATCCGTGCCAACACGAATGCAATTCTCGTTCCATGAAAGTGTAATTCGCGTGAGTGCGAGACATAAGTTTCATTGCAAAGGTCATTCCACTAATGCGTTTGTACTTTTACTTAATGGACGTACTAAGAGAGATTTGTGATTTCCATTAGAAGCAGTCAACTTCAGCCTTCAACCCCATGTGTGTATTGTTATTTTTAACTATAGCGGCGTATACTCATAGTGTTATTAGTATTTTGGAAAACTTACTTTTGCCAACGTTTCGGGTGCGTTACAGCACCCGTAGTCACGACTTGTGTGTATTTCCTTCAAGGAATACTTCTAAAATTTTGAACCTAAAAGGCCTACACTCAGCATCAGAAAGATGTTGACGAACAGAGTGCTCAAAATGATCTTAATTTAGTTTTTTGACCCCCTTCCAGTTGACCGATTTATCTGATATTTGGTACACACACTTACTTTGGACAGTCATACCATATAAATCAATAAAACAATTTGATTTGCTCATAATACATGAGTTTTAAGATCATTTTGAGAATTCGTCCTCAAGATATTTATGACACTGACTGTACGTGTTTATCAAAAGTGATTATGGCAAGTGTCTCTAAGAACACGATTAAAAAAGAATTAGGCAAATAATATGCCATTGATAAGACAGAAGCACTTTGAGGTCCGGGTCTGGTCTGTCTCCTACTCCTCTGTTATCTAAGGACTGGTGTATTATGGTTTTATTGGAATGACTACCACCTCCAACGCCAAGAGGAAACATGTGTCTCGTCAATCAGTACTACCGGCTTGCAGGTGAGATTGCCTTGGATCTCGAAGATGTTCTTTTTTGGCCTCATGTACAGTCGACAAAAGAAATAAGTATACTCCCTTTCCATAAATCCATACTAATACTAATAAAGGGTGTCTCGGTAAGAGAGCACTTTTTGATTTTAAAATAAATTCAAATATTTAATGACAGAGTTATGATATTGTTATTGTATTGTAAAGAAGACATGTTCCGATTTAGTATGGAAAAAGTGCTGGGGCTCTTACTGGGACACCCTTTATTATAAATGCGAAAGTAACTCTGCCTATCTGTTTGTCTGTCTGTCTATATGTTACGCTTTCACACCAAACCACTTAACGGATTTTGAAGAAATTTGGTAATGGGGTAGATTAGACCATTAGAAAGGACATAGGCTATGTTTGGTCGCGATAACCGACATCAACGCGGGCGGAGCCGCGGGCAACAGCTAGTTTATTGATAAATCTAAGACCTTTTTTCATAAATGATTATATGGAAACATCGTTTGCCGACTGTACCTATGCCCATTTCATTCTACGTCTATACTTCTAATCCTCTGTTTTAAAGGCATAACAAGAATTTACTACCTTCTACACTTTCTGCTTTTAAAAGTCTTTTAAAAAGGTTTTTACTGCAGTTATAAAGTGTAAATGACAATGTTTATGAGTGAAAACGGAGAGGTCAAATTGCTTCGGGGGAATGTATAAATCCGGTCGTGAATTTTGTTTTGTTGCGTCCGGTCAGTGCTGTGGAATGAGGTCAGTGTCGAAGATGGTTTAAGTTATAAACTGTAACGTTTTATACTGGTAACTTATAGATAGACAAAGGGTTACTTGTGTATTTATAATTTCAGTTTGAATTTTTTATAGCATTTATTATGCTTTTAAGTTCGAAAAACATCATGGAACATGGAAACAGTTTCATATTTTATTTTATTTTTATAAAAGGACACGTCAATTTGAGTTCATCTCGCCTGATGGCAAGCTAAAGGCAAAGTTGCGGAAATACGGTCACTATCGTAAACATGTACCATGTTAACAATGGTGGCACTCAGCTTGACGGCCTCATCAGATGTCTTTTCACGCCCCGCTTAAAGGACCAGGGACTGTAGGAAGAAGGAAACACGTGAGCTGGCAGGGAGTTTCGGGTCTTATTCCTGTGGAGAAAAAGAGAGGGTGGGACTGGTTGCAAAGAGCTCATCAGAACATTCACCATGGTAGAGACGGTAAAATACTGCCAAAGACGCAACATCTCTACGCATCTGCAAAGGCTCGAGGGTGTTCGAGCCATTCCAGAGATGTGAGCAGTATTCCACGTAGGGACGAATTTTGGGTCTTGTATAGAAGACACTGTTGCTCCGGCGTGAAAAAACGTCTCACTCTGTTCAAGACTCCAAGTTTACGCGAGGCTGTTTTGAAGATGCTACATCGAGAGCAGTTTTTGTTTTTCAGTTTGCAGCGAACCTCCATTCAGAAAATTGAGAATTTTATGTAAATGTTCATAGACCCTGTTATTTACCCGGCTATCATTACTTTCATAATTAATATTCCAAGGGGTTTTCGGAGACAACTGTGTCTACTTATGACCCTTCCTGCGAGCCCATCAGTTTCGATAGTTTTATCCTTTAAATATAAATATTCCACAACATTCTACACAACGCTATCTAATCCCATGGTAAGCTTTGCTTTGATTTGATTTGATTTGACTTGACTTGTGTTATGGAATTAGAATGCGGAATGCGGATATGTTTATCCGCATTCTAATTCCATATATACTTTTTTTTGTAAGTACATACCTACATATTATACATCACTGCCTACCCTTTCTAATACATGATCAATTTGTTCAGTGTACGTTCTTTATTGTCCGTCACGTCAACCATGGCTTGCCTGCTTTAACATGCCGTCTACTTTTACAAATCGCTCAATCGTTCACTTTGCGCCAACCACTCATTGATTCAAGCGCGTTCAGAACCGTGCACGCGTGAGAGCGAAACAATAAAAACAAAATTATAACAATGCATATCGTCTAGACGAGTCGCGTAAAAACAAAACGCACGTTGCACCCGTTTGTGTGCCTTTTGAGGAACCTTGGAGTTGATTCGGCAGGTCACGAGTCGCGTTTTGGTCGTATCGGTGGTTCATTTGCTAAACTAGTCGTTAATATTTATTTTCATACTCTTTTGCGCGCGGCTCCGCCCGCGTGGATGTCGGTTATCGCGACCAAACATAGCCTATGTCTTTTTTAATGGTCTAATATTACCCTATACCCAATTTCATCAAATTCTGTTTAGTGGTGCGTCTTCAAGCGTGCACAGACAGACAGACAGAGTTACTTTCGAATTTATAATGTTAGTAAGTAGGTATGGATTGAAATTTTGTAAGTTCCGATGTAATGGTCTATGCAGATTAAAGGATTTCGTATTTAGATTTTATTTCATATATCCTTTCTCAAGGTCTAATCTACCCTTATACCAAATTTTATCAAAATCGGTTCAATAGTTGAGGTGTGAAAGCGTAACATACAAACAGACAGACTGACAGACAGATAGACAGACAGACAGAGTTACTTACGCATTTATAATATTAGTATGAAAGTATGAATATGGATTTTGGGCTTACTGGTGATGATAAAACTGTGTTGAAATCGAGTGCCTCTCGCCATCAAACGTCACTGTTTGGCGAGAAAACATGTAAAAAAAAACATATAAAAGCAGATACCTAGCAGAGATACAAAAGCTGAGCGTTGATAGCACTACGGGAGTATTTCCCTGACATTGACCGATCGCGGACAGTCCTTGGGCGACGGTACACGATTACAACAGGGCTCCTCAATCAATCTCCCGTCCCCCAAGGTAAATCGATTGCAACAGGGACTGAATAGTATTGCCGCAGTATTTAGTCACAATTATCGATAAATATGTTTTAAAGTAGGCATTGTATCAATGAATCAATTGGCTTTTCGTAACACAATGTGTGTTATTGCTCCCATGATAGGCATGCTATCCGTAGATTGAAATTGCATTGCTCACGTCTGTAAATCCCCGTAAGCCTACCTCTTCGAAGGGATTTGTGAAGCGACTGCCACCTGACCTCCACAACCCAAAGGTGTTATCGAAGTAATGCAGTTAAACCAGTTGTTGGACTTTTGAGGGCTTCAAGTACCCGTAACGACTGCTATAGTTCTTCGTATGGCAACCGGGCCTAACGGCTTAACGTGCTCTCCGAGGCACGACGAGACCAATGCAAATATGTGAGAGTACAAATATTTGCACTGAGCGGGGATCGAACCCGCGCCTCCTGCGTAGCGGCCGTGTTCACTTCCGCTACGCCCCGGAGGCTGTCAACTCCTAGATTACTACTTGACTTACATGGTTTACTGATAATATCGATATTCACGTATCTTTCACATCACTATTGATGTTTTATAAGGCCGTCACTAACTAGGTACGAGTTGTTGATATCACTCAAGTCATACTTCGCGAATAAGTATTAACTCGTAATTCACCTCACAAAACTTGAACATGTTTTACTGATTTTGTTACATTTAGCCGCGTGGTTCCCAACAGGGAATAAATTGGGCCACCTCATCTCTTCCCATACTGTGTCGTACAACATCAGACAGATATATACAGCCCAGACTCAGCCTCAGATTATATGCTGGAGTAAACAATAGTGCCTGGAATATTATGGTAATAGGCTCACCCCCTACTACATGTGATCGACTACAATTATTGGTGAATGTACTAAACCTCTTGGCGATAAAATAAATAGTGGCTATTTACCTAGTTATAATCACGCAGTTTCACCCGAGTGTACCTATGTCAGTTATAGACACATAGTTATCTATCTATCAGGGCCTCGATTCTGCTACTGCCACTGCAAAAAACGGCTTTAAATAATGAATAATGATGATAATAATTATTAATAATTTAATTGAATTATGTTACTGTGGTACAACTAACTTTTAAGTTAGTTAAGTACCTACCTATCTATTTCGTTATTTATTTAATACTAGCTTCTGCCCGCGGCTCCGCCCACGTGGATGTCGGTTATCGCGACCAAACATAGCCTATGTCCTTCCTCAAGGTCTACTCTACCCCTATACCAAATTTCATCAAGATCGGTTCAGTAGTTTAGGCGTGAAAGCGTAACATACAGACAGACAGACAGACAGACTTACTTTTGATTGAAAAAGTGTAATGAAGTTAGGTAGGTTAGGTAGTTTTCATTTCATTTTGGATTTTAGGGATATAGAAATAAAGTCCTAAAAAAATGACATTAAATTTTGGACTTTATATCTAGGTACCACAGTGGTTAACCTTTAGTAGAATCGAGGACCAAGTTGTCTATACTCAACCGCCGCGCTGCTGTACCACCCCGTGCTATACTCAAAAAACATGTACTACCCATATAGGTCGTCACTAAACTGATTGATTTAATTGATGATTGATATTGTGACGTCACTAGTGTCAAGATATATATATGTCGATAAATTTTTAACTGACTATAGTATGCTGTTGAGGATATTGCACCCAAAGGTTGCCAACGGAGATTGCACAATATGCAACCTCCGGCTTGCAACCTGCGTAATAAAGTGCGTAACAATGCAACAAAGGGAAACCAATTTCCGTTCATGACATAACCAGCCTATGAGCCATAATTGCTTACAAAAGTATATTTGAGGGCGGTAGCTCAGCGACTAAGATGTCAGGCTTGTTATTAAGAGCTCGTGTGGTAGAACTCTAATCAGTACATTTTTCACGTGAATCAATTCCGATATTGATAATTTAGAGGAAGGCTTATGCAATAGGTTTACCCCCTATTACGTGGGCTTGATTACAATTATTGATGAAATGTGGGTGTTAAATCACCTCTGCCTAACCCTCCCGGAATAATGGCATGATTATATGTATGTATGTACGTTAGCGAAATTATCGATACTACAGACTACTACATACGATATTCGCTCAAGTCCTCAATGCGCGTGCGACGACGCTCCTGGGATTTGCACAACTGCACAAGTCTATAGGCCACGGTGACTACTTTCCAGCAGGTGGGCCGTGTGCTTATCTGCCACGTAAGTGGTATAAAAAACTTTCATTTTCCACTTTTAACTAGTTATTGATAATAATAAAATCCTTGCTTTTTATCAAAGCTATGGTGGGCATTACACCGTAAGGGCTGGCCCTGGGTCAGCCGGGGTGCGAGGGATATGTCAAAGACAACCTCACCTCCGGCCTAGCACCACGATCCTTAGTCGGTGAGCTGTTTTAATCGGTTCGAATCCGACATAACCTCCCCTTCCGGCTCCGGCGGGGGAGGTATACGAGGAGACTTCCGCACGAAAAAAAAAGGATGGTAATTAGAGTTCTTACTAAGCACAGTCTAACGACTCAAACTTTACTAAGATTACGTACTCGTTATACTGTAGTAAGTACTTAGTGTACACGGGAAGGGGAAGGCAACTTAGTTTTTTCAACTTAGTAAAAAAAAATAACTAACTTTTTAAGTTCGAAATATATCGGGAAATACGTCGCCCTTAAAGACGGATATAAAGAGAAGGGAAATTTGAAGTCATTCAGGTGGGGCCCATAGCTCAGTTGGAAGAGCATTCCCCCTGTAAGGGAAAGATCGTGGGTTCAAGCCCCACTTGAGTACTTACTACTTTTTCCCGATGTATTTCGAATTTAATAAGTCAAAAAATGGTCCGAACGACATTTTAATTACTTTACAGGTACCGGTTAACCCTGACCTAGTGTTCGAACAATTAAACTTCTCACGCTAACTGTCCAAAATAACTATTTTTATGTCACAAAATATACAGGGTGTTTCTAATGGTTTCGTATGGAACGCTGTGCTGTGCCCCACAGGGTTCATAACTGTAACCTAGTTTTAAGATTATATCAAGAGTAAAAAACGGAACCTTTATGATGTATGCATGAATATGGGTATTTGTATTGATCTGGTCGTGCCTCGGAGAGTACGTTAAGCCGTCGGTCCCGGTTGTCATACAAACATGTATGGCAGCGTTATAAGGGAATTGGGTGGAGGGTGACATGCGTGAAAACGGTCTCACTACCTTGGACGCCCAAGATCGTGCGAAGTGGAGGAGGAAGAGCCGGAAGGCGGACCCTGAGCGTCGAGGGCACCGTGGCCTCGGATGCAATCAGGACTAACGTCTTTATGTGGATGATGATGATAAGGGTATTGGGTGAAATAGCCCCACATAAAAGGGCTGATCACCCGTCCGGTCAAACAGCGTCCTCAGTATCAGTAGTAGTAGTCTGTCCGTCTCTCTGTCAACCCCTTTTTTTCTCCGAAATGCGTGGATGTATCAAGTTGACATTCATACCACATACTAAGATCTACAACGTCTTGAAGCTGTGTAAAAATCAAACTTCTAAGTCAACGCAATCAAAATAAATTGTGGTTTATGTAGCTTGAGTTATAGAACCCTCGGTGCGCGAGTCCGACTCGCACTTGACTGGCTTTTTTAAGATGAACAACTATACTACACTGACGGACTCATAAACTGCATCAAAGTAATAGACGACTTTGAAATAAATATTTTAACCAAGTATGCATACTTTCTATACAGATTTAAATTGAAACCTCTAGATTGGTTCGTGAACTTTAAAACAGCGTAGAGTCATATCTTTAAGTTTAAGTTTATGTACTGGAAAGGACCTTAAGACTTTTTTTGAAGAAAAAACAGAAATTTAAGAAAAATTGGTTTAATTAAAAAATTGGTTTTAACAATAGACACAAACTTTATGCAAGGGTTTATTTGTGTTTTAATAAGGTGTATTACCCCCACGTGCCCTTATTACGGATTCTAATCGGTTCCGCATAGATTTTATAAGGGTTTTTAAAAGATCTTGCGGAATATTGTCCCATTCTTCTGAAAGTGCTGTTCTTAGTGCTGCCACTGTCGTGGGCGAAGGGTTTCTCGCATATACAGCTCTTTTTAAATTGTCCCAAACATGCTCGATGGGATTAAGATCCGGGCTGCGTGCTGGCCAATTCATTGTACGTATCCCAACCTCTTCGCAATAATGTTGAACTTGTGCAGCTGCATGCGGCCGGGCATTATCCTGCATTAAAGTAAAATTTTCGCCTATGAATCCCATGTAAGGCACCACGTGATCTTCTAATATCTCTGTTATGTAGCGATGTGCTGTCAAACCCCCTCTATTACCGTTTTGACGGACCATGTCTATGAACACAAGTTCTGTTCGCCCGTTCATCGATATGCCACCCCAGACCATACATGAACCGCCTCCAAAAGGAACACGCTCCTCAATGCAACTTTGAGCATATCGCTCCCCACGTCGACGATAGACTCTTCTGCGACCATCTGCACCATATAAACATGTCCTACACTCGTCCGTGAACAATACAGAGGCCCACTGCTCTTCTGTCCAATTCAGGTGATGACGCGCAAATCTTAAGCGAGCTTGTCTGTGAGCTGTAGACAACTTTGGACCATTTGCTGGTCTAAAAGGGGTGATATCCGCTTCCTTTAACCTTCTTCTTATTGTTCGTGCACACACGTTTACTCCACGCACTTCATTAAGCTCGGTTTTGATGTTAACTGACGTGAGGAAACGATTTCGCAGGGAAGTTATAACAATAAATCGGTCATCACGACCTGTGGTTGCTCGAGTTCTGCCTGTACCACGTCTCCTCCTGTAAGAACCTGTCTCTACAAACCTTCTGTATATTCTAGAAACCGTAGACTGGTTTAAATTTAAATTTCTACCAATCGTTCGTTGATCCAAGCCCTCCCGCACCAATGCTACAATTTGTGCCGCTTGTTCGGACGAAGTATTCATATTATGGTTCAAAAACTCTCGATGTGTTAAAAAACTAACCCAACAATTATGCTGGTAACAATAATTCAATTGACAAAACAAAAAAAATCAATGAGAATCAATTTAAAACTTTGCTATAAATAACACGCAAATCTGATACTACAAGTAAATTTTCTTTTCCCGGCTATATTCATTTGTTTTACTGCAGTTCTATTTTTAAATTTAATTTTTTTTTTAAGATTAAGAGCCAGTCTTTCCATATTTATATAATTTAATCTAAAAAGTTTGCATACTTATTATAAAAAATCCTTTTAGAGTAAACCTGAACTTTGATGCAGTTTATGAGTCCGTCAGTGTACATTATTGAATACAATAAAATTTAGTATAGATCATGCTAACCCTTACTTGAGCCAAGTGAGTTATAATTTCCGCGGCAGCGGCGCAAAGTGCGCCTCCCCGTACCCGGGGCTAAATGGGGACACTATGGTCACTATATGGTACTATGGTTTTTTTTATTTTTTTTATACAGGACACGTCAATTTGATTTGGTAAGGGGGCGATCTCGAAAGAGACGTTCCTGGGTCTGCCGGGGTGCGAGAAATATATTTTCAAAGACCCAAAGACGGCGTGCCATTTAGTCGGTTCGAGTCAGACATAACCACCTCCACCGGCTCCGGGGGGTGGTGTCCCTGGGGATTTTTCGCAAGATAAAAAAAAGTGAGGAATAACTTAATAAGGAAACTTTATGGTGTGGTAAGTAGAATATGTAGTAAACAAGGTAGAGAAATGCGCCAAGAGTCGACCTAGGCGTATGCCAATCAGGTCCTCAATTCTACGAAAGCTAAACCCATTGTGGTGCAGCAGCCATTGCAAGACTCTGCCTTACGATCGAGAGGTTCCAGGTTCGAATCCTGGCCGTTACACTACCGACGTGAACCCACTCCTAACACAAGCAATTTAGCTTAGTTGGGAATATTAGTGACCTCGGTTCTAATATTCTTAATAAATAAAAAAAATAAAAAAATATTCTTTAAAAAAAGACATCCGTATAGACCTCTTTATAGATGGGGTCTAAAATTTCAGCTCGTACGAGTAAGTACTAGGGAGTCCGATAGCCAGTCCTCTCGTATACAGGGTGAATTTATAATCGTTGCTGATAAAAAGAATCTGGATACAGTTTCGAAAGCAAAATCATCTGGAAGTATTAATTTGGGGAAAAAAAAAAAATTTTTACAACACCGTACATTTTCCCTTTTACCTGAACATTATTCCAAAACATAAAAAAAAAAATTTTTTCTTTCGCCAAATTGTTGTACCCAAATTCTTTGTATCCGAAACTACTATAAAATCACCCAGTATAGTCCGCAAAATTTGCTTCAATTTCATATCACCCTATATGCCAATATTCTTTCCAAAACAAAGCTATCAGTTATTCACTATTACACGCCAGGTATCTAGGTTAAGGCTCGCGGACGGATTAGCTGTCCACTTTTGCCGTCGCTTAGAATTTTCCAAACGATTTCTAGGATTCGATACCATTCGAGGTCCTTTACTATTACCACATAGTTTAAATGCGTGCGTTGGTACTTTCCTTATCGTGTACAGTCAGCTATTGGGTAATAAAACTTACAATTCCATTTTTAAAATACCGTCGTTAGATTCTAAGAATTTGAGATGGAGATTTGTAGAATTTGATATTGGAATTGGAAGAGGTCATGACGTCAATTCCCTCAGATTCGTGTGAAAATTGGAGAAATGTATATGGACTAAAATTATGCTTGTAATCACATGTTTTTTTTATATTTCATTTTCCGATCACAAAGCGCCGCGTACAAAATTAATGTTCTATGCACAGGATCTTTTTCGTAACTACAGCTTGGCAAAAAAGTCGTGATATGGAACTAAAATATTTTCATCACTGGCAACAATCTTTCTGTCAGTTGTCAATCACGTCAAGCCATTATTTTCACGACTTTTTGCCAAGCTAAACGTGCGTTCTTAATAGCCTACTACACTTTAGAGTTGATCATCTAGTTTTCCGTCAGTATCTTTTATATTAACCTACTAAAATCTACCATCTTCCCACGAATTTGTGTTTGAAACTCAATGCCATTCAGAAAAATGCGTACGTTTATCGCTGCAATTCGACTCACTGCGCCTTTGTAGCAGATAGTTTTCATTAATTTACATTTAAACATAGCCTAATATTGCTATTGAAATTCAATCAATACTTAATTAACCTATCGCAGTCCCTATTGGACATGGGCCTCTCCCAATGTTTCCATACTATTTCTTTCCTACTGTTTCCACACTGGCGAGACGGATTGGTTACAGGGTTTTATTTTGAGATGTCCTTCTCTCACAGTGATATCGTTTTTCGGTTAATCACCGCTTACGACATCCTTCAGATACTTGTATTCTTTCTCGATCATCACACGGATTATTGAAATAGCGTGTCTATAAATAAAATTACAAGAACAAGAGCAAGACGTCACCCAAAATAATTCAATTTACCTTCGAATTTCGCGCTAGAAACGGTAATAGAGTTGGGTCAAATAAGATTCTGTTCTGCAGCCGATTTCATTTATCTAGTTACCGACAATATGTGACTATAAATCAACATACAGCCATCTATCTAATATATGATCGATCATTAAATTATAGCTGACTAGCTTTTGCCTGCGGCTCCACCCACGTGAATGTCGTTTATCGCGACCAAACATAGCCTATGTCCTTTCTCGTAATCTAATCTACCCCTATATCAAATTTCATGAAAATCAGTTCAGTGGTTTAGCCGTGAATGCGTAACATACAGACAGACAGACAGACAGACAGACAGAGTTATTGAGGATGAATTCTTGGGTTTGCTAGAATTTTCGAGGAGATTCGAGAACGAGGGAAGTCGTGACTATTTCCTGCCTGTAGAGTACTATTATTTATACTGTGCCAATAGTAACTAGCTTAATAATACTTAAGTATACCTACTGGCTCCAAAATGTGCTCTACGCATTTCTAGGGTCTCTTTTGAGGATAGCACAGGGTGCTACTTTGGTGGACGAGCTCAAATTCACCAATCGTAAATTATTACACAACAATCCACGCGCTACCTGAGGAGGGCCAGACCGTAAGAGATGGCCCTGGGTCAGCCGGGGGTGCGAGGGATATGTCGATGACAACCTCACCTCCGGCCTAGCACCAAGACCCACAGTCGGCGTGCGGTTTTAGTCAGTTCGAATCCGACATAACCTCCCCTTCCGGCTCCGGCAGGGGGGTTATCCGAGGGGATTTCCGCACGAAAAAAAAAAAAAGGCCTCGTGTGAAGTCTAATTTAAATATGTTGACAGATTGATTTTTATTTTATGAACTATGTTTTCATTCATTTATGTTATGTTAGTGATACTATGTTTTAATTTGATTGATGTAAAATATTCAAACACGATTGTAAAAATTGTTACCTAATGAATAAATGAAATGAAAATGAAATGAAATGTTCTTCTCCCGACTAAGGTCCAAGATATATGTCCCATCCCAAGGTATACAAGTAGTAGAAGTGTAATCTTGCCAATCGATCGCGTTGTAAATCAGCACGCTCAAGGTGTCAGGTGGCAGTTGCGTGATGGAGCGGCCATCTTTATCGGTTCTCAGAGTAATTAACTGTAAACTAAAGCAATTTCACTGTTATTTATAGTACCTATTGCGCAATTATACGGTGGCAGTGACGAATTACGTTATCTCACAAAATTATTGTTTTAGTATAAATAATCTATTTAAACAACACACGCACAATAATGATTAATTTTAAGACTTTATTCCTAGTCAGTGATATCTGTGCCAGGGCACCTGGGTGAAAGCAGGAAAAAATGAGTGGTTGGATGATCATGTTGTGAAAAATATGCCAAAATATTCACAAGTGCATCTTCGGGCACTTTTATTTTCCAAGCATACGCTATAGGTATTTTGATAATTGATTTAAGTTAATAATGTACAAAATACGTAAATTACAAAATAATTCTTCCTTTCATTTCCAAGAAGGGGGAGAAAGTATGTATTTCGTGGCCATTTTGAAAGGTTACAAGCCCGTAACAGTTTTACGTGTTTGTTTACTACCAAAGACCTATAAAAACGACACCACATAAAACGTAAAGACCGTGTGACGTCATTAACACACTGAATTACGCCGAAGTTTTACAACACCTGCCAATATTTAACTGCGGAAGGGTAAACTCTGAAACACGGTTATTATTTAAACGTGTAAAGTTGGCAACGTGTGTCGAACAACTACTGATTGGCCGTGAGCTTAGCAAGCTTAATACCAGGGCTGTCAAACATGAAGGAACATAACAGAAAGACAAAATGGTGTAATAAGGGCCCATCATGATTTTTGGGCTCCTTTTTCTACAAATTAGCTGTTGCTCACGGCTCCTCCAGCGTGAATACGGGTATCACGCCTTTTGCGCATCCCTGTGGTTTTGCACAACCAATTGTGATTATACATACTTATGCGAAATTCCAAGACAAGTCAGGACCTTTCATCTTGCAAAAAAAAACCGCATCATAATTCGTTCAGTAGTTTTTACTACCATCGCGATCAAATTAAAGCACAAGAATTCCAAAAAAAATATACACACATCAAAAAAAGTTTGCGATCTCTTTGAAAAACTGAAATCTTTTTTGTTACTGTAGATTATATTATGATTTTTTCTTCTTTTTAGATTCTTTATTTAAAAATAAAGAATTAGAACACAAAACAATGACACCGTTCAATTGTTTTTTCTTACAAAAAGGCTTTCAGTCCTAGCTTACGCTCATTCAGAAATCTGATTTAGTGGATTATAACCGATTCAAGATATTTTTCGCGGAAAGTTGTGATTGAAAAAATGCCAAGAGGATTATCAGAGGTTTTACGAGCTAAAATAGTAACTTTGAGGGAAGAAGGATACACCACGAGAGTAATAGCACGCAGACTTGCTATATCCCAATCCTGTGTCGTGGCTACGTTGCAGAGGTACCACGGAATGGACAATTTAGCTGACCGACCCTGCAGTGGTCGCCCAACTGTTTTGACAGCTGCCCAAAAGCGCTATATTAGATTGCTGGCAGCCCGTGATCCCACAATCAACGCCACTAAAATAAAAGCAGAAGTCAGGGCCGCCTCTGGGCTTGAAGTTAGCACGCAGACCGTTCGCAATTGCTTGCTCCAGGCTGGATTACGAGCACGGCGGTCATGGCGAGCTCCGCTCAATTCCCGGCAACGTCAGCAACGAAGATTGCAGTGGGCTAGACTTCGGCAAAATGAAGAAGGTCAGGAAGAAAACATTTGGCAAACTGTCTCTTCGTTGACGAATCCCGAATCTCCACTCATCCAGATAACCGACGTGTCCGTGTCTGGAGAAGACCAGGCGACCGTGAAAGACAAAGAACTGCCACTGGAACAGTTCAGCAAGGCGGAAAATCGGTGTCTTTTTGGGGTGGCATTATGATTGGAGCTAGAACGCCTTTGATCCCGTATCGGGGCTTCATGACAACAGACATGTACAAAGCAGTTGCTATTGATGATATCGTCAAACCATTCCGAGTAAACCATGGGCACCAATTTGTACTGGTCGATGATAATGCGCCCGCACTCGAGCTCAACGAGTCAATGCTGCTTTTCAAGAATACGATATCACACGATTAGACTGGCCTGCTCGCCCGACTCGTCCGACTTAAACCCAATAGAGCACGCGTGGGATGCTCTTAAACGAGCTGTATGGAACCGTGAGCCACATCCCCAGACAGTTCCAGAGCTCAGGGAAGCCGCTATTGAAGAATGGGATAGGTTACCCCAGGAAATGCTGGATAACATGATCCTCAGCATGCCCAGGAGGATCTGAGCATGTGTTCGAGCAAGGGGAGGAGTTATTTTATATTGAAATTACACCTTTTAATAATAAATTGTAGTTTAAGTTTAATTATACAGTCTTTTTCTTTCTATTAAATTTCTATCACAATTGCATTATGATTAATGGCTCAATTTTTTTAAATAAATGATAAAAAATAGTTTTATATTTTAATTTCAAACAGGGTATTCCTATTTGAAGAAAGCATACAACATAGATTTTTTCTTGATAAAGTTAAATTTAAAGAATTCTAGGAGCTTATGCCATTGATCGCAAACTTTTTTTGATGTGTGTAAGAGTCTTTAGAATCTTTAGCCAATAACCTAAGCAATATCTTTTCACTTAAATATCTCGTTTATAATTAAAAAAAGAATATTCTCTCAAGTTTTCGACAGCCCTAATTTCGCCAGTGTCAGGTCTCGCGGCTACCCCTTGCTGTCTCATCCCCAACACGGGCTATTAAGGGCGTTCGTATAATTACCTAGCCCATTTACCTATTTAAGCATGGCGTAACTGCCACTTAACCGGGAACTTGACCTCGGGCGTGATGTCGAAGGGTTTTAAAAGGATAAAAGATGGTCTAAAAACCATGTTAAGTACATATCTAATAGTTGACTCAAAAGGGCTTAAGTGATAGCTACAGTTGATAGGAAAATCTTAATGTATTTTAGTACAGTAGGAGCCGAGGAGTTAACAATTAAAAATATAAGTAAATTCAGAAGTGACTATTTTATACCTAAATGAATGTATTTTAGTTTTTATGCAGCCTTTAATGTTCCTTCTTTGGGAAGTCGATAGAGTCTTATACTAATATTATAAATGCGATAGTAACTCTGTCTATATGTTACGCTTTCACGTCTAAACCACAGAACAGATTTTGATGAAACTTAGTATAAGGGTAGATTAGACCTTGAGAAAGGACATAGGCTATGTTTGGTCGCGATAACGGACATCCACGCGGCGGAGCAGCGGGCAAAAGCTAGTTCTTAATATTTCTATGCTTCAATTTTGTTATAGAATGAACTTGTCTTGACAGTTATAAGCCTAATTAGTTACAAAGATTACCTATATGCGATTCAAATATGCAAAAACGACTGAACGAATTCGGCATATTGATAGATCACGATATGAACAAGCTAAGTAGGTAGGTATGGCACAAATTGCGGATATATTCTGTGTTAATCCGGGTAATTAATAACCCTTTCATTTACCAAAGTTCATCCAATTTTTTTTTTAACCGTGGGGGAAAATCCTCCATGGATGTTATGCCGGACTCCTACCGACTAAAAACCCCCACGGTAACGCCCAGAAGCCTATGGTTGGGGGTTTGGGGGCCCCGGGTAAGCCCTCGGAAGGATGTCCCAGGACTCCCATCAGACCTAGGGGGTGGTTCGGGTGCTATCCCGCGTCTATGGGGGGGTTTTCGGGTGTTATCCCGCTTCTTAGGGGGGGGGGGGGGGGGGGGGGCGTGCGTGAATCCCTCACGTCACGCTGCCGTCATGGGCCTGCTTCTGTAAAGATGGTGAGCAGCCAACTCACCATCCTCAGGCCCCCGGAGTTCATCCAAATACATTCTGTTTATACTGTTGATTGATGGCACTTGGTGGAATCTGCTACACATATTGAGTAACACTCTTTGTACTTTTCCACTTAATTTTATTTTTCACCTGACCTGTTTCACCTCACGACATTCTCAAAAACAATTTTGAGAACCGGTCAGGTGAAAAATAAAATTAAGTGGAAAAGTACAATGTGTCTTATTCAACAGATATGGGGGCTTATTCCCGTGCACTCCAAATCTATTGTTCTCTAAAATTCATATTTTCATACAGTGATTACCAGGAGCCGCGGTAACCTAGTGGTCCGGGTAATGGACTGCTGAGACGAGGTCTCGGGTTCGATCCCAGGTTTACCATGGCACACACCAATGACTTTTCGATGCTTTTCGAAGTTATGTGTGTATTTATCGCAGGTTTATAAGTGCCCGGTTAATGGCAATAGGCTCGCCACCTATTACATTGGGACCTAAACATAAACTGGCGAAATGTGGGTGCTAGCACCTCTGCCTACCCCTTCGGGGAATACAGGCGTGAGTTTATGTTATGTTATGATTACCAGGAGCTCCACGGATGTTTGTATTAAAATAATAAACAAAGCCACATTTACCACTTTCATTCCCTAGAGCTCCAAAATATTGTCTAGGTACTTTGAAATATTATTCCCAGCAGCTCCAATAATATTGTTGCTTAAGTAACAAACAACCAAACAAAAACATTGACGTCTATAATCAAATAAATCTCCTCCTCTATGTCCTGTTACAAAGTCAATTAATAATAAATTGACACTGTTCGACCTGTATGACCTCTCCAATTGATCAAATTGTCCTTCAATGTTACAACTGAATAAATATGTTAAAACCTCAATCATTATTCGTTAACCTCGCACAAGCGTTCACGCATATTAATAAAATGGGGCTGTAATAGAGTAATTTACCTTCGAGAGTGATGTTAGTACCTAAGCATGTATTATGTACAACATTGGGTATGAGTTATGACTATAATTTATGTGGTTTATTCTGAGACTTGCAGACCCGGCGAGCTTCGTGCCGCCATTTTTTGTCCACCCGCGTTCCATCCCGTTCCAGCTGCACCATCTACTAGGTATATTAAGCATAGAGGACAGTTGAAAACTATATATATTTTTTTTTTTTTAAAGAATATTAGAACCGAAGTTACTAATATTCCCTCTAACCCCTCCAACTAAGCTAAATTGCTTGTGCTAGGAGTGGGTTCACGTCGGTAGTGTAATGGCCAGGATCGAATATCGAACCCGGGACCTCTCGATCGTAAGGCCGACTCCTAACCACTAAGCTACCGACGCCTCAAATGTAGGTATACATATAGTTTTCAACTGTCCTCTAGGGGCCAGTTGAAAACCAGCGCTGGGTACGTCGTGCCCAGCATTATGCTGAACTGGTCCCTTTCTTGGTGCAACACAAAATGTGCCCAATATTTGGAATAAATAAATATATTATATAACACTGTTTAGTTTTAAGTATGTTTGTGTTGCATTAATAATAAAATGTATTTTCTTTCTTTTTTCTTTTCTTTTCTATATAAACCTTCTTGAATTACTCTACCTATAGCCTCTGTGGCGTGGCGGTAGTGAAAGCGACTGCTACGCAGGAGGCGCAGGTTCAATTCCCGCTCAGTGCAAATATTTCTATGCATGAATATGGCTATTTGCATTGGTTGGGTGTTTCTATGTATAATATGTATGTATTTACAAAAAATATATATATCCAATTATGATTATCCGCATTCTAGATTCCATAACACAAGCTAGTTAAGCTATGCTCACCATTGGTCTAGATAGCGTTGTGTGGAATGTTGTGGAATATTTATTTATTATTATTAAAAGAAACCGCATTAAAATATGTAGCGTAGTTTTGAAGATATAAGCATACATAGGGACGGACAGACGCAGAAAGCGACTTTGCTTTATACTATGTAGTGATAATAGTGATGATATTGATGTAACGGAACATGAAGATGATCAATCGATGATAATCTTTTCCTTACTTTTTGGAACCAGCCTTTGATCGAGAGATCCCCAGTTTAAATCCTGGGAGTCGATCCCTTTTTTTTTTTTTTTTTCGTGCGGAAATCCCCTCGGATACCCCCCCCTGCCGGGGCCGGAAGGGGAGGTTATGTCGGACTCAAACCGACTAAAACCGCACGCCGACTGTGGGTCTTGGTGCTAGGCCGGAGGTGAGGTTGTTATAGACATATGCCTCGCACCCCGGCTGACCCAGGGCCATCCCGAGTCGATCCCACTATTATCGCTAGCAATTTAACTCAATTGAATGGTTTAAGATGTTTTTGCCGTGTAGGTTCCCAGTGGAGTAGAATAGGAGCACCCCAGCTCTTTGTGTGGGTGTCATACAAGGCGGCTAAGGGATAGGGCCGTTCTCCATCCGGCAGTAAACATACAGCCCTCCATTCAGTCATGGGACCGACAGTCATAATTGGTAAAACGTGGATGCTAGTACACCTCTGCCTATCCCTTCGGGGAATACAGGCGTGAGTTTATGTTTTATGTTATGTTATATGGATGGATGGATGTGTTACGGCACAGTTAAGCCCACTCTTGCTCATCTATTCAGTCTAATCTTCGACAGGCCATCGCCAACATTGGTTATTTTATTATTGCAAACATACAGACACTTCAATGTCATTTATTGGTATCTGAAGTTTGTATGTGTAGTTAATTTTGTTTTATGTGTGCATAAATCTTAAATAAAATAAAAATAGGTACGTACTTATTGAAATAAAACCACTTTTTACGGATTCTATCGCGATATATTTGTTATTATTACTTTTTAACCCGACGTTTCGGCTGCTTTGCAGCAGCCATGTTCGCGGTGTGACTCACGATGGTAGTTGTCACATAGATTGAAGTATAAGTTATCTCAAAATACCCGAATCATGGTGAATTATTGGTGTTCGTATTTACGCAGAATGAGCTTACTGTGTTGTTAAGTTCTTGCTGGATTTTGCTGCTTACTAGGTTTGATTAAGAGGATGACTGGGTCCCAAGCTGGTGGTACGTTCCATCCATCCTCTCTGTTAAAATTTGGGTGTTTTTTTTAATTTCAATAGCCTCGCGGATCATTCTAGGAATATATATCGATGTTCTTTGGCGAGTATCTGTGGTTTATCAAACCTTAGGTAAGTAATGGTTGGTGCCTTTTTGCGCGTGTTCACATACAGACTGTATCAGACGCTCAACAAAGTCAACTGTATGATACAGTTGACTTTGTTGAGCGTTGGTGTTTTAAGTCAGCTATGTGTTCTTTGACCCGAGTGCCAATGTTTCGCTTGGTTTTATTTTTATTTTTTATTTTATTTTATTGGGGACAACAAACAGCCACAAAATATAATTATGGTATAACAATTTTAACAATGTACATTAAATAGGCAATAATGTGGCCCGCTACGCTATCCACAGATTGATATGCTTAGTATAGCAGAGGAAGCCTCTAGAGGTTGTAATTTGTAAATTAACAATAATATAAAATATAAGTAGTACATTTCGGAAAGCTACGAGTATAAATAAATAAAAATACAAAACAACATTCATCAAGATCAATTAACAATCCACTCAATAAATTTATCAAAGTAATAAAAATTAAAAAAGAGGAAATTCAATAGGTTCAACGAATTCAACAAGTTCAATAAATTCCATAACAGTTTAGTGCATTAGAAATAAATAATAAAATCAAAATTAATAGGATAGAATAATAAACAATAATAATAATAAAAAAATAAAAAAAAATAGTGCAACAAAATGTACAATGTATGTACATGTAACAAGAATTCTAATTAACTCAATACCATCATACAATATTAATAACAGAAAAAAAAGTGATTAAATAACATACATACGACAAAAACCTAGGGATTACAATAGATTGCAACTTGTCATGGATTAGTCATGTCAACGAGGTTAGCAGAAAAGTTTTTGGTACCTTCCACTCTCTTAAGCGTCTTTAAAATTTCCTTCCTTTCAGGACCAAGGTCTGTCTTGCTCAATCTCTTCTCCTTCCTCTTCTAGACTATGCTGATGTCACCTTTCTGGATGCAACTGAAGAGCTTTGGAACAAGATGGAGCGACTGCAAAATTTATGCATCCGTTTCATTTACGGTCTACGCAAGTACGACCATGTTTCCGAGTTCCGGATGCAACTGAAATGGTTGCCAGTTCGGCGGCGTCGAGATATTCACATTCTTTCCCTTTTCTTCTCTATTCTTCATAATCCTCATTCTCCTTCATATCTTCGTGAGCGCTTTGAGTTCATTGTCCCCAGGGGTAAACCCTGTCGCACTTCCTCCTCTCTTTTACTTCGAACTCCTTCTCATAGTTCTTCTTGCTACGACAATTCTTTCACAGTTTATGCAGTACGGCTGTGGAACTCTCTTCCTCACCCCATACGCGATAGTCCATCTATATATACTTTTAAAAAACGACTAAAAGACTACTTTCTCTCGCAACAAGAGCAGACATAATAGGTATCTGTGTTTGTAGATGTATGTATGTATATGTGTATGAAAGTATGTATGTATATAAGTAGGTATGTAAGTATGTATATAGGTATGTATATGTATGTATTTTTGTGTGTATTTATGTATTTGTGTATGTATGTATCTATTAATATCTATGTATTCCTGGGGTATACATCTCGTATACCTCGCACATCAAAATCTCTTGTTTCATGTACACTAGACTTAGCCTCTCGTATTGCAATTCCTCTGTGCACTCCCGGGTTTGCTGGAAGAGAACTCAGCTCTGAGTTAAGCTCGCCTTTGTACATTACATATCACTATTCTGTATAAATACAATTTATGTGTACAATAAAGTGTAAATAAATAAAAAAAAAGACAACATAAATTACAGCAAATAGGTCTTAGAATTATAGAATTATTGCGATACGATTACGATAGACGATTCATGAGAATTTCAATTATTCCTGACTTGTATACAGATTTAGTGCATGTAAATAAATCGATATCTATAAACTGAGCGTTATAGATCTCCACCATCCGGCGGATAGGGCAACGAAGGCCTGAGTTGGTACGGCACATGTTCAATGCGAACAGGGCTCCGGCACGGGCCTTGCGCACATTAGCAGTGCGAGGCACTACATAACAAAGTTCTCTTGAAAGTTCCAATGCATCAAAGACAATATCATACAGGACATTAGCCTCAAGATACTGGCGTCGGTTCTCCAAACTAATAATTTTGTATTTAGCCAGAAGTCGTGAGTAAGACAAGTGACACCTTGACCGGTGGCACCGCCAATACATGGCACGTAGGAATTTGCATTGTACATTCTCGATCTCAACCACATACTTTTGATAGAACGGATTCCAGATAGGGACAGCGTACTCAATCTGTGAGCGAATAAGGGTTTTGTATAAGTACAGAAAAGTTGAGGGTTGCTTAATTTCGGTTGAGGACCTCATCACGAACCCATACATCTTAAGTGCATTCTTTACAACTCTGTGTACATGATCATTCAAGGACAGTTGGTTATCAAAAAGAATACCTAAGTCTTTAATGGTGGATACGTTACACAAGGCTGATCCACAGAGCTCGTAATTATAATTAATGATATGTTTATTTCTAGAGAAGTGGATATAATTACATTTAGGCAGGCTGAGATGCAGCTTATTCCGGGCACAATAGGTCGATAGCCTATATAGATCTTCCTGAAATAATATGCAATCGTTTACTGTGCGGATTGAATTGAAAACTTTTAGATCATCAGCATACATTACAAATTTTGAATTATTGAAACAAGCCTTAATATCATTAATGTAAATCACGAACAACAACGGTCCTATTATGGAGCCCTGTGGAACCCCCGAAGTTACACGTACAGTAGCAGACTGATGACCCTTTACAACTACCCTCTGTGATCTATTTTCGATGTACGACTTGAACCAGCGCAACAAATTACCTCGTATCCCATTAAAAGCAATCTTATCCAACAGTATCTCATGGTCGACTTTGTCAAAAGCTTTTTTGAAGTCAGTGTATACAGCGTCCACTTGCACACGGTTGTCAATGCTCTCAAACAAATAGTTAGAGAATACTACTAATAAGTTTGATACCGTTGATCGGCATTTAACTAAGCCATGTTGCTCAGGAATGATGATGTTATGCAAAATTGGATAGATTTCATTGTGGACCAACTTTTCAAAGAGCCTTGCCATCGTCGACAAAATCGAGATAGGTCTGTACTGCCCAACATCCTGCTTAGAACCACCCTTGTGCACCGGAGTAACGTTGGCTTGCTTCCACACATTCGGAAATACGCCCTCCTGTAAGCATTTATTATATATTATGTAGAGGGGTAATATGTACACTGACCGCGGTGGCTCTAAAGAATAGTGTTGGGAAGCCATTGGGTCCAGCCCCCTTAGTGGGGTCAATTTGCTTCAGCTCCCTTAGCACGTTACCCCTTAGCACGTTTGACCAATATATGAGAGCCCACAGGCACAGTCTATTTTGTAGACCCCTGCATCTTGTAGAGGCAGTTGGCACTTGAAAGATGGTAAAAATTGACTTATCTTTTTTTTATATAGAGAGGATGGATGGAACGTACCACCAGCTTGGGATCCAGTCATCCACTTAATCAAACCCAGTAAGCAGCAAAATCCAGCAAGACTTAACAACACAGTGAGCTCATTCTGCGTAAATACGAACACCAATAATTCACCATGATTCAGGTATTTTGAGATCCATACTAATATTATAAATGCGAAAGTAACTCTGTCTGTCTGTCTGTATGTTACGCTTTCACGCCTAAACCACTGAACCGATTTTGATGAAATTTGGTATAGGGGTAGATTAGACCTTGAGAAAGGACATAGGCTATGTTTTGTCGCGATAACCGATATTCACGCGGGCGGAGCCGCGGGCAAAAGCTAGTAACTTATACTTCAAACTATGTGACAACTACCATCGTGAGTTACACCGCGAACATGGCTGCTGCAAAGCAGCCGAAACGTCGGGTTAAAAAGTAATAATAACAAATATATCGCGATAGAATCCGTGAAAAGTGGTTTTATTTCAATGAGTGACATTCGCGTAAACTTTAGAAAATATAGGTACGTACTGTTTGCAATCAGCGTCAAAAGCCTTTTTGAAACAATTTTCCCATGCGGCTAAATTAGTTATATTCCATTTCACATTTTTGTGAATAAAGCAGAAACTGTTGAAAATACAGATATCATTTTTAAGGCTACCAGTATTTTTACTAAGTGGTTCCATTGATATTTTCGTTATAAAATTATAACGTGTTTCGATCTTCATTATTTTTTATACTCCTAATGTAGCAAACAAGTAGGTATGAATGTTTGCAATGTTTGCAATATTTCAACACCATTTTAATACGTGGGAATTAGCACCCATGAACTTGGATTGTTCTTACTATTTTCACTGTCCTTTGAGACCATTCTTATGTTCAGGATGTCAATTGACTACACCTACACTCCGCTGGCTGGATGGTAAGAAGATTGAACGAATGAATGAATGAATTAGAATAACCTACTCCGTAAACTCTATTGTTAAGCTATCACCAACAATTTGGTACTTTAGATTTTGTAACAGCGCCTACGAAACTGACATTTAAAATACATGTAATGTAATAATCGATTAGTATTACAAATGCGGTAATCGATTGTTTTCAATCGACTCTTAAATTCGATCCAGACTATTGTTGTCAAAACAATTTCTAAAGTGTTTTAGTGTACTTAAATGTTAAATTTGATTTAGATATCCATCAAACAGGTCCTCGATTCTACTTAAGCTAAACGACTGTCGTACAGCCACTTAAAAAAAGGACATAACATTTTAGACTTTATTTATTTATTTTAAACTTTATGCACATAAATTTGTACAAAGGCGGACTTAATGCCAAAGGCATTATCTAACAGTCAACCTTAGGGTGATGCAGAGATACATTGAGGTAGGTGCAGACAGAAGATTAACTATTTACTATAATGTAAAATTAACATACAATAAACATACACACTATAATACACATGAAATGCATACATATACAATTACATATATACCTATTCCTATACTTATACTTTATATAAATATATATAATACATACCTATATAATATACTACTACTTAAACCATATTTTTTTATCAAAATGATGAAATATCACCTTGTAGTTTTACCCACTATTGCCATTAGGGATTACTGTAGAGCTGACGTACTTTATACTTGAAAGTAGCACGGTTGTTATCCATCCTGATTTCGAGAGGAAGGGCATTCCAGAGTAGAATAGCTTGCACGAGGAAAGAAGAATGAACTAGGCTAGAACTATGAGTAGGACAGTGGTGAAGTTTATTTCTATATAGCTAAGCTCCAAAATTAAATGCAAAAGGTTTCAAAACATCTACCCAAGTTGTAGCTATCCGGAAACAAGGATTCGGGCAAGACATTCCATTCCACTCCTTGGCGGTACACATGAAAATCACTGCGGCAATCCAAAACTAAACAAAATATTTATAAAGTTTAAAACTAAAACCCGACTACCGAAAACCACTTTTCCCTAGAATATATTGCTTTGTTAGAGTAAGTGGCATACGACCACGGCTATCCTTGATATTTTCTTGTTTGTTACTTTTTAAAGCTTGATTTTCGGTAGTCGGGTTTTAGTTCTAAACTTTATTTTTTATTTATATTATTTTGGGGCCAAGTAAAGCTAATAATTTATACATATTTGAAATGTGCTTGTTATGCCCTTTCATTTGATACCAAACACAGCATATTTATCTCAAATTTATTTTTTAACACAGTACCTTATGAGCGCTAGAGGGCGCCACACAAGATTGAGTGACACGTCATATAGCCTATAACCATCGGACAATAAAGCCGCTTGTAACGATACCTCATTTGTCCAGTTCTAATAAGTAGTTGAGGAGCTATGAGGGAACAAATGAACAAACATACATACATACATAGCCTGTCAAAATCATAACCCTCCTTTTGGCTTCGCCGTAGTCGGGTAAAAATGTAAAAATAGTTAAAGACAGATAGTAAGTAGCCACAATACGATTGTGAAACAAAGCATATCATCCGCTTTGTTTGGGCACGCACGTGTTATTGGCAAGCAGACCTTGTGCTAAATGAGCTATGAATTGTACGGTATGGTGGGCATTCCCCCTGCGAGTGACTCAACTAAAATATTACATGTCAAGCTTTTTGGATCCGCCTTGGAATCCTCTAGTTCTACATTCCTGTAAGTTTGTTTAACCATGAATTATAAAATGAGAAAAGCCCTTAGGTCCGTATTCCAGAACGATACTCTGTCCTGACCCTCCCGCATCTAGTCTGTCCTAGGTATCTTTTTCAGGTCGTCAGCCTATCATCCTAGGGGGACTCGCAGTCTCCACTCAAGGACTCGTTTGCTCCAACGGTCATCAGCTCTTCGATAGATTTGGTCAGCCCACTGCCACTGCAGCTTGCTTAATCTGCTTTCTATGGCTCTATGTTGTAAACCCTTTTAGGGATCAGTAGGTAGGTAGGTGGGTAAATCGTAACGCAACAAAATAGTACCTTGCAACTAGGACAACGCATATTACAGAAACAATAGCTGTAAATACCATAATGTTAGTCAATTTAAAAACCCACCACGGATCACGAGTAATTCTCAAAGGCACGTAAATACCGGATATAAGGAACTCAACCGTATCTACTAATACTATTGCAAGATTTTTTTTGTAACGCAGTTAAAAAAATATAATATTTTCGCTTTTATTACAAGGGAATATGATCGAAAATGAACTGTAGAATAACTTTGTAGAAGCGTTTTTGTGCGTACAGTAATGTATTGCATAAAGATATTGACTCATAGGTCTCCTTGCAACATTATTTCTGGTAAAAGTTATGTAAGTTTTGAGTACGTTCATTGAAAGGAAAATCGGCACTAAGGTTGTCGTCACAGGTGATGAAATTAGTAGTTATTTTAATGAAGACAATTGGCTTAGTGACTAAGTAGGTACATACTTCATTAGTGAAAAGAATAGGGAGCAATTAATACTAAACTGCGACTCGCCGCTTGATGGTGAGAGGTTCGCGAAAATTGGTGAAATGTGGGTATTGAATTGGTACACTGCCTATACCCATTCAAGGATTTATGTGTATGTATATGTAACGGATTTTAAGTCACCGAAGCTAACGATGAGGTAAATATTGACAGAATCGACAGACTTGATAGCCTCTGTGGCGTGGCGGTAAAGAATGCGACTGCCACGCAGGAGGAGCGGGTTCGATCCCCGCTCAGTTCAAATATTTGTACATGCATCTATTTGCATTGGTCTGGGTGTTTCTATGTATAATATGTATGTATTTACAAAAAAAAGTATATAAGTATGTTTATCCGCATTCTAGATTCCATAACACAAGCTAGATAAGCTATGCTTAATGTTGTTAAATATTTATTATTGATTATATAAATTGATTTGACTAGAACCGATTAAAACCGCACGGAGTTCCATCAAATCGACTAAGCGGCTGGGAAAACGAAATCCCTGAGACTTTTACCGACCTGGCACCAATATTAATGTCCTTAAAGTGTTGTTGGGGAACCAAATCCACCACACTGGGATTGTTAGGACTTCTATGCCTCTCTCGAAAGCTGAACTGGGTAAAGTAGATGATGTGGTAGGTATTCGACGAACGTTATGAGGAAGCGAAAGGTACGCCTTTTTTTCCGTGCGGAAATTCCCTCGGATACCCTCCTGCCGAAGCCGGAAGGGGAGGTTATGTCGGACTCGAACCGACTAAAACCGCACGCCGACTGTGGGTCGTAGTACTAGGCCGGAGGTGAGGTTGTCATCGCGAAAGGTACGCCAGAAACAGGGTCAGTCGGGGCGCGAGGGAAAGTGTGTACCCAGCATTTGAGACCCAAGATGATGTGCGGCTTATTAGATGGTTCAAATCCGAAAAGAGAACGGGCATTTACGTACAAAAAAAGAATGTACACCAGAAATCACAGTACCTATGTGGAAACCTTCTGTGTCTGCCTACCCCAATGGAAACGAGGCTTGACTATTTACATGCATGTATAAAATAAATAACTCTGTGGCCACATTAGTAATATCTGAGAGCTGCTTTACAAGCGGGCCGCGCGCCAATTCTTGGCAGTTAAAATCACAACGCCTGCGTGGCGCCTCTGACTTTATTTGACGATCATAGATTGCTAGTATTTATATTGAAGGCGGTAATATACTTCTAAATAAAATTCTACATCGTGATACGGGGCCCTACGGGGTCAAGGATGAAGAAAACGATTGGTACGAGATCCACAACTTTAATCCGTAGGTCCTGCTTTACAATAATAAAACTACTCTAAGTCGAAGTCGAGTGTCGGTTCGGGTACAAGTTCACGTCACTATAAACGGCAGGCTGAGTAATGTACTCAGGTTCCGGGCTGGCATGGCCCCGTGCGAGTGTGACGTTGTCTTCCCCTCAAGGTCACCAGGCTTCGCAGCTGCTAGTTTGGTCCGCCGGAGTCGTCGCCACGGCCGTCTTCAAGACGGTACGGAGAGGGCAGGCAACCTCAGCTGGTCCGGAGGTGGGCCAGTACGGTGCGGTGCTGATATTCCAGCCGGTATGAAGTGGACCGGTATTCCAGCCGGTACCAAGTTCTGGGGAGACAACCACACGATTAGGCACTGGTGCGTGAACCCAATGCAACAGCGCCGGGCCCCAACGTATAATTTTCTACATGGGCCCTAAGGTCGGCGGCGCTGTACAATGGTAGGTACACATAACACATAAAATAAACAATAAAGCAAAGAAATAAAACTGGATTGTTCCGGAATTCATAATCGTAAGTATTTATCGTAAGTACGTCTGTAATCCCGTTAACCACGGTTCAATCAACCATAAACCAATGATTCAGTAATAATTAAGATCTAATACTAATATATGCTGAACCGTGGATTTAAAACGAGATTAAAATTCGACAATTTACATATTTTCAAAATGTGGGTATCCGTAGAAAATTATGGCGAGATATACACCGTGTTGATTTTTCTCTTAGAATACGAACAATCAAACATTACAACTAGTTGAATAGTTCTTAAGCAATTACTATATTCGGCTGTCTGTCGACATGTATACTCGCGACATATATTATGGACACACTTCATACAATAACTTTCATACAACATTTTAACGATTACGATGTTAATCACAGTTTACTTTAAATTTAATTTAATTACATTTACACAAAGGATAAACTACAACTAGGTAACTACCGAACTCCCGACCGCAGGTAGGCAGGTACTAAAAATGAGCTAGCATCACGCTTAGCTCCTAAGGGTCTAAGCAGGGATGTCACACGCGAATGACGATGTTATTTTACTTTATTATTTACGTGACTATCGTTTAATACTCGCGCACTGTTTATTAAGGACACTAGACTTACCCCTTATATTGGGAACAGCTATTATATTAACTAGCCTTCGTATGTTAGACTAGTAGACTACACTAATATAATATAATATAATAGTAACTGGCAGAATCTAGATTACTATCCAGTTACGCGTTAAGATTACGATTGCACGTTCCGCCGCGGAGTCTCGCGATCGAATGAATCTGCCGTCTACCTCGGCGCGAGCGCGGGGCGTGTTTTTTTCTTGTTGTCGGTTAGTGTTGGGCCATCAGCTGATTCTCCGTTTGACGGAATGCGCTGATTGGTTATCAATTCGTGTGACTCATCTTATATGTGCGTTAGAACGATGCATTACCTTAAAAGGTAATGACCGCGTTCACCACCCAGTGATGGGGTACGCGCCGCAATCGCGAGATACCGGTATTTACCGTTTATTACTGCTATGTTCAAATGTTTTCATTTTTTATTACCGGAACCAGTGTTCACGTAACAATCGTTGAAATAAAACCACTTTTTACGGATTCTATCGCGATATATTTGTTATTATTAACTTTTAAACCGACGTAACAAGTAAATAGCGATAGAATCCGTAAAAAGTGGTTTTATTTCAATGAGTGACATTCGCGTAAACTTTAGAAAATATCATACTACATCGTATTAACTAGAAATTTGCCTTCTGATTTATTGGAATTTGGCCTAGTTTGATTTAAAAAACTCCTATAATTTAGCAACTTGAAAATTACTAAGTTTCAAGTTCGCTTACCCAGTTTTTGGACTTCAGTTTATCGATCGAACTGTCTGTATTTAAACCTCCTCGTCGTGCAATTAAATGAACACAAATGATCCCGTAGATCCTTTAGAAGTAGCCTGAGTCCGGTTTCTACCAACAATATAAGTTTTGAAAATCGATTCTTAAATTTTATGGGTTTGAACTTGGCAACCAAAATAGGGTAGTCGTCGATTCTTTCCAATACTGTGTAAACGCAACGTAGGCCGAGATAAATGCGATATTCTCTTGCACTCCATACATTTGCACTACGCGCTACAGAAGCGTGACGTCACAGTTTGGTACGATTTTGTAAGGAGCGTTTTCGGGCGGCGCGCGACAAATTCAATTTTTCAAAATCATATATCTTGAAAACTATTTGTCGTACGAAAATTTTACTTTTACAGTTCATTATGTTATAAGCAAGTGGTCATTTTTCGAAAGTAAAAAAAAGTCAAATAGCCTATTGTAGCAGGTGAAATCAGTAAGTAATATTAGCAACAAAATTATATAGCCAAACACATATTCCCATTACAAGAAGATCCCAGACAAATTACAGAAGTTTCACCATCATTATTTTCATATTGCTGCTACTTGTATAGACTTTGGCTGCTACCATTTTGGCTGCTAATTTTAGCCTCATTTAAATTTTCGTTTCCGTAAGAACCTTCTAAGTACCTATAAAAACTAAGAATTATAATGAAATATGGATGTCTAACAGTGAACTGTGATATGAATTCATTGATTGATGAATAAAATATGTAAAGTAGCTAAAAAGATTTTTTTATTTATTTAACCAGGCGCACGAAATAGTTTACACCGTTACAATCTTTTAAAAACAATAATAATAAAATGCAGATCCATACTGAATTATTGTAATATAAATACAGTTTAAACAATATTACAAAAAATAGCAAAAGCTTTAAATTGGTACATAAGAATCAGAATCAGAATCAGAATATCTTTATTTGTGAAACATAGGTATACAAAGATCTTATATATAAATAGTAGGTTCACTATGTTTTGTCACTTGGGCATACAAATTGATTTAAAAGTTACTTAGCCACAATGTCATGATACAATCAATGAAATATTATTAGTATTGTTATTATTATAATGTCATAGTTTAGAATTAAAATGTCACAGTATTACATTATATTGAAGTATCATTTAAGAATTCGTCAAGCGTATAATAGCATTTGTCAATTAACAATGATTGTAGGGATTTTTTAAATTTAGATACAGGCATAGATTTCATATCCCTTGGGAGTTTATTAAATATTTTTGGTGCTGTACCAAATATACTTTTTTCCATAAGGGCTGTTTTACAGTTTACATTACAGAGCTTTTCAACATATTGTCGGCGTATTGGACCTTTCCTAACATCTGATACTAATTGAAAATGTTTAGGATTGGTTTTTACAAACATAGCTGTTTCCATTATATACAGTCCTGTTAAAGTAAGTAATTTATACTCTTTGAAGTAGGGCACACAACTATCAATCATTTTCAAGACCCACATGGACCTGATACATCTCTTTTGCATCTTAAAGACAGTTTCCCGATCGCTTGATTGTCCCCAGAATATGATGCCATATCTTATGATGGATGCAACTAACCCATGATATGCCATTAAGAGTGATTCTTGATTCACTTTTTTTGAGAGTTGTAAGAGTGCATATGAAGCCTGACTCAATCTCTTGCATAACTTATCTATATGTGGCTTCCAAGTAAGTTGGCTATCAATTATTATGCCTAAGAATGAAGCTTTTGCAGTTTTCTCTATTTTAAAATCATTATATTTCACCTCTATATCCGGAATACTACTCCTTTGGTGGAAGTGCATTACTGTAGTCTTTTTTAGATTTATTTTGAGATTATTATTATTGAGCCAAGTGATAATATTAGATAATGAATTATTTATTTCGTTTTGGTATTCATTGGGATCATTACATTTTATTACTGCTGTGCTGTCATCGGCAAAAAGCACCATGTTATTATTATTAGTAGCCTTTGGAAGGTCATTAATATATATGAGAAATAATAAAGGTCCTAAAACACTGCCCTGTGGCACACCATATTTGACCGTTCTTGGTTCTGAAAGGTGTATAGTTTCTAGATTATTTTTTGGACATATTCTAGATATTTCTGTGTATTGTATTCGGTTAGTCAAGTAGGATTCCAGGAGTCTCAGAATATTACCTCTGAGTCCATACCCCTGTACTTTATTTAATAAGATTTTATGGTCCACATAGTCAAAAGCTTTGGTCATATCTGTGAAAATGGCACAGACTGGTATTCGTTTATCAACAGGATCCATAATCTGCGATAAGAAATCAAAAATTGCCATATTAATGGTTATGTTTTTTCGGAAACCCTTTTGATTGTGACAGATCAAATCATACTTGTTAAGGTAGTTAGTAATAGAGTGATAGATTAATTTTTCGAAAATTTTTGAAAAAATTGAAATTTTTGCTATAGGTCTATAGTTTTTCAAGTCGGTTTTGTCTTCTTTTTTGTGAATGGGCTTTATAATCACTCGTTTCAAATTCTCAGGGAAAACTCCATTTAAAACACTTAAATTGAAAATGTGAGCTAGCAGCGGAGCTATTACCTCCACTACATACTTAATTACTTTCGTCAGCACGCCATCAAAACCCACAGTGTTTGTGTTTTTGAGTTGATTTGTTACTTTTATTATGTCATCTTCCAATATAGGCAGCATAAAGAATGAGTGTAATGTCAAATTTTCAAAATTAATATTCGGATTATTGTCACATTTATTTTCTATTTCATCGATAAAGTAGTTATTAAATTCATTAGCAATGTCTTGAGGGTTAGTTATTGATGTATTATAATTTTTTATTGAGGTAATTGTTTCTGTAGATAGACAGAACTTTGATTTATTAATTATTTGCCAAGTAGCTTTGGATTTATTATGTGCTGTGTTAATAAAGTGGTTATTTTGGGCTTTTTGTGTTAGTCTAATTATTTTCCTATATAAAGCACTGTAATTTTTAAAAGTAATCTTGTTCTCTATACTTGGCTTTTTCCTGTATGCCCATAGTAGTTGACGTTGTTTTTGACTGCATTTTTTTATTCCTCGGGATATCCATTTACATTTTTTATTTGTTTTTATGGTGATGATTTTTTGAGGAAAGCATAATTTGTAAAGCAGAGTAAAATCGTTCATAAAAATGTCATAGGCTTGATTTGCATCATTTGACTCATAAACTTCTGTAAAAGATAAAGATTGCAAATATTTTTTAAATCTTTTTAGGTTGTCGTTAGAGATATCCCTTACTATCGTCTTCCAAAATTTTAACTTACATGTTTTATTAATAGGAACTGTCAGTATTTGCGAAGTGTGATCGGATAGGACAAGATCAACAACTTTTGCCTGGCAGTCTTTGTTGTAGTTATGTGCAAAGTTGTCGATGCATCTCATGCTTTGAAGCCTAGTTGGTTGGTATATTGCTAAGGTAAGATTATAACCAAGTAGAAAATTTTCAAACTCAAGTGTTTCTTTATTACTATCTAAGACGTTAATATTGAAATCACCACATAAAACTACCTTCTTTTTTGAATAGGGACCAATCCTTTCCAGAACTTTTTCTAATTGTTCATAAAATATTGTAAAGTGCCTTGAAGGATTTCTATATATGCAGACAATTAGAATTTGATGAGAAATTATTTCGACACAACAACATTCGAAAATTCCTGAGATTGAGAGCTTGGCTACGTCAGGTAGTTCTTTGTATTGAACTCCTGCTCTCACAAGAATACATGCACCTCCTCGTTTTTTATTTGTTCTAGAAAAGAAAGCCGCTGGACAAAAATTTGGTATATGTAGTATTTTTTCATGTCCACTTTTTATAAAATGTTCTGTCACACAAATCACATCAATTGTTGTACCAGTACTTTGGAGCTCGTCTAATTTCACAAGAAATCTGTCTGACTTATTTATAAGTCCAGCTACATTTTGGTGGAGAATACCCAGAGTGTTAGAGAAAAAATTGCAAATTGCTCTGTACAGATTGCGTCATATCAGTTACATTTAATTTGGTTAGATCTAATACAAGGTCTTGTAAATCTAGAATAATGCGCCTCATCCCATTATAATTAAGACGTCCAGTGCGCCAGTCAAACATACTATAGTCACATGAGAGATTGAGATTTGAGTCCAGAAGATAAGCGTATTTATGTGTATCATTGTCCATGTAAAGTAGGCCGTTGAAAGAATCTACTCTGCTGTTAAACATGATATTATTACAGTTAAATTTATAGGTTGGTAAGCATATAATAAAGTTAGTGTGGTTCAGATTGATGAGTTTTTTTCTAATAGACTTAACAAGATCTACATAGTTTTGGGTTATCTTGAAATTTTCTTCACCTATATTAATGATACAGTAATCAGCTTTTGTAAAATCACGTATTTTATCCTCAATTCTGTCCAGTATGCATTCCAGTGTAGCATTTGGTTTCCGAAAATGAATAATGTTATAGTTCTTCAGATATATGGAGGTTTCCATTATTTTATACATCCTAGTTGAGGTTTCACTACTTAGAAGACAAATCCTTGACTTTCGTAAGGTCCGTTCATTATAGATGATATCCTTTTTTGGGGTATTTGCTCTTGCTGAACTATTGTTATTTATTATCTCAGGTGATATGGAGTTATGTGTTATATTCTGTGTTATATTTGTCTTATTTTTATTATTTTTGTTTTTGCTTTTTGTAGTCTCCTTAGAAGCTGATATATCTGCTAATTCATTTCGAAGTTGATAATTTTCGAGTGAGAGCTTATCAACTAGATCATGGGCGCTAGCTAGCATTTTTTCCTTTTCTTTCAATTCTATTTTTAATTTGTCAATCTCTTCTGATAAAATACTTGATCGTGTAGAACTTTCATCCATACTTGTGGAACTTAGATTTTTATCAAATTCAATACCATCCTGTGAAGCGTCATCATATAGCGAGTTGTTCGACAACACCCGTGTTATATGTTGTCGAACAGTAACGTTATTTTCAATACCGTTAAGATTCATGGTGAAGATATAACTTATTTATTATGCTGTTATACTCAATTTATTTTTTCTGTGTCTTATTTTGTCACCTTATACCACGCTTACATAGATTAATGTAAACAATAATAATATGTATAATTTCAAAAAGTACTTGAGAGACTCAGGATCGAACGCAGGGACGATGCGCAGCAGTCGAAGTGTCTCACGACTCCGCCACCTTTACATTAGAACACGAACTTGAAATACAGGGAGTGTTTTGAAGAATGCTATTTTTGAAACTATACTCCATTTGTTTAGGTATTTAAAAAAAGGTAAACAAATCGTAAAAAGGGTTCTTCTATAGGGGCATTTTTCGTTCCGAAATAAAAAGAAACCAAAATAAAATCATTTTAGAACTTAAAATCCATTTCTATCGTATATTTTTCTATATTTAACTACTTTGTTTAATATTAAGTTGCATTTATTATTTTCTAAGCTGAAAAACTATAATAACTATATTATTTAGAATGATTTTAAAAACTATTGCACCGTGCCTACCATAAAGAAACTAAAAAGACAGATATTCAAAACAGTTTTTTCCAGATCGCGCCATACGTGCGTGACTGTCAAAGTCAATTCGCAGTTTGTAGTTTGTATTTATTGTTATTATTCGGTACCTTAAAGAGCTGGCAAAGAAGAGGAGATGTCATCCCTAGATAAGATAATAGACGAAACCTATAATCGCTTTGTAATTAGTGTTGGTGATAGTTCTTCGGACTCAGACTAAAATTTTATTTAGTGATTGAATTTGAAATCACTTTAATTGTCATTATAATTTTGTGAATGTGTTGAACGTGTGAGTTTAATATTATAAATTTTAAAATTATTTAGTAAGGTAAATGTAGTCTTTATGTTGCCCATAATCATGCACAAAAATACTATTGTCATTGACGGTTGACTATCTCTGAAATCCACCATTTTTCTTGTTTACCTTTTTTTAAGTACCTAAACAAATAGAGTATAGGTACTGTCGTCTCTGTGAGTCATTGTGCAAAAATGTTAAGAATTTTTTTCTATGATACCGCACCACACTTAAATTTGCTAATCACTTATTTTACTTCTAGAGATGCGTTTTTGTTTCTTAAAATCCAATTGTTTTACACACTAAGTTTAACTAAGACGAAATGTTATGATTATAGTACCTATGTTTATATAATAGACACAATCGATCAAACATTTTTCAGTGGCACAGTTGATCACACACTACTTATTCTTAAAGTCTTTTTTGTCACTTTTAATATGGTTTATGTTTGGATAACAATTTCACATGTTGTATTCTTCTTAATAAACACTGTCACGATAGTTTCAACGATATTTGTTCGTTAATTTTATTTTAAATAATATTTTATAACAGAGCTGATGTGTACGTGACGGCAGCGCCATCTTTTCACTGTTGAAACCAATGAATGATTTTTCAACCATTTTTTTTTTTAATTAACATTCTAAATGCTATAAAAAAATCATTCAAATACCCAGGTAGATTTTCTTGAGTAACACTTTTTTTGTTGTCGATATCCTCTCGGACACCCCGCGCCGTTCGGCGAGGCGATTACGTCAGAAGCGAACCAACTAAAACCGCACGACGTCTCGGTGCTTCAGTCTGGGATGCAAGGTTGCCCAAATCTTGCAGTTGAAGCTCATCAGTCCAGACAGTGACATGTTTAATTATTTAAATATATTTCAAGGCCTTTAACTATAGTTGAACAAATGACAATTTGTTGAGTTTGTTCAATTCGTTGAACAAACAGTTGAACAAAGTGGATTAACTCTAACTGCTATGGAGGATGTCTTTCAGAGTTTTAGTGAATTTGTTAAAATTGGAATCAAATTTGTCTAGAAGTTTTAAATAGGGAATGAAAAGGTAAACTAAGATTCATTTTTAACCGAATTCAAATTTCTTTTCAAGTTCACAGTTTCAATGTTTGTCTATATTTCTAGATTATTTAAACATTTGACAATAGGCTGAAATTCTATTACTCGCATACTCCAAGATGTAGCATTTTTTGCTTGCTTAAAGAATATGATACTTGTACCTGTTCTGTTCTCAGTGAAAACACCATCCACCGTCCATTTCCAAAAAAAGGCTCTCCAAATAAATTATTAACAATACTGCCACCTGATTATATACCGTTCGATCCTGGAAATTGCATAAAATAAAATTTTATTACCCAATAACTATCGACACTCTTTTATACTTGAATTTTTTTCTACGAATATCATGATATTAGTAAGGTGGTCGTGTAGGTATATGTAAGACGCCTGTTACGTGTCTGTTATGTGAATAAACCAAGATAGCCATCCTGTCGATGACTCTATCTTAGTCTCATAGCAGTAATTACCCTCCTTCCTTTGGCTGTCGGGTAAAAAATGAATGAGGCAACGGAGGATGCGATCAATGTAGCTGAGTTTTGGGCTGGCCGCATCTAGACATCTTAAATTGCTGCTATTGACACGACAAGAAAAAGAAGCAGTAAAAAACAATAAATAGGTACATTATGACGACATTTATTTATATTTATTGTACGTTGTAATTATATTCTGTTTTGGGACTAATCACGATGTACAAAAACTGAGGTATGATCAACTACAGCCTTTGGTTGAAACCCTTCTGTTTCTTTCAACGGCTGGTTCAGCCGCAGAGCATTGACATTGCCTTTCTTCACATTGAGTAAACTTAAGAATTTATCACACAGTGCCTTCTCCATTTCAATTTTAAGATTAAGAAATTCTTCAGTATCCTTTAAACACTTCTGATAATCTGATTTTATAGTGTCAAATTTATATTTCAAATCATTCACTTTTTCTTTCAAATGAGCGTTAAGGGCTACTAAGACTTCTATCAAATTAGGCTGTGATTTATTCGGTGTTTCATCTAATTCCATGGGCAAAAATCCTTCCATCACCAGACCATCCTTTATCCTTCTCTTCCAGTAGAAGAAACCGCTCTTTAATTCGTAACTGTAGTTTTCTCTGGCTTGCGAAAGACATTTTTTAATGGAATCGTAGTATTCAACTTCAGGTAGTTGTAAGTTTCTACTGAAACCTGCTAATCTATTTGGCGAAAATCGGCCCTTCCAAAGTTTGTCTTTATTGAAAAGATACAATTCAAATGAATCTAACTGCCAACCTATTAATAGGTAACACCCTTCGCCTTCGAACTTTACGTCTAATTTAGTTACCGTAATGGCTTGATCTAAATCCATTATGTCGAATTCTTCATGAGTATCATTATATTTCAGGGCCTTTTTAGCATAATATTTGTTTCAGTGTATTATTTTGAAAGATTTTGCATTGTGAATCTCGCATATTCGCCCTGCGGCGGTGACTTTGACGTTGACAGAAGAAATAAATTAAAAATAATATTTAACAATGAGGTAATCTTCTTCTGCCTTCTACCCTTCAAGTATAATAGTTATGTGATTCGGATAATATTAAACACTATTCTTCTTCTTTATAATATAAATTTTAAAAGTGCTTCAGTAGCAGAAACCCCATAAATTCACTAGCGTTTTTATCTGCGCTGTTTTAGATAATTATGACGAGATACTTCAGCACACTGGGGCGGTAGAATAATGAGTTTCAGGTATTTGACTATGGATAACTATCGGTATTTGACAATAATGATATTGATATAATGAGGTAGAATTAATTCTGCGTCTACAATTCGACGTCCAATAAGTGTTATATTTCACTCAGTCTTCGTGTATTTTTCCCTTGTAGGGTTCTTGTCGATAGTGTAATGTTCAGGATTCGAACCCGTAGGATCAAATATATACATTTATGCATCATTTCATTATTCACGATTTCTTGATCATTAGACTAACTTCTTAACCACACATCCATGAAATAAAGGTACCTACTAAGTTTTCTTTGTCACTTGCGCAGCCACAAATAGCCGGTTGTTTATACTTCACCATTTTCGGTAGCCACAAGCTAATTGTTATTCAGATTTTACTATACAAATTCAAATGTAAAGACAGGCATTGCTTCGTAAATACATGTATAGTACGATTTATGTATCTTGGACCTAAAATAATTATGCTACATACAAGCAGTAAGTACAGTCAACGCCATAAGTTGATTAACACTAAAATATTTTACAAACTTTCTTATAATGGAATGCATCTGTCTATAGTAAATGTAGTGTTATGATTCCCAGAAGACAAACTTAATTTACATTTTCAATGTTTTTTTTTTTCACAATTTTATGTAAGGTTTAGGGGCCACAGTTTTCAATAAATTAGAATTTGTTAAGCTACTTTTGTAGTTGACTGTACATCTTTCTTGGATGTATTTTGAAGATAGCACGGGTTGCTACTGCAGTGGACGAGCTCCTATTCACCAAGTATAGATTACTAGCTTTTCCACCCGCGTGGATGTCGGTTATCGCGACCAAACATAGCCTATGTCCTTTCTCATAGTCTAATCTACCCTTATACCAAATTTCATCAAAATCGGTTCAGTGGTTTAGGCGTGAAAGCGTAACATACAGACAGACAGACAGAAAGACAGACAGACAGACAGACAGAGTTACTTTCGCATTTATAATATTAGTATGGATATGGATTAGTATGGATTGCAAAACAATCTGCGCGCGTGGTTCGAACCGCTGTTGGCGACACGAAAACCTTCCCCATCACCGTCGGGGTACACCAAGGATCCGTACTTAGTCCCTACCTGTTCAGCTTGGTATTAGACGTTTTGCCGGACAGCATCAGAGACTCACATGAGCAGCCTCCATGGTTGCTTATGTATGCTGACGACATTGCGCTGATGGACGCAGACAGGAACAGATTGGTGCGACGTGTGAAAGTGTGGAAGGAGGCGCTTGAGAACGGCGGTCTGAAGCTAAATGTGGCGAAGACAGAATACTTGGCGTTAAACTCAACAGATCCCACACCCGTTCGCATAGGCGATGACTTGGTCGAGCGCACGGATCAGGTTAAGTACCTGGGATCTGTACTTCACGTTTCCGGTGACATCGACTACGACGTCAAGGCACGTATTGCCTTCGCGTGAGCTAAGTGGCGGGAAATGACTGGCGTCACTTGCGATGCTAAAATGCCAGTTAGGCTGAAGGGGCAGGTCTATAAAACGACCATTAGACCTGTCCTCTTACACGGCTGTGAGGCGTGGCCGCTGTTGGATCGACACAAGCAGATGCTGCGTGTCACGGAGATGAAAATGCTGCGGTGGATGTGCGGAGTCACGCGTAAAGATCGCGTGAGGAACTCTCGCATCCGCGGCAGCCTTCATGTCCGTGATATCGCAGATAAAATGCAATAGAGCCGCCTCCGCTGGTGCGGCCACGTCTTGTGGAAACCGCCCAGCTACGTGGGTAACAAATGCCCGGCAATGGCGCCCCCACCGGGTCCAGGTAGAAGGGGTAGGCCCAAGAAGTGCTGGCTTGGTGTCGTGGAAGGTGACATGCATGAAAACGGTCTCACTACCTTGGATGCCCAAGATCGTGCGAAGTGGAGGAGGAAGAGCCGGAAGGCGGACCCTGAGCTCCGAGGGCACCGTGGCCTCGGATGCAATCAGGACTAACGTCTCTATGTGGATGATGGGAATCTGCGCGGGCCAATGCCTTTTGTGTCTAGACCTAAAGTCCAAGATATATGTATCGAACTATAGCATATACCAGGGGCATTGAACGTTCAACACACAATGTTTTGGTCACACATACCTACCGCATGATAGATAACAAGTCTGTTAACATCAACTGTGCAATTATAATGTTATGTTTACTGTAAGACGGAAAACAGCACTATTAGTAGGTATCGACAAGGAAGCTAGATGAATTAAGAGGTAAACCTGGAAAAAAAAACTTTCTAATTTGTATTTGCGTGGTATTAGGTTCGTTGCGTTCTCAGCCATTTTGAAATTAAGGGTGAATTTAGATAAGGTAGGATAAGATGTTGATCTGAATAAAATTTACTGAATGACTCATTTATTTTTAATTTTACACGAAAAATATTATTACAATAATTGTTTAGAATAACATTTCCTCCATTTTGGTATTCAAAAATTTTCCCTTGTGTCGATTAGTTAGTCGATAGTAAGAACTGAATGCAATTCCCACTACATCAAAAAGTAAGATCTAGGTCACTCCTAAGGCATACTGGACATTCTGTGACCACTGAATACCCATGATGCTATCCGAAGAGCCCAACTGGTTATTCCAGGAACCACTCTTACTTCACAACAGCATACCTTACATTTAGGATTTGAATCCTCAACCTCCCGATGCCCGTCCCCGTACCCGGGGCTAGATGGGGACACTATGGTCCCCACAAACCGAAGGGTGGTCTGCCGGGGTGTGAGAGATATGCTTTCGGCAATCGCACCTCAGACAACCAAAGACCCAAGGAAGCGTGCGTTTTGGTCGGTTCGAGTCCGACATAACCACCTCCACCGGCTCCGTGGGGGAGGTATCCGTGGGGATTTTTCGCACGATAAAAAAAAGAAACCTCCCGATGCATATCCTTCGCCTTTTCGATTACGTTACCAGCGCTCACTGCCCCTCCACTTAGTGTATTCTCACTTCTCAGTGGTCACTCGACTACTCTGAAACTTATATGTATGTCGTGGTACTTACTGCACCGGATGTCGCGACAATCAAACTGCCACTATACAGATAGTCTCGCAGAAGGTTAATTGCCAGGACTGTTATTTTATTTACATACTAGCTTTTGCTCGCGGCTTCGCCCGCGTGGTTGTCGGTTATCGCGACAAAACATTTCTCAAAAGACGTAGGTGTACGAAGTATCATGATTCATGCCTCTAACTTTGAAATTGACGGACTTTCCATACAAACGTTTATCACCTGTTTTCTTCGTACCGCCAATTTTTTCCTGCCCTCGTGGCATCAGATCCCGTTCCCGCTGCACCATTTAGTGGAATGAAAAATAGATGTTGTCCGATTCTCAGACCTACCCAATATGCACAATAAATTTCATTAGAATCGGTCAAGCCGTTTCGGAGGAGTACGGTAACTAACATGGAAATTTTATATATTAGATGTATACTCGTAGATGCTGCTAATAATAGATTCGAATTTTGAAATTTTGTAGGAGATATACATATAGCACAGTGAAAACGGTCACATAGTGTCATAGCATAGTTTTTACGTCTTCATAGCATAGATACATAGCACATCTCCGGTGGATAGGGAGCCCTAGGATGACCATTCATAACACATCGAGATACCTCTCACCCCTGATGGGAAGCTGTCTGTCCCAGTCACCATATACTTAAATATCTTTGGAAAAAGTCTGACAAGTTAATCTAGCTTTAATATCACCAGAAATTTGACATCACCAATGCGGTGTGGACGTCAAGTCAGACATTTCACGGAAAATATCGAAGTTCGATCGATTCATAGTTAGAGTGAGAGCCGATCCCAACTGAGTTAAGGAGAGTTTAGGATGATGATTATAGTCACAGGTCCCGATAAACGCTTTCTATCATGTGCATTTTGTCATGCTTTAAAAATGTATAGTCGGCTGCAGAATTCCGTATAGAGCTTAAAATTAAGATCTAGTTATATTCCTTTGAGTATCTAAGCACGGTAATACTATAGACCCTAGTTATTCTGTAATCTAAGGCTCATTTATTTATAACCTAACCTAACCTAACTTAACCTAAGGCTAATTTAACACAATGAAATAAAATGGATTAACACTAAAAAGTACCTACCTATTTACACAGTGTGAATGTTCTGACGAGCTCTTCCAATTAGTCCGACCCTCTCCTTTCCTTCACAGAACGACACGTGCAGGGCTAAGATGCCATCCATATACGGTGCAGAGTATACCAGCTAGAACCAAGCGTTTCAGCGACTCATTGCTATGCCGCACCATTAAGACCTGGAACTCCCTGCCAGCTCACGTGTTTCCTTCTTCCTACAGTCCCGGGTCCTTTAAGCGGGGCGTGAAAAGACATCTAATGAGGCCGTCAAGCTGAGTGCCACCACTGTTAACATGGTACATGTTTCCGATGGTGACCCTCTTTCCGAGACATTGCCTTTGCTTAACATCAGGCGAGGTGAAGTCAAATTGACGTGTCCTATATAAAAAAAAAAACAGATAGAAGAAGAGAGGCCTTTATTTACATAATACATAGAAATAATTGATTAATAGTATTAATACCAGTGTATTAAATAGTTACTTACTTACTAGATATCGTGAGGCATCACTTAATACAAGTTTAGTTTTATATTGTACTTATATGAACTTCTGTAGCTACCAAAAAGATACAAGGAATAAGGAATCCTTTTAAATATTAAACAAAAACTCTTAACACGACAGGGTGTATTTTTGAAATGGGGCAGTGAAGGCAGGTACCTTAACCATTGTAGTTACCACAAAACGTTCTTAAAAGACCTTCCCTAACTTTTTGAGATATTTTGAAATGCATTCATAGAAAAATATTATACATAGCAAGAACAATATTTAAAAATTATTAAAAGTTCGGGAAGGTCTCCTAAGAACATTTTGCTGTTACTACAACAGTTATGGTAGCTGCCTTTACTGCCCCTTTTCAATAATACACTCTGTATATTTAAAACACAATCCAAGTTGACCTTCTGTTTGTCGTCTGCTACACTCCTAATCTCGCGTAACACATCCTATTGAAGCCCACAGTACATTAGTTTCAATACCAACTCGTTCGCTCACAGACGGTCATGAAACACAATTTACTCAGTTGTTTTAAACTTTGAAAAATGGATAAACTTCTTGTTATTTTGACATTCGTCACTTTTGTGACCGGTAAGTCGAAACTATTTATTAAAACGATCATCAATCACATATTTTCATAATCTCTTATCCTATTCGTGGATGTCGAGTACAAAATTCTTAGATAAAAGAAAACATACGAGACTAAATATTCACAAAATCTTTGTTTTTTTTTGTTTCATTGTCTACTTTTCCACTTATTGTTCTGAAAACTACTAGATTATTAGTTGTAGTTTAATTTAATCACTGTTTTATAACGCAATATTTATTTTAAATCTGTTATTCTTTTGAAATAGTTGTCTGAAATAAAGAAAATATTGAACGCGGCTCGATTGGGTGTAGAGGACCCTAACAGCATCCTTAAGGTCCAAGCAAACATCATCTATTAGTCCTCACAGTGATGCACACCGGTGCAGGTTTTTCTAGAAGGTTTGGGAGTTCAGCTGCTCCCAAAAACGGATCAGAAACAATAAACGGCTCAAAATTTAACTTTGTAGTGCTTTAGAGTCAGAGGTTCGCTCATAGTCCTGGTCTTGAAATGACTTATCTTGCTGTAATTTTTACGAGAGCGACAGTTTTCAGACCCTTCAACCCCTGAAAAGAAAGACTTCACTAGAGCCTTCCGTTAAACCGAATGGAGGTCTGTTATTAATAAAACTGGCACAAAGTCATAAATCGTTCGAAAAACAAAATTCGAATAACGAGGTCTGCCTTAAAAGTTTGCAGGCTTCAAATAAATCACTATTTTTTTTTCTGAAATTAAAAAGTGATAAAGAGAGACTTCTACTTAGAACTTTACCTTAGGAACGGTCGCTCTCAATAGTTATTGTATAAGTGGGAAATTTTCTGAAGATTTTTGGTTGTTTATTATCAATCACGCTCAAACGGCTGAATGAATCTCGCTGAAATTTATTGCAGATGAAATTTCATCCCTAGAGTAAATTTCCCTGCGTTGCGGGATAGTATATATGTATTTCTGTATCCCATTATTAAACAGTAGAACTTTATGAAATCATTATAATATTGATAAAGAAGAAGAAGCTTTAGACCACAGCAAATTGAACAATTTGAATTTTCACTGATATACACGCTTTATAACGATAAGGATAAAAATTCGTGAAAAATCCATAACCCGCGGTGTCGCTAACGAGCCGTGAAGAATCAAACGACGAATAAATACCACGAAATCAATAATTCAATCCAAGTCGAAAAATTGTAAAGACCGTATCAAATCGTATTGAGTTTTCTTTTCCTTTCTTCTTGCAGCCCAAACTAATTGTGTCCATTTCATATTATTTCAGGTATCCAATACGATGGTCTACGAGGTAAGTAAGAAATAATTTATAAAATTTTGATGGACTGCTATTAAGTATGGGCCTAAATTAACCCACGAGCTAAAAGTGTTTACAAATCCTTACAGCCCCCATCTATCATCAACACTATTATAGTGGGTTCATGAACAGTTGACAGTTCAGTTGAACTCCTTAGTGGAACCCTTAGCCCGGAAGGTGCATCCATCATCACTGCATACTATAAAGCAAAGTCGCTTCCCGTGTTTGTCCGTCCCTATTTATAAGTAAGACCTTTAAAAGTACGCTACGGATTTTATTACGATTTTAAATAGATAGAGTGTATCAAGAGGAAGGTTTATATGTATAATACATGCTTAATATAATAGAGGGTGCAGGGGAAACGAGATCTGACACCACGCGGGCGGGAAAAATTGTTGGTACGAAGTTCGCTGGGTCAGTTAGTTATCGTATAAAAAAAAGCGCTGAGCCCCGGACAAAAGCTACATACATACAATCATATAATCACGCCTTTATCCCCGGAGGGTTAGGCAGCGGTGAATTAAAACCCACATTTCACCAATCATTTGATTCCGATTCCACTATCATTCCACGTAATAGTGGGTGAGCCTATTGTCGTATTCCGGGCACTATTTTTACTCGAGCCATGCATCTGAGGCTGCGCCTGGGCTGTATTATATCTGTCTGATGTTAATGAGCCCTATCCCTTATTCGCATTATACGACAACGCATGGGAAGAGATGTGGTGGCCCAAATTCTACTCTGCCGGGAACCACGCGGGAAAAGCTAGTCGTACAGGACAGCCTCCGTGGCGTGGCGGTAGTGCACGCGACTGCCACGCAGGATTCGCACTGAGCGGGAATCGAACCCGCGCCGGGTTCGATTCCCGCTCAGTGCGAATATTTGTATGCATGAATATGGCTATTTGCATTGGTCTGGGTGTTTCCATTATCATTCTAAGTATATAAGTATGTTTATCCGCATTCTAGATTCCATAACACAAGCTATAGAAGCTTATCATGGGTCTAGATAGCGTTGTGTAGAATGTTGTGGAATATTTATTATTTATTATATAAAACAAACTTCTCTATATTTTAGTTAAATTCGGATGGTCAGACGCGCTGGTGGATACAGAGTACTTCTACGCAATCCCTCGAACTATTAGCGATGTGGAAAACGAGGGCTGGCAACGTGTGGAGCGACCTCCGGGACCCTTACCAGAGTTGAGGATGTACTGCCCACCGGGGAGGGGAGTGTGCCCGCTGTATGACACCGCTGGATTTATTGCAGGACTCATGGTTGCAGTGAGTTTGATTTCAATATCATTATACCCTTTTTTTCCTTATCTCACCCTCGTTGTCCCTCCCAGTATCCCTCTGAAAACAGAGGGATACTGGGAGGGACAACGAGCACCAGCTCCCCCGATTCCGCTCCCCAGGACCGCGGTCCAAAGGGGGATGAAACGGGAAGGCCATCGTGGCCATCCCCTTATACCCTTGCATAAAAAATAGTAGAGGTATTCGCACACTGAGTCATAAAATAATCAGGTAATGCACGTTTTTTAGTTAGGTACACACTAGACAGGATCCTACTACTTGGCACTACCAGTACCTGTAGGTAGGTTTCCGTGACACTACTGGTCTGGACATCATATCTTTTAACTTTTTAGGCTCCTACACCTGTGATTCGATTGTGTAAACGTTAATTCTAAAGGAATATTTTGGAAGGACAAAGGAAATAATTATTTTCAAAAATACCGTAGTACTGACAGCCTCTGTGGCGTGGCTGTAGTGCACGCGACTGCCACGCAAGAGCCGCGGGTTCGATCCCCGCTCAGTGCAAATATTACAAATATCTATATTTATTTACAAAAAAAAAGTATGTAAGTATGTTTATCCGCATTCTAGATACCATAACACAAGCTAATTAAGCTTATCACGGGTCTAAGTAGATAAGCGTTGTGCAAAATGTTGTGGAATTTTTATACCTATATTTACTGCGACTCACGAAAAGGGGAACGCAGGCAAAAGCTAATTCAAAATAAATTACTGAATTACAATCGAACCTTAACCTTCCCTTCCCATTTTTTTTTTATCGTGCGATAAATCCCCACGGATACCACCCCCACGGAGCCGGTGGAGGTGGTTATGTCGGACTCGAACCGACTAAAACGCACGCCGTCTTGGGTCCTTGGTTGCCGGAGGTGAGATTGCCAAAACCATATCTCTCGCACCCCGGCAGACCCAGGACCATCTCTTTCGAGATGGCCCCCTTCGGGTTGTGGGGACCACAGGGTCCCCATCTAGCCCCGGTTACGGGGAAGCGCACTTGGCGCCGCCGCCGCGGCCTGCTTCTGCTAGGGTGACAGGCGGCTCCACCGGTCACCCCCAGGCCAGCGCTCATGGAGGACGGAGGTCGTTCTGCTCTGCGCGGGCTTCCCGGGCCCGAAGTCTAGTCCGGACCCGACCGGCCGCCTCCTTCTCGAGCATTACTTGCTCGCAGAAGGAGGCGGCCGCACCCCAAGCGTTCGCGCATCGTACCATCGCTGTGAGCAATGTGGCGAGTGTGAGGACTCCCACCCCCAGAGCCGCCACTAGGACCTGCCTCGACGTGTCCCACGCCGGGCACTCGGTCAGCGTGTGCAGCTCTGTGTCCTCGCTCGCATCACAATGATGGCACTCGGACGTTGGCTCCTTCCGGATCCGACACAGGTAACTCTCGAAACACCCGTGTCCGGTAATCACCTGCGTCAGCCGGTACGAGAGGCTGCCGTGTGGCCTCTCTAGCCACTCCTCCATGATGGGTCTTACCGCCGCTATTACGGCGTGCCCTGCGCTTGGTCGCCCAAGTCGTAGCTCCCATTCTGCTACCATGTTCCTGTGGAGCTGAGACCTCATGGCCCGAATTTCTTCGGGCTCGGGTTCCCGTCCCTGCTCCCGCGCCTCCTTTCGGTACAAATATAGCATCGAAAGGGCCCTCGCATCCAGGTTCCACGGTAGGGATCCGGCAAGGAGACTCGCCGCCTCCAGGGATATCGTGCGGTACCCCCTGATGGCCCTGCTGGCCATTGCACGCTGCGGACCATGCAGCAGACGTGCATTATGGACCGTCAGGGTCTCCGCCCATATTGGGCACCCATATAGGGCCATGGACCGCACGACTCCCGCGTAGAGTCTCCTACAGGAGTCATCCGGCCCCCTCATGTTGGGCAGCAGCCGCCCCAAAGCGGCAGCTGTGTCCTTCAATTTGGGGGCCTGTCTTCGTAGATGCTCCCTGAAGTTCCACCGGCCGTCTAGCACGAGCCCCAGATATTTCATCTGGGGCTTGATGCCGATGGAAATGTCTCCCACTATGAGGCTGGAATCCTCCGGTGGCACGCGCCGAGACCCATGAAAGAACATGGCCTCGGTTTTATGCAGAGCCACCTCGAGACCCAGCCGCCGGATCCGCTCCACGACTTGGGCAACCGCGGTCGTGGCCTTCAGGGTCGCTTCGCGGTATGTAGCCCCGCACGCCGTCACCAGCGTGTCGTCCGCATAACACGTGACGGCGGCACCGTCCGCGAGCTCACCGCGAAGCACCCAGTCGTAACCGATGTTCCACAGTAGCGGTCCCAGGACCGATCCCTGCGGAACACCGCACGACATCTCTTGCCGACCGAGCCCGGTCGTACTTGGGTAGACGACTGCTCTCTCCGACAGATACGCCCCGACTATGCGGCGACCTTCCCTTCCCTTAAGACAAAAAAAAAATTGTAACACAATTTCGATAATGGTACCTATTATGAAAGAGAAACTCCAAATAAAACCCCGTACCAACACGTCTTAGCAGCGTGAAAACGGTGGAAACAGTTGGGCGAAGCCTCCCAACACTGAGAGTGGCCTATGTCCATTGTCCAGCAGTGGACTGCGATACGTTATTGATTGATTGTATTGAATTGATATCATGATAACCTACCTATGTGCAAGTGTATGAAAAAGTATACTGGGTATAAGGGGAACGCTCCCGAAGACGAAACAGAGATTGCAAAAAGCGGCATTAAAGTTTAGACTTTATTTCTATATACTAAGGTCCAAAATTAAATGACAAAAGTTTCATTACACTCCTTTATTCACTCTGCTAACAGTTATTTAATATTGAACTTTAAATGCATGGCTTTAAAGTCTAAAATGTATTGCCGCTTTTTGCAATCTCTGCGGTTTGACAATAGTTTTGCTTTAGTAGAATCGAGGCCCAGGTACATAACACATTGGCAAAAATAAAAATAACAAAAAAAAAGAATTTTATTTTCATTATTTTATTTTTTTGTGTTTCCCTTACACCCGGTATAGTAGTAAGTATATGTAAGTACTTAGAACATGTACATTCGTCATCAGATTAATTTTGACTAACAAAGTACCTACTCAAAATGATCTTAATACCTTGATATTCCTCCCCCTCTTTCTCTTGACTCACTGTTCTGATATTTGGTATCCAACTTTATTTCGGACGATAATCGAAAAACACTTTGATTTTAAATAAGTATGTCTCTATAAGTAAACAACAAAATAACATCTCAATAATATGCCAACACGGCCACTGATCTCAAACTAGAAACGTACGCATTCGTGGCGATTATCTAATTTATTTGAATGAACAAGATCAATCGCAGCAGGTCCCCGACCGTCGCTCTTGTGATGTCAGTATTGTTACTTTATCTTGTGAAGTGGTTGGGAAGGAATGAAAGGGGGAAATGATTGACCAGTTGATGGAACACAATATTGACTTAACTCTTACTGCCATTGCGAATAAGAATCGAAAATATCGAGTCAGATTAGAGTAGGTAAAACTAGGCAATTGCTTTGCGAATTATATTCAAAATCTTATTAGATTACCGAACCGAAGAACCGAAGTTACTAATATTTATTTATTTAAGTTATTTAATTTTGAGACATGGAAGGCTTACAGCTAATTTCACAGGTTTCAATAATACGTTTAAGATCGGTCAGCCAATTATAAGTCCTCGCTTAATATAGAATACAAGGATAATTATAAAAAGTTAGCAGAACATATTATTTTCTTAAGTTAAAATAAAAAATAATACTAGTTCGTACAACACCAGTATTTCAATTCTAATCTAGTACTAATATTCTCTCTTACCCCTCCAACTAAGCTAAATTGCTTGTGCTAGGAGTGGGTTCACGTCGGTAGCGTAATGGCCAGAATTTGAACCCGGGACCTCTCGATAGTTAGGCTGACTCCTTAACAGCGCCGTACTCCAAGAGCTAGATTCGCATCCTCGCCGTTACACTACGAGAACCCACTCCTGATACAAGCAATTCTAAAAATCTTCTAGAAATATTATGTAAACTTAGTTAAACTTGTGAGTCGCTTTCTCTTGATTTGATATTCTGTAATAGCTTCAAGTTAGGCTAAGTATCGTTTACGGTTCCATTAACATAATGTGACTTTGATTACATCTAATGTACCTAAGTGATTTAAATAAGTCAATTCAGAAAACTATGGAACGCAACTTATGTCCACCGTTCAGTAAGGTAGGTATAATAATTCGAATACATAGGGAAAAAGAATCTTCTCGGGCGGGACTCGAACCCGCAGTCTTTCCCTTACAGGGGGAATGCCTGACCAATTCGGCTACCGAGACACGCCCGATATGATTCAAATTTCCCATCTTATACGTCTTTAAGGACTATAATTGACTATAATAATTATTATAGTCAAGTAGGTTAGGTAAGTACATGTACATTCATCATTAAATCGATCTTGACTAACAAAGTACTCAAAGTGATGTTAATACCTCGATATTCCCCTCTTACTTACCCTCTGTGGCGTGGCGTTAGTGAACGCGACTGCTACGCAGGAGGCGCGGGTTCGATTCCTGCCCAGTGCAAATATTTGTATGCATGAATATGGCTATTTGCATTGGTCTGGGTGTTTCTATGTATAATATGTATGTATTTACAAAAAAAAAGTATCTAAATATGTTTCTCCGCATTCTAGATTCCATAACACAAGCTATAAAAGCTTACCATTGGTCTAGATAGCGTTGTCTAGAAACTTGTGGAATATTTATTTACTGTTGATTTGGTCACCTTTATTTCGGACGATAATCAAAAAACAGTTTGACTTGTTCTTAACACCTTGGTGTTAGGATCATCCCCAGGGGGGAAGACAGGGTTGAGCCGCCTATCACCCCAGCAGAAGCAGGCCTCGGCGGCGGCGCGCTGAAAGAAGCATACCTCCCCATTCGGGGGGCGAGTCGGGGACACCTTTGTCCCCCCCCCCCCGAGGAGGGCCACCTTTGTCCCCCCCCCCCCCCCGAGGAGGGCAAGACCGTAAGGGATGGCCCTGGGTCAGCTGGGGTGTGAGGGATATGTCGATGACAACCTCACCTCCGGCCTAGCACCACGACCCACAGTCGGCGCGCAGTTTTAGTCGGTTCGAGTCCGACATAACCTCCCCTTCCGACTCCGGCAGGGGGGGTATCTGAGGGGATTTCCGCACAAAAAAAGGTATTAGGATCATTTAGAGACTTTGTTAGTCAAGATCGATTTGATGATGAATGTAGATGGATTTTGGCCAAAATCGATTTAATACTGACAGTATATTATGACCTGAAATCTTTGACTAACAATGCCGTTTCCGCCAACGACTGAGCGCAAAGTAGGGAATTGCCCTAGAAATAATGGCTAGACGTTGTAAATGATAACATTCGTGACAATGGTCTTACCTTTAGGCATGCCGTTGACAGCATTCTATTGTTTTATTGTATTGTTTCCCGTAGCTTGTTTGTATATCAATAAATAGATAAAATATAATATGTAACTGTGCAGAAGCGTAAGAGAATATAAAAACTCCAACCTCAAAATATTTCCTCCAAAAAGTAAAAATAAAACCTGTACTTAGGCCTGGGCCACACGTAGGCTTTTAACTTTAATATAGGCACCTATTCGTAGTAATATTTAGATGATGATGATAATGATGATGTTGCCCGTGGCTCCATCTGTGTGGGTGTCGGTTATCATGACCAAACATAGCCTATGTCTTTTGCCAAGCTCATATCCATCTCTATACAAAAAATTCATCCGTATCGGTTCATTGGTTTAAGTGTGAAAGCGGAGGTGAGAGACAGACAGAAAGTTACTTACACATGTACTAGTATAGGTAGATATAGATGTAGAAAATATAGGACTCATAAGGCATGCTTACCTCTTTGAAGGTAATGGGTACAAAGAATAAATATGCACGCTGAAGTTGTGGAATGAAGTACCTGCTGCTGTGCTTTTTTCAAGCAACAATACGTAATATGGGGTTCTTCAAAAAGGTTATTAAGCTCTTATAGGCTATGCAGCACTAGTGTGACTCCCCTATTGTAACACACGTCCATAGGGCTCGATAATCACGTTCACGTGGACCGTGGGGTTGTCTGCCACCTAAGTAAAAACAAATTGTATCCATGAAAAATCTTGCAACAGATCCCGGTAGAGGAGTACGTCGCGCCACCTTTGAAGCCAGAGAAGATATTCGTGAAATGGCTGGCACCGGCCACTTTAGGCGAGCCTGCCCGGGAGTACTGGACGGCCACGCAGTACTTTGTTTCAGAAGGTCTGTACTGTAAGCTCTTCATTAACTTCCTAACGGGATTTCCAGTTGAGGTATTAATACTTTGGAGCCTGGGGTCTGCTTACTTTTTGGATTGATAGGTATATGGGCTTAATGGAGTGACTGCCTCCTAACGCCGAGCACCTCTTCTACCTCCTCCGTTGTTTACCCAAAAACCAAAAGAACTGACCAAATGGTTGAGCAAATAAACGATTGAATTGAATTGAATTGAATTAGCACTCGGGCAAAACCAAGGTGGGCTACTAGATCAGTGTGAAACACACATAGAACTGGACAAGAAGACTCTACCTAATTCTGTGGAAACACAAATATTATAATGGATAACAATACTTCATTAATTCACGGCCATGCTCCGCGATAAAGTTTATGACTGCGGACGAGATAAGCTGCTGTAACGTATTCATACTTTATAAAAACCAGCACTTGGATTAACCTACTGTGCCTAAAAGTGAGGTGTCTAATTTTACGGGAACAGCTGTATTGCGTACCTATCCTGAAAGGGATGCCTGTCACATAGCCTCGATCATTTACCAGCAACTTTACTAACAATTAGGTATTGTATCGACTTAGCCCCGACTGCCTTGTTAGAAAGCCCCATCCAAAAATAATGAATACTTTTATCAATCAATTGGACATAATATAATGCTAGAATTAGAAAATAGAATTAGAAAAATTAGAACTTAGAAGCAACAGAAAAAATAGTGTTTAGAATATATAAATATGTTAAAATAGATTATGTGTTTTCCTTAGAGTCCCTCAAGGCAGGTGCTGGGCCCCAAGTGGAGAACGGTGCTACGCTACAAGATGGTGGAGTGTGGGTGGCAGATCTCGACGGTAGGCTGATGAGGATCCCTAGCACGGAGGCTGAACTGAACAGTACTGCATTTAAGAAACAGAATTGTATACCTGGTATGGGTAAGTAGTTCCAGCATAATAGTAAAATAATAGTTTCTCAGAGATTTCTCGGAGGAGTAGAACTTTTTTCCGATATTCGCAAGAATAAAACTGAAAAAGAAATTAAGCTCCGAAGATTACTTTGTATGGTCGGGATTTTTAGGTGAAATTTTGGGATATGTAGAACTTAAATCTAAAACCCAAAGGAGAGGCCCAAAGATACTTCCTTGTAGCACCTCATCGAATGTGATATACGAACTAAAAATGTGTTTTGTTTAGAGACACCGTAGTACCCCTTAACCTAGAATGTACAGAGCAAAGACCCGAGTCTTCAAGCCAACCACGCCTCACCCGATAGACCTGCTCATTGACATACAAAGCTCTGAAGCAGACTTTTTCTCGGAGTTGGAGTTAGAGCAGTCACGCCTTTATAAACCAAAATGAACCAAATTATGAATGGAATTAGCTCACGAATAATAATAAGTATGTCCATGAATCTAAAATAATGTAACGCTTCCAGGAATCCATTACTACTACAACATGACGCGGAATTTGAAATGTGAGGATATGCTGCCGTGGTTTGCTCTTACCACACAAGGCGATCTGGTCGGTACCGGTTTCCAGGTTATTGGCAAGTTGCCCTCTCAGAAACATTATAGAGAGTGGTTCGAACATATCCCGTCTGCGAAGCAAGGCGTTCAGGTACCAATAGATACAGCTCTAGTAATAAAATTATTGCTAATCTTATTAAGACTAATCGTTGTTTACGATACTACTTTGTAGGTAGAAGGTAACATGTCAGAAGTCTTTATCTTAGTCTCGCATGAAATTCTTTGCACCGTATGAAGGGGAGACCTTTACGGGCGAGGCTCTGCAAAGGCATCTCTAGCCCATGTAGCACCCATGTGCAATTATTACCCCAGTACCCTCTATAAAGCACGCAGTCAAAATGGATGCCCCTCCTCCACTTTGGGTCTTCAGTCAGATGCCTATGAGCGTTTCCCTTTCACCAGCCCAACTCAGGACCATCTCCGGATTCGAGGATTAGAGGACTGGGGATTGGGTACTGTTAGGTAGGAACCACCATGTTTCCACCTACCAGTACCTACGTTAGCAAACCAATTTCCAGAAGATCCAAATCATATTATGCGCTAAAGAATGTATGAAAAATTTCAGGTCACTATTCCTTTCGCGCCAGCTTGTTTGAAGGACTGGGCTGAAAAATATGGCGTCCTGTCTATGCATATCTACTTCACGAACGATCCTTGGAACATCGTGTGCACGTTAGTATGGAGATAATAAATTTTACCAATCCCAACCATATCCCAACCTAACTAAATATCACCAACATTCATAATAATTAGATTATGCTATAAAATAAAATGCTGTTCCTACCTTCCTTCGTCAGTCATTGGCCTATCACTTTTTTTTATTCTGAAAATGAATCATGACACCAGCCAAAAAATTTTTGTTAATATAAATTACGATACACAAGCTAGGTTGGCGTTTCACAAGCAAAGAGAAAATAAGGTATCCGAAACAAGATCGATTTTAACTTGTAGTGGAATACCTAAAGTTCTTGGATGACTATCACTTGATCTATACCTCGATGGGTAAATTTCAGATTAAACTTAGATTTTATTCTAATAATTCCAGGACTGGTGACTCCATACAGCCAGGACCACCGTTGGACCGAATTCTCCTTAATGGCTACAAATACATGAACAAGATTACCGATGAAGTGAACAAGATATTTAATGGATAAACTTATGTTCTAAGCTTAAAAAATCAAAAAAATATTTAAGGATAGGCGGGAAAATTTTAAAAACCGTTGCCATTTTTTACATTTTCCGCCACAAGCTCAGTTCCTCTCGTTTTTTATTTACCAAAAACCATTACATATAGTAGGTATTAATTTGCCATGCTAATATTGCTGAGTAATATTTATTTGTCTATATTTTTAGACCTACATATACAGTATTATAATCTTTAATTTTTTATGTGTGATCCCATCAAAACTGGCTCAATGATCTGTCAATTTTGAACATGTTGAATTTTTTTCAATAATAAATTGATATCTGATTTTCAGAAGGTTTGAGTATTATTTACAATTTCCGTGTTTTAACTGTGCAATGTTGAGATAAGCGGGAGGGCATTTCATACTTGCCCACTCTTAAGACGATAATGAGCACGCATTGATTCACGAGATTTTTGAACCGCTTATCTGATGATGATCAACTCCTGCTATGGAGGGACACGGTCAACCGCCCAACCACTCCTATGGTCTATGGTATGGCCACTCCTATGGTCATCCGTGGTCACCCCAGCTTCCATGACTATGAGCCGTAAAACATAAAACTTTTATTAATGAGAGATCAACTTTGACAACACTGTAACAATGTGCTGTTTAGACTGAATCTGACCAAGTGTCTGCTGAGCCAAGTACTCGCTGCAGTTCTAATAGAACAGAATTAACACGTCAAACAAAAATAGTGAAATAATATGTGTAGACTCTGGTCAACGAAAGATGGCGCAAAAAGTTGGCTCCAGGAGAAACCAACAGGTTGCAACTCAACACTGACTAGACTCTGGCCATGTACCAAATAGGCTAGTTTTTTTTCATGCATGCCTAATAGGAAAAAGATTCACGTATCGACTCCGTTATTTCAGTGTATATTCAGTATTGCAACGTGCTGATTTTTTATATTTGGCGCCAACTTTTTGTGCCATCTATCTTTGGCCAGAGTCTAGACGATTCACGGACTGACAAGAAGCGCTAAGCTAAGAGCGTGCTCCCCGAACCCACCATCCTCATGTCATTGTTGTCAAATGGAATGTCAAATCATTCACTCACTTATGTCAAAGCTGTCAAACTATAAAGAAAAACATTGCGATTTTTGTGAACGTGTGATTTATTTACAGATTTCCGAATTAATTTCTTTCTATAATGAGTAGTAGTGATGAGAGTGATGATAAATCAATGGTTGATGAGCAAGATGAAGAAGACAGAGTGAGTTTCTTAATTATTTTAGTTGATGATTTATAACCAACAATTGTTATAAAATGAAGACTTTTCATTTATTAAGCGCCATTTCACTATTTCAGACTGCCATCAGATCAGAATTATCAACATTATCATTTGAAGATCTTCAGAAGTTGAAAGAAAGAATTGGTGCTAAAGTGTACAAGGAAGCTCTTTTTGGTAAACCAAACAAATCCACAGACAATGCTCCAAGAGTTTTTAAAAGAGAAAATAAAAACAGGCCCAGGGAGATGAGCTCTAAAAAACCTGTTCGTATGTTGCAAAGTGTTCCTGTAGCCAAGAAAAGGGAAATTAGAGATCCTAGGTAAGTAATTTAATTAGGTAAATACTCCATATTGTCGAGATTATACCAATCCGATATAGTTAATAGGTACTACAAATTATGTTTTTTTTGTTTTGTTTTTAAAGCCACAAATACATTAAAAGTTATGTTATGTATTGTCTGGGAATGGATGTTATACTGATCCATTCACACTTATTATTAAGTATGCTGTATCTATGGTATGTTGAACCTATTATGCAGGACTAAAAATCCCGTAAGAAAGTACCTGTTAATACCCTATGCCTGCCCCATCAAAGATTTCTGGGCATGAATATATTTATGTATCTTACATATTATCTGTCTTACAATAATCACTTTATGTAAACACATTTCAGATTTGATCCACTGTGTGGTGAGTTTGTCAAAAAAGATTTCTCGGAAAACTATAATTTTCTTTCCGATATTCGCATGAATGACATCAAAGCAATACGAGCAGAATTGAAAGAGACAACAGATCCCGAAAGAGAAATTAAGCTCCGAAGACTACTGCAAAGGTTGAATGACCAGCACAAGTCCACCAAACAGAGTAAAATTGAGAAGGAGAAGAGAGAGAAGAATAAAGCACAGATTGAAGAAGAATTTAATGAAGGAAAACAACCACACTTTAAAAATAAATGTAAGTATTTAAAAAAATCACAATAACTCAATAACTATTGAGTTATTGTAATTTTTTTAAGTAAGAACTTTTTTTTACTAACCACAGATAAAAGCAAAACAGATCAGTAATGCTAAGAATCCTCTGTGTCCAACAATATTTTTTTAGATCGTTGCAATCAGAGCTTCTACTTTGTGTTCATTCAATCGGCACTAAGGCTTGGCCAGCCGAAGCCAAGACAGTTGTAGAACTCATAACAAATAAAACTAATAACCAACCATCCATATGGTATAGTCAGAAGAAAGTAATGATTTTTTTTTGCATAGATCTTTAGACATAGATCTACATAAATGCATGTGTACTACACATACAAAATATATATGGTAAATGATTTTTACAGCTGAAATGCGCGTGGAAGCTCTAGTGAAGCAGTATGAAGAGCTAAAGAAGGAAGGTGCTGGGAGAATCCAACGGCATCTTAAACGCAGACAGCAGAAGATTAAGAAACGTTCACACAAGGCACCTACTGGAGCAAGTTGAAATAAATATTACTTTAAATCAACCTTTAATTTTGCTTTACTTAATCATCTTAACAATAATCCTAATTGTGAGATATCAAGAGCCCTGGGTCTGCTTTTCATTTATTGTTTTCCTTCATGTTTAGCTTACTACTGCCAGTGGGTACGGCGTTTGCCCGGACGGGTGATCAGCCCTTCTATGTGGGCCATTTCACCCGATTCCCCTATAACGACTGTCATACATGTTCGTATAGTAACCGGGACCGACAGCTTAACGTGCTCTCCGAGGCACAAAGGCCAATGCAAATACTCATATTCATGCATACAAATATTTGCACTGAGCGGGGTTCGAACCCGCGCCTCCTGCGTAGCGGCCGCGTTTACTACCGCCACGCAACGGAGGCTGTCTTCATGTTTAGCTTACTATAGGAGTGACTGCTGTCTAGCTCCCCAATCTGTAGAGGGTCTACTTCTAAATATAAAATAGCAGGAGCCGTCAGGTATGGGCCTCTAATGTATGACATACACACTGTGATAAATCGTTACGATCGCACTTTACTATTTATATTGTACCAATAAACAGTAGTCAATCATAAATCTGGACGGTTGGCGGTCCACAACCATGCGTTTCTTGAGAATCTTTCTGCCTCGCACAACTAAATTGTGCAACGAACTATCACCAGCTGTATTTCCGAACCAATACGACCTTTAAACCTTCAAGAAAAGAGCGTACTCTCTTTTAAAAGGAAGGCAACTCACTTGTGACTCCACTGGTGTTGAACCATGGACACCCATGGGCGGCGGTGATCGCTTACCATCCGGCGATCCGTCTGCTCGTTTGCCTCCCTAAACCATAAAAAAAAACTAAAAAGTGTACAGTTCTTATCGAAGACACAGACAAATTTTATTGGTGCAATTTGAACGGTACAGTGAACTTCTGGTAGTGTGTGTGCCATCCATTACATAAATAAAACAAGATAGTAATAATTTGTACTATTTACTAAATTGATAAATACATTCTTATCATGTCTAAAATATCTAATATCAGTCATCTAACAGTTGAGAAGGAAAGGATTGCTGATGAAGTAGATATGCATAGTCACCACGCCGTTACTATCCGCCAGTTCGTACAGGCACTCGGGACCGTCGTTTACAATAGCCTGCAGAGAGAAATATGGGTAAGTATCCTTAAAATCTTTGTATTTTTTAAGTGGGATTATGTAGTTAAATAGATCATCAACATCCACATAAATACGTCAGTTCTGATTGCATCCGAGGACACGGTGCCCTCGGAGCTCAGGGTCCGCCTTCCGGCTCTTCCTCCTCCACTTCGCACGCTCTTGGGCGTCCAAGGTAGTGAGACCGTGACGCATGTCACCCTCCACGACGCCAAGCCAGTACTTCTTGGGCCTACCCCTCACCACATCCGGTGGGGCTGCCATTGCCAGGCATTTGTTACCCACGTAGCTGGGCGGTTGCCGCAAGACGTGGCCGCACCAGCGGAGGTGGCTTGTTGCATTTTATCTGCGATGTCACGGACATGAAGGTCGCTGCGGATGCGAGAGTTCTTCACGCGATCTTTACGCGTGACTCCACACATCCACACATTTTCATGTCCGTGACACGCAGCATCTGCTCGTCGCTCCAACGGCCGCCACGCCACACAGCCGAGTTAAAGGACAGGTCTAATGATCGTTTTAAAGACCTGCCCCATCATCCTAACTGGCATTTTAGGATCGCATGTACTTAAATAGATGATTATTTTATTTACTGCCGCCAGATCATGTCCTAAGACCAATTCGCCATAATTATCTAATATTTGGATGTAAATAGCCACGTCTTCATGTTTAGCTTACTATAGAAGTGACTGCTGTCTAGTCCCCCAATCTGTAGAGGTTACTTCTAGATATAAAATAAGACCCTAAGACCAATTCGCCATAATTATCTAATATTTGGATGTAAATAGTGGGATGGCCTTGGGTCAGCCGAGGTGCGAGGGATATGTCGAAGGCAGCCTCACCTTCAACCTAGCACGAACACCCACAGACGTGCGGTTTCAATCGGTTCGAGTCCGACATAACCACTTCCGGCTCTGGTGGGGGAAGTACCCGAGTGGATTTCCACACATAAATAAAAAGAATACGTTTCATGTAAATAGTGTGTTATCGTTACCAACTCGTCTGGGTTCTTTTGCAGGCTTTGTGCTAGATTCTGTAAGGAAATAGGAAGACCTGCTGAATCCTCCTATTTCCTAGCAGAATCACCATGAATACTGGTAGAGTTATAAAGAAAAATATCTTCATCCAGCGGTATCCCATATACACTGTACTAGCTCATACCTGCGTGAATTTTTGATCCCGTTACCCAAGGGAAGTTATTCCCGGGAGAAGAAGCCTAAATGTTCTTCCAGATTATAAGGACATGCAATTCTTACCTCCACAACAGCTCTACCGGGGTTCTCGAACCAATTGGTCTTGCCTTCGGGAACGTTCAAATGTCCCGTGGACAAGAAACCTAGTCCAACGAGCTGGTTAGCCTTGACTAGAGGGAACCATGGGAAGATGCTTTTCTCACCGCATGGCGTTGTTTTCGACATGTTGTAGTAATAATGGTCACCTGGAAGTACAAAATAAAAAGATGAATTTATTTGACCGTTTATAGAAATAGTGGTTCCGTATGAAAATTTGAATTTACTTGTCCGGAACTGGTAGTTAAAGAGGCTTTTAATTTACTTGTGCATAGGACTGGTAGCAGTTAAGGTGTTTATTTTTATTTATTTATTTATTTCCTTTAAAACAAAACAATACAAGAACAATAGTAATAGCACAAAAAACTACTAAGGTTTAGACCTGTGCTATTGGAAGTTGTCACATTAACATAGTTGCGTGGGACTAGTCCCGATCGAGGTTTTTAATTTCCTTGTATGGAATTGGTTCCGTTAAAAAGTTTTAAATTACTTTTATGGAACTGATTCCCAGTGAGGCCCTTAGTTTGCATGGAACTAGTTCCGATCCAGGTTTATAATTTACTTGTGAGGAACTGGTTTCATTAAAAAGTTTTTATTTACTTATATGGAACTGATTCCCAGTGAGGACCTTAGTTTGCATGGAACTAGTTCCGATCCAGGTTTATAATTTACTTGTGAGGAACTGGTTTCATTAAAAAGTTTTAATTTACTTATATGGAACTGATTCCCAGTGAGGCTTAGTTTGCATGGAACTAGTTCCGATCCAGGTTTATAATTTACTTGTGAGGAACTGGTTTCATTAAAAAGTTTTAATTTACTTATATGGAACTGATTCCCATTGAGGCCCTTAGTGTACATGGAATTGGTTTCGATCCAGATTTTTATTTTACTTGAGAATTGGTACCGTTACTTATATGAAGCTGATTCCCATTGAGACCCTTAGTTTGCATGGTTCCGTTCCAGATTTTTAATTTCTACAGAACTACGGAACTAATGCGGGTCGAAGCTTATTATTAAGGGGCGTTGCCACGCGCAGCCTCTCCTTCGTCTTCAAATGACTATGACCTTTTACTCGCTTAGATAAGATTCAAAATGGTTTGTTTTGTTATATTTTTCCTCAAGCTACCTAGCCTTCTACGTGTTTGCATCTAACCGTTTTTGCGAGATTCTAATCTTTATGAACCCAACTCACCCATCAATGGTATACAGGCCTGCGTGGTGTACTCGACGTCGATGAAATCACTGACAGTGGTAGAGATGTTGTACAGCTTGCCTTCGAACCCGCTCACCCACACGTTGCCATCCTGTAGGATGGTGTTATCATCACGATTGGCGATACGAGTGTCTGGGTCTGTTGCTAAAGTGCCTGTGCAATAAATTGGACAGTTTCTAAAAAAATAATTAAAAACAGAAGGTTGTAGGTACTCATGGGGCTCAATTTTAAATGGGGTTCTGGGGTCAAAGCCTACCTCACCGGCATCAATGAGACTCTGGTGCACGCTTAGATACTTCTTGATGTAAGGTGAGGGGCCCGACTCCCGCCTGTTTTACAATAGTGCATGACAAACCAGATCGATGTAAGTTAATTTACCTTTTAAGAGGTTTCACTCTTCGAGTCTTCGCCACTGCTGCTTAGGGTGGTAACGTCAAATGGTAGTTGCTCACATAAGTAATAACCAAAATATAATAGAAAGCCACGAAAGTAACCTGGGTCTATCTCTAAGCTGATGAGAATCTCAAAAAAGAAGAAATAACGAAATAAGTACATACTGGCAGAAATGAAGTACAGTTGAGCAGTCCAAAATGTCTTGGTCACTCCATCCTCAGACACCGTCCACGATGTGAAGCCCTGGCTCTCCGAGTCGTGGTAAGCATTAGAGAAATTCTCTACGTCCAACTATTGGGAACAATCATTGATATATAATATCTAAACGTTCTAAGACATTCTACCGGGTGTAAAGGAGAACGTTCCCGAAGCCGAAACAAAAAACAAAAAAAAAAACAGTTTGTTTAAAAAAATAGTCCAAATCGTTTTTTTTTTGTTATTTGTAGCGATATGTAGAACCAGTGCTTAAACACTCGTAGCTTATGTTATGAGTTTTGGAATGCGGATAGACATACTAAGATCACATCATATTTACATACTATAGAAAAAATACCCAGCCCAATGTAAATAGACATATTCACGGCTCTGTCGCAAAATGATCACTTCTCAAACTCTCTCGAACGTATGCTTTGAAACCTGTAGTCACAGGTAGCAAAAAGTCCCTTTCTCAATAGGTATATCCCTTACGCAAAATCTCCCTTCCTCAGAATATCCCTTTCGCAAAATGTCCCCCTCCTCAAACCGGCATAGCCACCCGCGACCTCTGACTTAGCAGTTGAAATAAAAGACAAGAGTAAACAATCGCAGGGCATGAAGACTCACAGCAATCTGCAGTCCAGCTATGTACCCGGTGTCGTCAATAAGCACGCAGACAGCGAAGTCTGTGGGAGAACACCACAGTTCCAAACTCTCCAGGCCGGGCGGGCTGGTCGGCCGGGTCACGGTAATCCAACGCCGCTGTATAGCCTGGGAACTCGTCCGTGGAAGGTTCATGAAAGAAGTGCTTCCGAAACCCAAGAGGTCGAACCTTGCTGTAACATTAGAATAGATTGGACACGTCAGATAAAATAGATCAGTTCGCTATGATCCACCGCCAGTGGAGCAATCAGTTCTCTGGAATATAATGTGATCCACTGTTTTAGTGGACCCTGTAACACTAGAAACTGTTTTAGAATCCACCGTTTGGTGGATTTTGGAAAGATCCAGCACTAACCACAGTGAAAGATGTTATTTTAATATCTATTTTGCAGCACCGATGACTCCACTAACTTCGAACAGCACCAATAGTGGAGCAAACAGTGGATAATGAAATCTTTACAAATTCCAGGACCCTCTGGGTCAATGGAGGATCACAATGAACGTATGCTTTGAATCTCAGCAATGGATGAAATGTTATTAAATTACCTTTTAAGCCTGGACCCCATTCTGAAATAAGAAAAAACAATTATTACATCTTATGGTTCTGGAAAACTGTTTTATTTGGAGCATTTGGTTTGGAGCCCGGTATCCACTCACGCATCTACAATGACATTTACGGAAGCGGTCGTGTCCCGTAATTGACCACCAACCCTAAGGAGTGCAAACACACGCACACGGATCTGTGAATGCTGTCTTTAATCACATTTTTATAGGTATTTAAATGGGTATGTAGGTACAATATGTTATTATTTAATTTAGAGATTTTGGATTAGATTAATTATTTTCGGCAAATAATAATAAACCGCGTACCTGAACAATCTTATCAGCCCTTAATGATTATATTGCTTGATAGAATATTTTGTCGTATTTCATTACAAACCAGCAGCAACACAACATCCCGATAAAACCACGTTACTAGACGCCACCTTGGACGCCCATAGATCGTGCGAAGTGGAGGAGGAAGAGCCGGAAGGCGCGCTCTGAGTTCCGAGGGCACCGTGACCTCAGATGCAATCAGGACTAACGTCTTTATGTGTATGATGATGATGTACCCTGGCGGTTGCCGCAAGACGTGGTCGCATCAGCGAAGGTGGTTCTTGCATTTTATTTGCGATGTCACGGACATAAAGGCTGCTGCGAATGCGAGAGTTTCTCACGCGATCTTTACGCGTGACTCTGCACAACCACCGCAGCATTTTCATATTCGTGACAAGTAGCCGCTTGTGTCACTCCAACAGCGGTCGCGCTTCACAGCCGTGTACAAGGACAGGCCTCGTGATCGTCTTATAGACCTGCCCCCTTCAACCTGACTGACATTTAGGATCGTATGGTGACACCAGTCATTTTTCGCCACATGGCCCACGCGGCGGCAATACGTGGCTTGACGTCGTAGTCGATTTTACCAATTACGTGAAGTACAGATCCCAGGTACTTACCTAACCACTAAAGAAAAGAATTAAGGCTTAAGTTGGTCCTTAACTTAACCAAGTTAAGGACCAACTTAAGCCCACTTGGTATGAATTTTCCACCATGCATGTAAGCGGGTCTTAAATGAATGTCTTTTCTCTCTATTGTATTCAGTTAGTTATGTCTTTTTAACAAAATAGATTTTACACAATTTGTAATTGTAATCTTCCTCATCGCTTGTGCTTAATATATCAGCTAAAAACTAACTACATAATTGTGAAAGAGGTTATGTTACGACTCTAAATAACAAACAAACTTAACAAACGTAGCGCGCGAGCAGTGAAACAAGAAACTGCCGAAACATATCGGTTAATTTAAACTCCACCCATAAGTATTTGAAACTATCCGAAACTTTTGAAGCGGATACGGTTACGGATATATTTTTATTTCGGATATCCGATAGTTTCGGTTGCGGTTATGGAGCTCCTTAACATCGCCACTTATGTCAATTTCTTCGGGTTCCAACGGTAATCGCTACCGGAAAATCCAAGGTAAAAAAAATATGTTTGCAAGGCACAAAAACGCCATTCCATCTTAAATCGGTAACACTGTCTCTTATGACACAGGATCCCCTAGTATAAGAGACAGGGTTAAATATCGAATGCAACTGTTATCTAAATAATAATTGTGTTCACCGTCTGTTCAACCGTCTTGAATTGTTGTTGTTTCATAATGTATGATTTCATTATGTTAATAAATAAATTAAATTAAAAATAAATAAAATTAAATTAAATGCTATCAGCACAGGACCAAATAGTAGGTCCAATGTTGGTATTTTTGATGAGTAGATAAGTAATTCTATAGATTAACAAAATATAGGTAAAACTAAAGTTACCTGATAGGGCGGGTGCAGCGAAGAGACACAGTAAAGCGAGGACTCGAATCATGGTAACCTTCAGACTTTGGAGTGTAATACGAGACAACATTATATAGTAATCATATTTATATAGCTGGTTTGATAAAGACAGAGATTGATTTTTTCGATAAAGCTATAATAAGATAAGAGCAAACTAATTGGATTACCTACTTAAACTTATAAGAAGTAATAATACTTATTTATTATAAATGACAGGGGGTGTATGCCGGGTCCAAGTCCACGTCAGGGCCAAACCAACCTCAAGCTGGTACACCTGCAGGTCGAGGCTCTAATGCAGACTTTCTTCAGGGTAGGAAGGTTATACAACAATCGCTCACATAAAAGCTGTACAAACCATAAAAGGCAGAGGAGTAAGAAGACTCATTAAAACCTCAGATTGATCCGAAAACAGCGCTAATATGATGATCATTTTGAAAGACCTGAGAGCGTATTTATCTTTCCCTGTTCAATTAGGAGCTAGGAGGTAGCACTGCGTTGAAACTCACACGGATTTGTCAATCAATCAATTGATTAGCTTATTGCAGTCCACTGCTGGACATAGGCCTCTCCCATTGTTGAGAGACTTTAGCTTACTGTTTCCACTCTAGCCAGACGCGCTGGTACAGGGTCTTATTTCAAGTTTCCCTTCTCTCGCAATAATATCGTCTGCGTATTTTTCCGTTAGGCGCCTCGTACGACACACTTCGGATGAGATAGGGTGGTGATACTTGTATTCTTTCTCCGTCACCACACGGTTTGTCACTCTAATCTTTTCCAAAGGTGTCCTCTAATCGCGCACGGGTCATATAAGAGTTTTGTTATGAGTAGTTGGAAAGAGTTTTGGTGTTTAAGTCCAGTCATCATAAGACTTAAATCCAAAGAGAATATCCTAATCATTTAAATCGTCCTGTCACTCAAACAACCTCAGGCTTTTGTAAACAATAAAATGTACAAGTAAAATTATCTCAATGTTTAATTAAATGTCCAATAAAAATGGAAAAAAAGCTGTCGATCGTAAAATTTCACATAAATAACAAAACTTTCTATGTCCGAGTCTATTGGGAACCAAATGAAAATGATTTGTTTCATTTAATAGTTTACGACGGCGAAGCAGCTTGGGCCGGGCGATTTTCCTATGAATTTGCAAGGAAGTACAAAGAAAGATGTGAGGAAACCAAAGAACAGTATGTTACCAGCGTTAAGAGAGCACTAGTAAAAGATTCCAGCTTCAGTTATAACTTCAAGGTGCAACCAGAGGACAGTACTTGTGCTGCCTTCACCTGGAGAAAGATCATCAAAGGATACGAGGCTGTACTTCACGGTTCTGTTCCTTTACATCGGCAAGGTGCTAAAGAATCAAAAGATTTCATACTAGACTTTTTATTAGCAGAAAATCTTGAGCTCAGAAATGCCATAGAATTTGTGAATGTGAAGAACGTAGAACTCACCGCCGACTTAGATAAATGCAAAAGTGATCTAGATAAGTTTGTGGAAATTAAAACATCTTTGGAAATGAGCCTTTATAGTAAATTTGCTCAGCTGCTAAATGCAAAGAAGAGACGAATGGAACTATTGGATTTAAATGCAAAATATCCTTCCAAATCAGATGTGGACAACATTGAGGAGGGGATTGATTAAGTAGAACCTTGTAACCCTCTGAAACAACCTCTGCACAGTTACATCGAACAACGATATAATGGTTTTCATGGGGTAGACTTCGGTTTTATCGAGAATTTTAACACATGTGTTCATTTATAAGTTCCTGTTAACTGTTTTTTTTTTGTACTTAAATAAAGTTATTATAAAATGGTCACATAGTCGTGTATGTACCAAAATAGCTTTCTTCTACACGAGACTTGAGACTTTCTCGCCCACCGAACTGCAATTTGCTCGTGCACTTTTTATGTGTTATACTTATAATAATAATAAATAAATATTCCACAACGTTCTACACAACGCTATCTAGACCCATGGTAAGCTTTTATAGCTTGTGTTATTGAATCTAGAATGCGGATAAACATACTTATATACATTTTTTTTGTAAATAAATACATATTATACATAGAAACACTCAGACCAATGCAAATAGCCATATTCATGCGTACAAATATTTGCACTGAGCGGGAATCGAACCCGCGCCTCCTGCGTGGCAGTCGCGTGCACTACCGCCACGCCACAGAGGCTGTGTAATAATACATTGCAAAATTAAATATACGTCTAGATTATACATATATATAAGCTATGCTCGCGGCAGCTTCAATTCAATTTTGCAATGTACTACAGATGTTACATACAGGTTGACTTAAAAAGTCCGCGAGCAAATACCAGTTCGGTGTGCTCCAACGCTAACAGTTCATTTTTAATTCATCTTGGTCCCTATCATCCGACAACCCCTATGCCTGTGGCGTAGAGACTTAGCGGTAGAGCGTTCGATTGCTAGTCGTAGTGTAGTCGCAGATTGCGGGTTCGATTGTCACTCAGTGCTTGTGCTTGAATGTGATTATTCACATTGGCCTGATTGTTTCTGTGTAGGTACCTATAATATCTATCATTGTGTGTGTAATACTGTATTTACAAAAAAACTATCCTCTATACATACCTACTACATACAATCTTGATGTGTCTTTCTAATTTTCATCTAAAAACTCAGTGAAAAATATTTTTCATATTGGACACTTATTTTGAAGACTAAAAACCGATACTCTAGTAGTCTAGTCAGTATAGCCTAATTTATTTGTTTATTACCTAACTAATTACTAATATTCCCTTTACCTAACCCCTCCGAACTAAGCAAAAAAAAAACAAACTAAGCTAAAGTGTAATGGCCAGGATTCGAACCCGGGACCCCCCGATCGTAAGGCCGACTCCTTAACCGTTAAACTACCGACGCTTCTAAATTCTAGAACAAACAACACGATCTACATAAAGCTATGCCGACTAATGATCTAGATTAAAAACTAAAAGAAGTTATTCTTTTAATCTGAGGTGTTTTTGTATCGTGCAAAAAATCTTATACCACCCCCACGGAGCCGGTGGAGATGGTTATGTCGGACTCGAACCGACTACAACGCACGCCGTCTTGGGTCTTTGGTTGCAGGAGGTGAGATTGCCGAAAGCATATCTCTCGTATCCCGGCAGACACAGGACTTTTGAGATGGCCCCCTTCGGGTTTCTGGGGACCATACTGTCCCCATCTAGCCCCGGGTACGGGGAGGTGCACTTTGCGCCGCCGCCGCGGCCTGGTTCTGCTAGGGTGACAGGCGGCTCCACCGGTCACCCCCAGGCCAGCGCTCATGGAGGACGAGGTCGTTCTGCGACCTCCGACGTCTGGTTCGCCTTCGCTCTTCGCGGGCTTCCCGGGCCCGAAGTCTAGTCCGCATCCGACCGGCCGCCTCCTTCTCGACCATTACTTGCTCGCAGAAGGAGGCGGCTGCACCCCAAGCTTTCACGCATCGTAGGTACCATCGCTGTGAGCAAAGTTGCGAGTGTGAGGACTCCCACCCCCAGAGCCGCCACTGGGACCCGCCTCGGCGTGTCCCACGCCGGGCCAGCGTGTGCAACTCTGTGTCCTCGCTCGCATCACAGTGATGGCACTCAGACGTTGGCTCCTTCTGGATAGTCTGAGGTGTGAGGCTACCTCGCTGTACTTTGTCAAATGGGTACCCCATAGATTAATATACAGAGTTACTGGTTACTCGACGAATTCCTGTCAGGGGTGTTAGAGAACCCAAAATACTACAATTTAGACACCTCATATGCATGGGCGAAATTCAATAGTTTTCGAAATAATTGACTTTTTGAGTTTTTGCCGTATTAACCCAGAATTCAGCCTTCAAGAGCAAATTTAAGAAAATGTTTTTATCGAGTAGGAATTATTATAATTTATTTTTGTAGTATGTATGTAAACCTATGTAAACAAATACGGTTGGTAATTATCATCCTAAATTAGACAGAGACAGAGTATAGATCAACAATACGTATTATATTTATATAAAATAACAATAGTCGCAAAGGGAGAATAGAAGTGGCAAAGCCTCATAACCATAGACTTTGAATACACTACGTTTCTCATAACACTAACGACGCGCGACGTAATAATATTAATAGGTACTATCTTTTTATATACCAACAGGTATAATAGTAAATATTTTTAAAATGTGTCGACCCTTAAATCATTATTATAAATTGTATTATAAATCGTATTATAAATTCTTCCAAATTGATAAACGTTTCGTTCAAATCGTGCAAAGATAACTTATCTGTCACTTCGTCTACGTCTGTCAGTTATCAGTTCTGTCAAGTGTCACTGTCAAAATATATCTGTCAAGTGTCATATGTCATACTCAATATGCTCAATACTCAGAGTACTCAGACTCAGACTAGGGATGCACGTTACGATGCGATTTTTGTGAAGATCGATTCAAGGGAATACGATCTAGCGATATTTTGAATCGATTCACTTCAATACGATCTTCATTTAAATCGATTCAAAAGTATAGTGAATCGAATCCCTTGGATCGTATTACCGACAATGTATTACTGTGAAGATTTATTATTTTTAATAAACAAAGTACGATTACAAAGTAATGCCGATACCTTAAATTTATTTATGTTTCGCCATGCGTTTGTAATCTAACTTATTCATCATAGTCTGCAATGTTTATTTTATGACGGTACGAAGCGAAGCAAGCAAATCGATAGGCAAAAGAATGAAATTTGATAAAGGTAGTTCAGAAAAGTCATCGTTGATTTTACTGTTACTGAAGAAACCGATAGTCTATGGCAATTTCACAATGAATTATTAAGCCAAATGTAAGCTATGTCAGAGGCACATACATACATCGACACCGACAGCAGATACACTGGAGTCGTCATTGAAGCAGTACCTCTCTGAACCTTTGCTTGATCGGAAATCTAATCCGATATCTTACTGGTCAACCAGAAGAATAGTATGGCAGCAGTTGGGTAATCATGTATTAGTTTTCGTGTGTTTTTAATTGTGTAATAAGTTTTTAATTGTGACCACAACAAGCCATTAAATGATACCTAATGGCTTGTTGTGGTCACAATTCCAACCTGACCTAACCCAGCACTTCATTACTTCATTAAAGTTTAAATTTGTGTAAAATAATGTTTTATTTGTTAAAATTAATGAAATTTTGATTCGATTTTTGAATCGATTTTCGTAAAATCGATTTCAAAAGAGAAAAATCGTGCATCCCTAACTCAGACTCCTTCATACTCTAACATGTTGTGACTTTTGCGAAAAACAAGAATTTATTTATATTCTTTCCACATCCTTTTTCACCTTTTATTTCTACATTACGTTCCTGACCCTAGATCGATTAATTACTACTGCGATACTTAAAGAAATAACTGCAGCGGAACAACTTGGAAGAAAAATGGAAGAAACGTTTATCACGAAAATAGAAATAGATAACAAACCGTTGTATGTGAAGGTGATAAACAAACCCACTAAAGATGACTTGTTCCTAATAAAAATATTTGAAGATAGTAACAGTTGGTCCGGACGATTCTCCCACAAGCTTGCAAAGCAGTGCAGAGAACGTGTTGACGAATCTGAAGAAGAATACAACGACACTGTCATAAAAGGCCTCTCTAAAAACTCAGCCTTTATTTGCGATTTTATCTTGAATTCCGATGATCATAACTCTGCTACTTTTCGTTGGAAAAAAAAGTTTGGATCGGCCACTTTAATCTATGGCTCAGTACCTGTTCATCGAGATGAAGTTGTAGAATCCAAAGACATCCTAATAGATTTTTTAATACAGGAAAATAAGGAACTAAAAAATAGTACAGATACTGTGAGGAGAAGAAATAATGAACTACACAAAGAGTTAGATAAAATTACAGAAAAGCTGGAGCAATTTGTAGAATCAAGAATACAAGATCAAAATGATTTGTATGACAGAGTCACCGTTGTTCTAAATACAAAAAAAAGAAGAATTAAAGAGTTGGAAGAACTATTGAACAGTTAACAATAAAAAAATATTTTGAACTTGGTTTTGGTTTAATTCTAGCGTTAAACAGCGTTTAATCTAGTGTTAAACAGCGGCTGTTAAGTCTTAAATATTTTCTTTACTAAATAATCTAACAGGATATCCTTGGATTATGTAACTTTATCATGATGGCCAGGCACACAGCCTTAGATAAAGGCAGCCGACCCAAACTTGAAAGTTTTTATGTGAAACCTTATTGTAGTCAATTTTTGATAAAAAAAATTAGATTCATAAGCATCATTTGCACGGTGTGAGTTTCTCGTAGGTTCAAGTGGATAAAGTCATGTGCATACGATAATCACTAAAGATAAATGATAAATGCTTACACAGTCATTAACATATTCACCTTATGCCTATGTCTTTACTTTAAAATTTTGTTTAGATGAACACTATCAATATTCAATTGTGAGGCGAGGATGAGCGAGCGACTATTGCTTCTGCGAATGTTTTGATGATGCAAATTTTTGATGTTACAACAGCTGTCTAAATGACGTTTAAGATTTTCATGAATAAGAATTTGTCTCAATAATAATTTGCAAAATTTCACATGTGGAAAATTAAGAATTAGGAAATAATCACTGACACCAATTAACTAGAGATAAGTGTGTACCATAAGAGATATAAGTTTGTACCAAGTGTACTACTAGTTCCACTTAAGAATTAGATAGTCGGGTGAATTTACATGTATTTTTTATAGTAGTAGTTTTACTTCTTAATTATACTACTGGCAAGGCAGGATTTTTTTTTACAAAAATTAATCAATGTCTCCAATAAAGTGTGCAACACCAGGGGTCATAATATAGCCTTGGAAGATCGGTCGCATACAATATTACGGCATCAGTAACCAACAGGGTATTTTTAAAATTAACCAACTGTTTAACCAAGGTTTGTTCATACTAGCTCCACCAGGTTCAATCAGGCCAATTCCATCCATTTTGTCAAATAGAATAATGCCCCAGTAAAACAATCAAACCACAGTCAAATAATAAATTATTTATTGTTGTATAAAACAAACACTAGCTTATTATTAGCTTTGAATATAATTTTTATTTAATAACTCCGACCGAATAACGTGAAGTACTGAGGCTTCTTGGTACAAGCCGGGTGAATACACTTGTCGTTGGCTGTCAGCTCACGGGGTGGCTTGAAGGGTATACAGAGGGACTTCGCACCCATCGCTGGAGCTTTGACTTCGGTTGCTTGGTCCTCATCCGTTCTGTCGAATAAATATGATAGATAAGCTGGTTTATTTATTAATAGTTTCCTTCTGCCATTGCATTAGGCATTAGAATGGTTGCAACTTCTGTGGGGTGGCGGTAGTGAACGTGACTGCTACACAAGAGGAGCGGGTTCGATCCCCGATCAGTGCAAATGTTTGTATGCATGAATATGGCTATTTACATTGGTCTGGATGTTTCTATGTATAATATGTAAGTATTTACAAAAAGAAATATCTAAGTATGTTTATCCGCATTCTAGATTCCATAACACAAGTTGGTTAAGCTTACCATGGGTCTAGATTGCGTTGTGTTAAAAAAAAAATGCCATGTTGGTTCCCGGTGGAGAAGAATAAGGTCACCTCACGTCTACCCATGGGTTTCGTCTAAGGTTACTTAGGGATTGGAATTTTCTATGCCCTACAATAAACATACAGCCCATGATAAAGTATCCACCTGACGGCAATAGGTTCCGACCGAAACCAAAACAAATAGTAGATCTTTTTTACGATGCGTTGTAGTACGGTTTACTGTGTCTATAGAGTTAAAGCTGTGGCCCGCGGCTCCACCCGCGTGGATGTCGATTATCGCTTAGTGTTGAGTCAACGCTATTGAGCATAAAGCCTGCATCTCAAAATCCTTTCTTATGAGATGCCTACGTCATAGTAGCTTTATGCATGCAAAGTCGCAGCCCGATCGGTTTAAAATTGACAAAGTTTCATACAAACTTTCACACCCTATTTTATCCCCTTGGGGGTAGAATTAATCAAAATCCTTTCTTAGCGGATGCCTACGTCATAACATCTACCTGCATGACAAATTTCAGCCCGATCCGTCCGGTGGTTTGGGCTGTGCGTTGATAGATCACTATGTCAGTCAGTCAGACCTTTGAGTTATATATATTTAGATATAGTCTTAAGTTGACTACTTACCGAGCGCTATCGTTCTTGATGTTGTCTTCACAGGCCACCTCCCCACAGAAGGGCGCCAGAAGCACATGCTTCCGTTCGAGGGCATTCGTGAACTCCTCCCACTTGGTCACTACCGACGTCCTCTCGTTACGCTCTTTCTGTGCTCTGTGTACAAGAGAAATAGATATTTATCTACCGTTATTATTCGATTAACTTTTAGTTAATTAAGTAAAACATCGTTCTCGTGTTGTTTTAACGGTATTTATGGGAGCGCCCCTGAGACTTTTAGTTTACTGAAGCGAGCAGTCAAGTGTATGGTCCTTCAAGAAAAGCAAACACTGGCCTGACGGTTTTGATGAGCTGACAACACGTTTGGGAAAATCATATGAGAGATTGTGTCGTCGCTACGGTACAAGGTCACGCTTAGAAATTTTAAGGAATTTGTCTCATTTTTATAATTTTATTTGATTAAAAATTTCTAAGAATTACCTGATCCGTAACGACGACGTAGAGCAATGCACAAGTGGGCCTCACGTACGTCTTTTAGCAAATACATTACGTACATTAGAGGGAATATTAGTAACTTCGGTTCTAATATTCTTTAAAAAAAAAACTTTATTGTAAATGGTTGCTCTTGACTGCCTCATTATTGCTTGAACCATATATTTTGGACCCAAATCGCGAGATATAAAAGGCTGGCGCGTGCAGATTGTTTTGTAATACTCTATGCAGTTTAGTCGCGTTTGGTCTAATTGTCTAAAAACGACTTGGAAAGGTTAGGTTAGAAGGCTAATACGAGAGCGGAGCGTAGCTGCCGCATTAGGCCTTCGTGGTTATTTTTTTATAACCACCCAGAAATAGGATAGAAAATCCGCGATTTTTCCTGTTTTTGACAATTGGACCAATCGCGACTAAAAACGATCTATGCCTGTAGAATTTGACCTCTTCCACCGCCGTGCTATCTTCTAAATATAATACAAGAAACGTGTACTGCTCATTTAGAGCAAATTTTAGGTTCAAGAGCAGTACCACAACACAGATATAGAAGAAAAAATAATTTAAAGGAGGTCATACTTAGCCAACATCTCGTCGTGAGTCTTCTCTAGTAAGTCCACCAACAATTTGCCGGCCAGCGAGCGTTGTAAAGTCATCTTCTCACCCGTGAGCCGCCGGACTGCCACCACCTCGCCTCGAGCGATGTCTTTGGGACCTAGCTCCACGCGGATGGGCACACCCTGGGGAAGAGACCATGGTTGATACAACTATGTATTCGGCTAATGTTCTACAATGCAGAAAGGTAGGCTCAGAGAGCGCCACTAGCACATTCAGTAAAGTTGGTGAGCAAACTTTGTCTTGTTTATAAATAAATCTATATATAAAAATGAAGCCCTATTTCCCTTGGTCACGAGATGACGCGTGAGCGGAGAACCATGGGTATATGAGCCTTATTGACACATATAGCCATGGTTTATTAGCCCTAGTGACCAATTGGTGTCGGGAGCCCCGTGGGTGTATGGGGCCCCTGTCAAAATGCTTTCCATTCTCAAAATAATTAGAAGCATTGATTCTAATTTCTAAAGCGAAACTAAGTTTGCCGGGTCAGCTAGTAATAAATATTTCACAATATTCTACGCAACGCTATCTAGAGGCCTAACTAGCTTGTTTTATGGAATCTAGAATACGGATAAACATACTTAGATGGTTTTTTTTTTGTAAATACATTATGTATAGAAACACCCAGACCAATGCAAATAGCCATATTCGTGCATACAAATATTTGCACTAAGCCGTGCCTCCTACGTAGCAGTCGCGTTTACTACCACCACGCCACAGAGGCTGTCTGTTTACTTCTCCAGTTTGACAAAAATGGCAAGCAAATTAAACAAATAATATCCTTTTTTTTTCGTGCGGAAATCCCCTCGGATACCTCCCCTGCCCGAGCCGGAAGGGGAGGTTTTGTCGGACTCGAACCGACTAAAACCGCACGTCGACTGTGGTTCGTGGTGCTAGGCCGGATGTGAGGTTATACGACATATCCATCGCACCCCGGCTGACCCAGGGCCATCCCTTACGGTCTGGCCCTCCTCACGGGGCACAGGGGTGTCGCCGACTCGCCCACTTCCACATGACCCTCCTAACTCGAGAGGAAATTCCTCATCCGTCAATTCGCAAGTTAAGTTATCTTGAGTTCCGAAGACTCTTAATAATATGTATGTACTACATACCTTTAATTCCCAATGGTTAAACTTCCACCCAGGTGAATAATTGTCCCTGTAGTCGCCCTCAGCCCTGATGCCAGCATCTAGCAAGTCGTTGACGAGGGCTTTGCACGATTCGATGAGACTCTTGCGTTCGTCCGCCGAGCTAGAGGCGGTGATACCACAGGGAACCACTATAGCTTGTATTTCAGCGATGCGGGGCGGTAGGACGAGACCCTTGTCGTCACCGTGGACTAGGACCATTACGCCTGTTGAAAATTATAGTAGTTTTTTAATATATTTTGGCCCTGGGTTCGATTCCCGACTCACCACCTTCACCTTCTAACCTAATCTTTCAAATCGGACTGTTCTACAGCAATGGCTGGATGTTAATATCATTAATATTTCTTCATAATTTTTAGGTTACGGACGTGTTTAAGTATTATTTAATTTTTTTGTTCGAAATATTAATAAATATGTATAGTTCATATTATTAAATAGGGAAGAATTGTAATAGCGGTACAAATTACGGTATGTTCTTATTTTATATCATTTTTATAGATTCCATACCCATATCCGTTATTTTTCGTACCGGATTAACCACCTAAAAGTAACGGATACGGATCACTTTTCTTCTTCGTATATCCGTAGATACATAATTAGTTCGGTTACGGCCTAGAAGCGCCTGAAAGTCACTAGAATATTCTCTATCTACACAATGATTACTTACCAATAGTTCTGGTGGTGAGTCCCCAAGAGTTCTGGTAAACGTAGTTCTTCTCCTGAGTGTCGGGGTCGTCGTACACTATCTCGAACATCTTAGAGAAGTTCTGTCCCAGGTGATGGCTGGTTGCACCCTGGGGAGCATATAAACTTCATATGAAATATACTTGTACACATTTTACTGTGTTCACTTTTAGGTGTTAGAATCCTTAATGGAGATAATGTATGGTGCTGTGAGAATTAGCAGGTGTACCCATCTGCTGATTAACGAATGAGACTCTACTGGTAACTTTCCTTTTAGGGTTGAGAAGTCAGACGGCAGTCGCTTACTTAAAAGCCAAAATGGAATGACCACCTGATGGGATGACCTATGGACGCTGGCAGCACCAGGGCCGTCTGCCCCGAGACAAGTGGCAATTCGTTAGCGAATTGTAAAGTAGAATGACGAATGTATAGGATTGACACGCATTTTAACGCATATGGCAGTCGTCAACATAATTACCGATAAATAAATCGGAATTTTATTCAGTATGACATTACATATCTATTGACATTGTTACTAATTTAATAAATATTGGAAATTATTGTGTATTTTAATCAGTATATCTTAATTTCATTGTGTTTAAATTGATTAATTATGACATTCAGCATGGATTTCTAATGATTACGTTTGATTGTGTACCTACCTATATAGTTAACTAAACTATACTATTAAGAACCTTTGAGGCGGAATTTGGCTGTTCAAAAAATAATATGTCATGTAATCACCTTAAGTACCCATTTTCGCAAATAAATGATATGAAATGAAATGAAACATAAACTTTAATATGACATATCATAAACGTTAATAAAAATAAGTCGGGTTTTCCTTCCTGACGCTATAACTCCAGAACGCACGAACTGATTTGGCTAATTTTGGTCTTGAATTATTTGTGGAAGTCCAGGGAAGTTTTGTACGTTGAGAAAAATTCGAATAATTGCCGGGAACCGACATCCATGCGAGCGGAGCCGCGGGCAAAAGCTAGTAAACGTTAAAAATATGTCCATCCTATACATTCATCGTTCTATTTTACACTTGTCTAGGACATATCCGTCGCACCCCGGCTGACCCAGTAGCGTGGTTATTCTAAAACAGCTGTACCACGTACCTGTATGCCCCTACCGCTGGCAGGGATGTACCCTTCGACCGTAGTGCTGTAGTCAGACCCAGCGAACTTTTCCTTCTCAGTCTTGCGTCCCTTCACTACGGGTACGGCCATGAGCTCCTCGTATACTCGCGCGTACAAATCTATATGTCAAAAACCAGGAATATATATTTTTAATACTTGAAAAGGGTAATATATTGTAGGGTAATAAATTTATAAATGGAGACATACTGCTGCCGTTATTTGTTTAAAAAAGAGATTATTTGTTTAAAAATGAGATTATTTGTTTAAAAAAGAGATTATTTGTTTAAAAAGAGATTATTTGTTTAAAAAAGAGATTATTTGTTTAAAAAAGAGATTATTTGTTTAAAAAAGAGATTGTTTAAAAAAGAAATTAGTCATTATAGTTCGAGATGATGTTAGGACTATAAAGGTCGTTGACACTCAGCCTGAATCGCGATTTTATCTGATGACAGATTGTATAGGCAATATGACAAATCTATCAATCTGTCTATACTGAGTGATTTTATAGTCATTCCGGATAAAAAGAATTTGGGCCCAGTTTGGATAGCAAAATCATCGGGGAGTATTAATTTAGCGAAAAAAAAAATTTTTTTTTTTTTGGATTATGTATGGGAATAATGTTCAGGTGAAATGAAAAATGTATGGAGTACTTTATAAGAAAAAAAATTATTTCGCTAAATTAATACTCCCAAATGATTTCGCTGTGCCCAAATTCTTTTTATCCGAAACGACACCCTGTATAATCTGTCCTCAGATAATCGTGATTCAGTCTGAGTGTCATTCTAGAATACGGGCCTAAATTTACGTTTACTGTCAGATTCATAAAGCAATAGATGGAGTCGGCAAGCAGACCCCAGGCTCCAAGGTAAAGGCCAATGCAACTTAATAGAATAGAATAGAATAGAATCTTTATTTGCATGAAACACAGTGTGAAGGATGTTACATAGTATGGTTTCTAAGCGTGCAGTGTGTCTCGCCGATCCATCGACATGCAAACTTTGTCATTATACAATTGTCAAATTTTAGCTACAGTCACAAAATTCTTCTCATTCTAACGTTAACATTTTTTCATAATTATACCCCGTCCATCATATTATTGTATTTTAGACAGATGAACGTAGTGATTGCAAGAAAATTTAAAATATCGACAAAGTTAAAAACCTCGATAAAAAAATCGATATATGAAAATATTATGATAAAATGTTATAAATGATTTCATGTGGAACTATAATCTATTATCTTTCTAAACATAATAATAAATTAGTACTTAGATATTTCGTGTCTGTACAGTTTACAAATGTAATAGAAAACGATTGTGGGCCATAACGCATCCAAAACAAAACAACTGACTTCTAGAAGAATATTCCAACATGCTGATTTCCTGGTATTTATTGAAGAGTTCCGTGGCCTGTCTCTGAAATCCATCATCAGATCTTTATGAAATTTAAATGGGACCATTTTGGAATAAACCTCTTTCAAACAAAAAAAGAATTTTGACAATCCGTCTATAAATGACGGAGTTACAAAAAATTTTTTTCCGTAAAAATCATTCAAATATAAATAATTATAAACATACGAATTGTTGCTTAGAAATCGGTTAAAATCGCCAGTTATGTGATATTTGAAAAATTATATTTTCTGTAGTTGATATCAATTGTGACATTTTCAAGTTATTATAATAAAAACACAGTCGATTGACTAACTACATCTCTAAAATTGCTTTCTGGCTGACGTGACGATGTCAATGAAAAATGACGTATTGGCGCCTAATTTTTGTTAGGATTTTCAGGTGTTGACGCTAGAACAAAGTTATACCGACCACTGTCAGTGAGCTGTCTAAAATACAATAATATAATGGACAGAGTATAGTTAGCCTTAAGGTCATTAGGTATTATATAATGTTTATAAGTTCTTAAGATATCACATAAAAAAAAATAAGAATTTAAATAAATAATAGAATAAAGTCAATATGAAATTAATTAGAAATACATTTTTTTACACGAATTAGGTATTAATGAAATTTTTTAAATAATATTTTACTTATATTAATTATTAATTCTTATAATAATTAGGTACATTTACTACGATTATATTACGATACAATACCTAAAGTCTATGAGAAAATAATGTGGAAACACTTTTTTTATCCATACTAATATTATAAATGAGAAAGTAACTCTGTCTGTCTGTATGTTACGCTTTCACGCCTAAACCACTGAACCGATTTTGATGAAATTTGGTATAGGGGTAGATTAGACCATGAGAAAGGACATAGGCTATGTTTCGTCGCGATAACCGACCTCCACGCGGGCGGAGCCGCGGGCAAAAGCTAGTCGTCCATAATTACAGTCAAAAGTTAGAAATCTCAGAACTTAACATGTCATTAGGTAAGTATATGAATGACCTCACAGAAGAAGTTTTTTGTGCCTATTTCAGATCCTTACCTAAAATCTGCAGTACTTCCTCAGCGGCCTCCTCCTTGAGCCTGTAGGCGGTGTGGCCCTCCTGCCACAGGAACTCGCGCGTGCGGAGGAACGGCTGCGGTTGCTTGAACTCCCATCTCTGTACAACAACAAAAAAAAAACGCTATGAATTTTGCTACTTGTTGTAATAAAGTCTTTATCATATACAAGTTTTTTTTTGAGATTTAAAACAATAGTAAGCTGTACGTGATATGTACGTACTGTAATGATGTCATCATCGTTCTGCATGGCGAAAGCTGTTCGCACAAAAACTTTATAGTTTTAGTTTAAGTGAGTAGTTGATATATGTACATTGTAATATCTAGTAATACACGATTATGAACATTTTTAAATTTAAAAAGATATATTAGCAAGCGTTGAACGCTATAATCTATTTTCAGTTCGCGGATGCGTGTTGTGTAGCGTCCATAGATTATGTAGAGACAAACTGCATTGAAACCTTCTTGATCTAGCTGCAGTTGTATCGTAATAGAAAAAAAAAATCTGATCTGAAGAATATAATTATATTATTAAGATGAATGTATTTTTTTTTTTTTATTATTTTGTTACTCTGTGCGTAAAGACTCAATAAGGTATTATTTTAATTTTTTAATGTGAACATTTCAGTTTGAGTGTAGATTAACATTATAATATACTAACTTTTGCCCGCGGCTCCGCCCGCGTGGATGCCGGTTTTCGCGACCAAACATAACCTATGTCCTTTCTCAAGATCTAATCTACCCCTATACCAACTATCATCAAAATTGGTTCAAAAATCTCGTGAATCCATGCGTGCTTGTTATCGTCTTAAAAGTGGGCAAGGATGAAATGCCCTCCACGCGTTTATCTCAATATTACACAGTTATCCGTACTAATATTATAAATGCGAAAGTAACTCTGTCTGTCTGTCTGTATGTTACGCTTTCATGTCTAAACCACATAACCGATTCTGATGACATTTGGCATAGGGGTACATTAGACCTTGAGAAAGGACATAGGCTATGTTTGGTCGCGATAACCGACATCCTCGCAGGCGCAGCCGCGGGCAATAGCCAGTACTTTATTATGACGTTGATGTCGTAGCCAACTAGCTTAGTCAGCCGTTCAATTAACTGCCTAGCCTCTTTACTTAACAACGCAATTTTTTTTTCATTTATTTATTTATTCGTTTGCTTGTAATGCGAAATCTGCGGTAGCCTAATGGTATGGGTAATGGACTGCTGAGACGAGGTCTCGGGTTAGATCCCAGGCTTACCATGGCACACACCAATGACTTTTCGATGTTTTTCAAAGTTATGTGTGTATTTATCGCAGGTTTATAAGTGCCCGGTTAATGGCAATAGGCTCGTCATTGGGACCTTTTTTTTTTTCGTGCGGAAATCCCCTCGGAACATAAACTGGCGAAATGTGGGTGCTAGCACCTCTGCCTACCCCTTCGGGGAATACAAGCGTGAGTTTATGTTATGTTATGTAATGCGAAAGTAACTCTGTCTGTATGTTATGCTTTCAAGCCTAAGTTACTTATAATATTAGTATGGAAGTAGATATAACGTACCACGACGTTGTTCCACTGGTTGAGCTTGAAGGGCAGGTCGCGGTGGCTCTGGATCCACTTGGCGTAGGCGGGGTACATGGCGGTCTCGGACGTGGGCCGCACGGCGATGTGCTCGGCCAGCTCCGAGCTGCCCGAGTGCGTCACCCACGCTACTTCAGGCGCGAAGTCCGCTATGTGCGCCTTCTCACGTTCTAATGCCGCCTGCCAACAAAATAATACATTTATTTTTTATTTATTTTATTTGTTTGTTCCACATACTACCATTATTACAGGTTGCTACCCATAGCAATGGCAGTAGACTAATAAAACTAACATAATTAGAATACAATTGATCAATATAACAATAATAAATTAGACCAGAATTAAAAATTGACAAAATTTGCATAAAAAAATTGCTTATTAACAATTAGGTACAATTACACAATCAATATCAAGTTCCTTGTTAGGTCTTTCATGTTATAGTCATAATAATATACGGTCAAATTAATATACATAATTACAGTTAAATTAATACAATCCATTGAATAATCACTTAATAGTGTCAATAATTAATCTGTCATCAAGTCACAATTACTATTACAAAAATGTCAAATTCTTATTTAGGTATTTCATGTCAGTCATACTAATCTACGGTCAAATTAATAATATTAATAATTAATTTCATTTCTTCTATTCAAAAAGTGTGACTTTTCTGTATAAGCGGGAGCAAGTTGGCAGAATCATCGGTGCCCATATATCCGATGCAAGGCGCCATTTCAATAAAAAAAGCGGGAGTAAAGCAGCTCGTTTTGCTGTAAGTTTTTAGCGGGTGAAAAGGTGATTTGAATTTGGAACACAGAACACATACATTTTTTTTAATGATTCATAGAAATCGAACGCAAACTGTAGAATACGCACGGCACGGAGACAGACCCCTGCTAATTTAAAAAAAAATTGGGCGCGAATTGCGTATTCTACTGACTAGTCAAATAAGTTACTTTTAACTGTCAAAACGGTATGTTACAAGAAAGTTTGTATGAAACAAATTATTGGAGTTTTGGCGGGAAAGCGTAGAGGATGCATCGCGATATTATTTTATTTTCCGAAATTGGTGTGAATTCGAGTTTTTATGAATAAAAATGGTGGATTTTTAGACATAACGTCTTGGACAACTCACACGCGTGTAGGAAAGTGGCATATTACAGTGAACTGTAACTCTACGTGTTCAATGCAAATCTCCCCAGGGAGCTTTTAGTAAAGTCCCCACAACTTTACTGAGGCAGCAATCATCTCATTCATCGTCATTATTATCATCATCAACATCATTAATCCATTATAATCATTGTCATCAATCATTCTATATAACTAAAGTTATACCTAACTTGACATTGGCTAAATGCGCTGCAAGAAGCCAGAAAAAAATGTCTAATCATTTACTACGAGTATTAAAGGTTGGGTGGATTATCATTCCAAAAAATATATTTCAGTTTATACAGTATGGATACGACATATAGGCATTTACGGAAACAGTGAAGCGTCCTGGTCCATAGGAATGAAACAAAATTAAATTTAAACTCAAATTCGCAGATTTAAAAAAAACTAAATTTCCTAACAAAGTAATTATTAAAATAAATGTAGAAAATGTAACCACTTTTATAAGTCATTGATTCATTCACAAAAATACACACGCTTAGAATTTGCACGAAGCAAAGCGGCAACGTGTCGCGACGGGCCAGCTGACGCGCGCTCGTGACCTACCTACTAAGGTAAGATTAGGCACCTATCACGAAAGTTCACTTAACTTTATAAACACCACTTTTTCACGGCAGTGCTTAAAAATGTGAATCTAAATTTTAAAAATGCCCGCCTCTAACTTGAAAACATAAAATGATATCGCCAAACTAACTGTTCAACAGATTTCGGTTAGGTACCTACCTTGCTTTCAATTTATCAAATGCCTCAATAATACGGCTGCGAGTCACTTTCAGAGACACGTTAGGTACACTATACACTTCGTTGTTTTTTCAAAAAAAGAATACGTAACAAAACTCGCACAACAAAGGAGATACCCCATTTTGGGCCCGAGTGCACAGACATCAAACCTACCTCAAAAAATTCGTCTATTTTGTGTTATAATTTTGTTAAGACTTCATTACAATCAGCAATGGCCAAGTGCGACAAAAGTTTAAAAATGTGATTTTCATTAATCAACAAGCTTCGTAAACGTTGAATGTAATACTTAATCCGATCTTCGTAAATGCGCTATGATTATACTTGCTTTATCGATTCGATTATGAAATCGAATCGATAACTAATAACTATGAATTTAAAATTCGTGGCTTTATTAAATAATTTCAAAATATCTATGTAGCATCTTTATTTTCGTTATTCAGTTCACTAATCAGAAAGACACCTGTCTCCTTCATAATGGAAGTCAAAATATCGATTGTAAATAATCGTAGTGTATTGAAAGTCTATGTAAATAATCGATCATTTAGAATTCATAATAATCTGTAACATCATATGTCATTTTCACTGATTTTCATTCCTGTCATTGAAAATGTCGCATTCGCTTTGAGATCATTGTGTTTTGCTGCTTTTACTCTGTGAATTGTATATGATTTTCGAACTAATTGACCCTTGCTTGATTACCGGACACCGTTATTTGATACACTTGTTGACCTTGGCTTTAAAACTGGACTAGACTTTACCACATCGGCTGAAAGCTATCACAATGAGTCTCTGTGTGAATTGTGGAATCGCTACCGATCGGTGCAATATTATAGGCAGACATTTATTGAACGATGCAGTGATACTAGCTTGTATACGTGAATGGGTCGCACCACAAATAGTAAGTACAGTAAGCTTCAGAGAAAAGGAACCCCCCTTGAGGATAAAACTATTATCAAGGGGGGTTCCTTTTCTCTGAAGCTTACTATACCTTTTCGTTATTTCTCGCTCTTTTGAAATTGTTATTATAATTAACGTTAACAAGCTGTGTGATAGCAGCTATAGAATAGAAATTACTACGAGTCTACCTAATCCCGTAGAAAATTATGTCAACTTTTGTATATGACAATGTATTTTGACTGATATGTGTAACGTTCATGAAGAACTAGCCTATATGACTAATGGAATATTCAGTGCTTTTAACATGATCTCTGTTTAAGGTGAATGCAATCATTTGCGAATCTTGCTGGATTCAAGCTCAATGTGCATGTTTGGATGAGAACAGACCAGCACAATCACCAGTGGGGCACAGACAAGTGTGTATTCTGTATGTCATTGAAGTGTGCAGAGAGGTGGATAGAGACCTCCTACAAGAACTGTCAATATCTCAAACGACTTGGTTATTAAGAGGAAAAATAAAGTCCAGGAATATAAGTAGTAGAACTTATTACGTATATATATTAGTTGACAGTTCTTTGAGCGGTAGGAATGCTATATTACAGCATTGCTGTAATTGTATTGTAGGTAAGAGAACAGTCGGGTGCTGTGCCCACATAATGAGTGTAATATGGTATCACGGTTGGGCACGGTTTCAGGCAATATAACACCTCCTGCACAGTTTCAGACAATATTTTAATAAACTATGATGATGCTTAAAAAGGGGAGGAAAGCCTAAGTCCTAGTGAAAGCATTTCTAAAGCCAAATAGGGAGATACCCGGGATAGAGATTAAAATACTTTTTTAAAATATAGTAATCTTTAAAATAATGTTGTTTTATTTTATTACCTACTTATATAATGAATTCTATATTACTACAGCAAACAAGTATGTATACAGCCTTGTGGAAAGTGGTAACCGTAGCAAAAGGATGTCACTCAGATGTTGCCGTCTGAAGTGAGGGTAGGGAAGGATTGCTTTACCACCTTTAGAGTAAATGTCAGTTGCATATCATAAAACTATAAGGTTTAACATCGTGCAACAATAAAGTAGCTAAAGCATGTCTTTGCTTTGACATATCAGTTTTATTATTTAGCATATATAGTTGACCATTCCACATTAATGACTAAAAATATTAATGACCTGCCCTTTTCTATACTAATAAAACCTGCTAACCTACTTACAAATAAAAGCGATACGCGAATAACTTGTGTAGCTATCACACACAACACAACATAAGACGCTGTTTGACCGCATTATGTATTACAACATAACCTAAAAACCTATGAACAATGCTCGATTTAACAAACTTGGCCATTGTGAATCGTCGTGAAAATTAGGCAAACAAAATGTCCTTAGATGGTCTAAATATTGCCTAATTTTCAACCCTGTACATGCGGGCCCAAGATTGTATGAGAGTTAGGGGTTGTCCTTTACTAGGTAGGTATTTAGACTCATTTTCACCGTTAAAATTAAGGATAGAATAGCTAAACAAAAAATAAACACAATTCACAAACACAAAAAGAATAGATTAGTGTCAATTTCACTTTAAAAACAAATTAAAACGAGAAAATAAACCGAGAGGATCAAAGAACGACACGCGGTTCCCAGTGACGTCGCGGTTACTGACAACATTCCAGAAATTATCGAAACATAAAATTGTACCTAGGTTAATAAGGTAAAGGCACCAATATCCATCTTTGAATATGTTTATTTTAGAATATTTTATTTATTATTAACCTGATTGATGAATAGTTGGAAGGTATTTATTGTCAATTTTCATGGTGTTCATTATCATGTCATCGTGCGTAGTTTTCCTGTCAGAGTTGGAGGGTAGCCCGGTAGTCGCTCCCACAAAAGCCAAGATAAACCAAATGAAAATAAAGATTAGGAAAGCAGCCCTCAGGCACCAAAGTACAAGATATGGATGCAACCGGGATTAACACTGAAATTATGAGCTTTAAATTCTTCATTACGTAGATATTAATACTCTTAATTATTGAATTTGTTATGGAAAAATTATAAAGAAATCAAATACAAAGTGTAAGTAATCAAAGTTAATCATTGATAAGTAGGTACCTACTTATCAAATCAAAAAGTTTTATGTGTAATCAAAACAAACATTATTTTCTGTACGAGTAACAGACTGCCGTTAATCAGAAATTTACCCTACCGGAGGCACCCTTTGAGGTATTATTTCTTTCTCATTACAATCGTATTTTTACGAAATTGATGAATGGAAAAATGAATGAATACACAGAACGGCAACGTCGCATCGTGCAATTTTAATAGTAATAAGGGTTTCCATCTGCAAAATCCGTAAACCAGGACAAGAAGTTTTTTTTATACTACTAAGGTGGCAGATAAGCATACGGCACACATGATTGAAAGTGGTTAACGTGGCCTATGGACGTATGCCACCCCAGGGGTGTTACAGTTGGGCTGCCGAGCCTGTAAAAACGTCGGACGCCAGTCATCTCCGGAAAAGTCAAAACCACCAGATACGATAAGAAATCGTATCCGGGATTTCGTGCATGCATACCCCACTTTCCCAAGAGGTTCGCTCGTTCACTAGTGTACCGGAGCCGGACATGGCTAAAGAAGAACCAAGTAGGCAAGTGGAGGTAACGTGGAACATCGGCACGCCGTATGTACTTTCCAGGCGGACGGTGGCCGTGACGGCCGGCGGCTGTTACTCTAAGCTCATTGGGGACATCTACCTGGTGACGGTCTCACATGCACCACATGGGCAGGTCGGAGTGGGTATAGTGCTCTCGGGTGCTACGTGGCTACAAATCCGGGGAAACTCGGACGGATGGTAACCCTAATGGTAGTATTTTCGTGCAATTTAGAGTTCATTGATAACTGCGATTCTACGGAGTGTTTAAAGTTGTTCAAAATTTTGTAATATTAAAACCCTAGTTTCTGCCCTTAATACTGGGCCGATTTTGTTCAAATTTTTCTTATTTGAAGCTATGGGGGTACCAAGTATATGGTTTCAATTAATGCCTATATGTCGTATCCATATTGTATTTGTTAATATAACATAGCCCAAGTATTTTTTATATATCCATTGTACAAACGCAGCTACTGCACAATGGTTATTCATTTATAAGTGTAGACGTCAGTTTACTAATTAATTCCAAAACTTTATTTCACATAAATAAAGATTGTTCATACCTTTGACACGAACATAGGGAAGTATCCGTCTTTGACGCCCAGTTTACGGAACTCCGTGGAGAGGAAGTTCCGTATCCGGTCCCAGATGCTGTACGACCACGGCCGCAGGATGTAGCAGCCCGATATGTCGTAGTAGTCGATCATTTCAGCTGCAACAAATAAAAAAAACATGAATTTAAATCAAAAATTACAATATATAGGGTGTATAACAAAAATATTTTTTTTAACTAATATGTATAAATAAATAAATATTCAGATTCAAGTAGTGCTCAATGGCTCAGTTGGCAGAGCAGTCGCCCTGTAAGCGAAAGGTCGTGAGTTCGAGTCTCACTTGAGCATTTCATTTTTTCTAATGTTTTTCGAACTTAACAGTTAGCATAATAAATGCTATAAAAAATTCATTCAAATAAATATTTCACAACATTCTACACTTTATCTAGACCCATGGTAAGTTTAACTAGCTTGTGTTATAGAATCAAGAATGCGGATAAACATACTTAGATACTTTTTTTTGTTAATATACATATTATACATAGAAATACCCAGACCAATGCAAATAGCCATATTCATGCATACAAATATTTGCACTAAGCGGGGGTGCGGATTGAAACCGCGCTTCCTGCGTGGTAGTCGCGTTCACTACCGCCACAGATCACTGTTCCGTTCCCTTGAGTAGTAGCGTGATGATATATAGCCTTTTTATTTTTTTATTTTTTTTTTTTCGTGCGGAAATCCCCTCGGATCTGCCGGAGCCGGAAGGGGAGGTTATGTCGGACTCGAACCGACTAAAACCGCACGCCGACTGTGGGTCTTGGTGCTAGGCCGGAGGTGAGGTTGTCAAAGACATATCCCTCGCACCCCGGCTGACCCAGGGCCATCCCTTACGGTCTGGCCCTCCTCAGGGATGATATATAGCCTATGTGTTATTCTGATGTATAAGCTATGTTATTGTAAAGTTTCATGAAAATCCATTCAGTAGTTTTTACGTGAAAGACTAACAAACATCCATCCATACATACATCCATCCATACTCACAAACTGTCGCGTATATAATACTAGCTGACCCGGCGAACTTCGTACCGCCAATTATTTTCCACCCGCGTGGCGTCCGATCCCGTTCCCGCTGCACCCTCTTATACAATGATATAGTTATCTAAACAGCAACAGAAAAACCACACTGTCACTTCTGCGTAGGTATATGCCGATGCCAGCCGAATTTGTTGACATTAATGATCACTGCTCCGTTCCCTTGAGTAGTAGCGTGATGATATATAGCCTATATGTTAATCCAGGGTATAACCTATATACATACCAAATTTCAACCAAATCGGTCCACACATCCATTCTCACAAACTTTCACATTTATAATATTAGTAGGATTAGTAGGATTCAGGACAATACTTACATTTAGTGATGACCTGCGTGTACCAGTCTGAGAGGTCGACTTCCTTACTCGCCTCCAACCCTAGCCGGGTCACTTTCTTCACGCCTGATGACTCCTCTTTAGCGGGTTTTGGTGACTGCAGATAGAAATATAAAATTAATAACCTCTTTGTTTTGTCTATATACTGTAATCGGGTAAAAAAGAGTGAATAAAAAAATTATATTAATATCTGATATTGTACCACATTACATTACAAGCAAACGAATAAATTAATAAATGGAAAAAATGGCGTTGTTAAGTAAAGAGGCAGTTAATTGAACAATTGACTAAGCTAGTTGGCTGCAACATCAACATCATATTAAAGTACTAGCTTTTGCCCGCGGCTCCGCCCGTGTGGATGTCGGTTATTGCAACCAAGCATATTAGCCTATGTCCTTTCACATGGTCTAATCTACCCCTATACCAGGATGTCGGTAATCGCGATAAAACATAGCCTATGTCCTTTCACATGGTCTAATCTACCCCTATACAAAATTTCATGAATATCGGTTCAGTGGTTTAGGCGTGAAAGCGTAACATACAGTCAGACAGACAGACACAGAGTTAGTTTCGCATTTATAATATTAGTATGGAGTATGGATTTCAAAACAGTTTACGCTCGCCAGGTACTTCTATATCTCGTAATTTAGGTCCAAGATATATGGTTCGAGTCATAACAACTCACAGGTTCCTTCTTCTCCTTCTTAACTTCTTTCTTGACCTCTTTCGGCTTCTCTTTCTTCTCCTTGGGCTTGGGGTCACGTGGTTGCACCGGCGGCGCGAACGCAGTACCGGTCTCCGCCAGGTACTGAGCTTTTAGTTCTAGAAGCTTCTTCACTTGGACGTCTACTAATTCCTGTTAAAAGAAATAATTACAAATGAATTTTCTGAAATGAGTAAACAATGAAAACGGAATGAGTACAGCTAACGAAGCGAGAGAAAAAAGGTAAACAAAGTTTCAGCGGTTTCGAACTTTTTTATTTGAAAATTAGTCCTAACCATTTAGAACTGCTGACAGCTTTCCTGTACGACAGCCGTCGCTCGTCCTTAGTCGCTTACGTGTTACATGTGCGACAAGGACAGAGAAAATAATCGCTAATTATCGCAACGTAACTCAGTAATGGTCGCTTTGTTTACCTTTTTTCTCTCGTCTCGTTGCCTTTACTTTACGTAGTACTATATTTTGACAGTGCCAATTCAAATTGGAACCAAAGCTTTGGGCTTTTTCACTTTTATGAGTGCGAATGCCGTCTGACTCCTGAACTATAGATTTTTTTCTGTCTACATATTGTCCGCGGCTATTTCCATGCCACCTTTTGTCATACCACAGAAATATTATTAGGATAGACCAGACATGTAGGCGCGAAACGCGTGGCAATTTTTTTAGATAATTCCTGTCCTATAAGAGATAAGGTCCATAAATTACGTAAGGTGTTTTTTTTTAATTTCCTGTCTGCCGAGACTCCCCCCCCCCCTCTCTCTCAAACATAAGATTAGATGAGATTCGACTCGACCGCCTCCCTCCTTATACACCTCACGTAATTCATGGACGCCCCCTAATACCCAATTAGCGTACCCTTCGATTCAGCTGCTGTCGAGATTTGTGCTTAGCAACACATTCAGCGATTCATTTTTATAATAGATATCTCCTATGCACATACAAAACTAATTTAAAATTATATAATGGCATTTATAACAGTAATAATACCTTTTTAAGTTCCAAATACATTGGGAAAAAGAAGCGCTCAAGTGGGACTTGAACCCACGACCTTTCCCTTACAGGGGGAATGCTCTTCTAACTGAGCTAGTGAGCCACACCGGAATCACTTCAAATTTCCCTTCTCTTTACAACCGTCTTTAAGGGCGACGGTGCATAGAGCATTCCCCCTGTAAGGAAAAGGTCGTGGGTTCAAGTCCCACTTGAGCACTTCTTTTTCCTAATGTATGTCTTGTTAAATGCTATAAAAATTTTACCATGTTACCAGGTTTACCATGGCACACACCAATGACTTTTCGATGCTTTTCGAAGTTATGTGTGTATTTATCGCAGGTTTATAAGTGCCCGGAATGGCAATAGGCTCGCCACCTATTAATTGGGACCTAAACATAAACTGGCGAAATGTGGGTGCTAGCACCTCTGCTCTAGCCCTTCGGGGAATACAGGCGTGAGTTCATGTTATGTTATAAAAATTTCATTCAAATAGTAATAATACCTTAGCGGCCTTAGCAGTCTTCATCTCCCTGACCAGTTCTCCCTGCTTGGTGATGACAGCGCCTAGCGCGGTGGCCTTGTCTCCGTCCCCGTTCATGCTATCTGGCTCCGAGTCCTGCAGTTTGGGAGGTACAGCGTTCGGTGTCCAGTCCGTGCCAGCTATAGCCTTGTACTGTGCCTTCAAGTTCAGGAGATTCTTTACCTGTGAAACGTGATCAATATATTAAATATGTGTTTTAAAATATGACTTTACTGCATTCAAATTTTGACTAAGTCGTCGATTCTTCCCAATACTGCTTAAAATGATAGCTTGTTCTGAAAAAATATGCCTGGCAAAATAAAATATTGCATATCTAAACTGAAACTATGACTTTTCATTAGTTGAAATACCCAAAAAAAGTCAAAATATAAACTAAAATATAAATATAAACATAAACATAAAACATAAATATAAACTAAAAAAAATAACTATAAACTATAATCAAATTCAATTAAAATATATAACATTTTAGATTCCTCATTAAATTTTAAATAAGTTTTATTATGAACTATATACGTGTAAACGCAACGTAGACCGAGATAAATGCGATATTCTCTTGCATACATTTGCACTACGCGGTACAGAAGCGTGACGTCACAATTTCGTACGATTTTGTATGGAGCGTTTTCGGGTGGGGCGATAAATTGAACTTTTCAAAATCAAATAACTTGAAAACTATTTGTCGCACGAAAATTTTACTTCACAGTTCATTATATTATAAGAAAATTGTCATTTTTCGAAAGTAAAAAAAAAATAGTCAAATAGCCTATTACTCTAAGGCCCGTATTCTTTAATGACACTCAGCCTGAATCACGATATATAGGATGACAGATTGTATAGATAGATTTATAGTTTGACATATGGCCTATATAATCTGTCCTCATCGCAATTCAGGCTGAGTGTCATTCTAGAATACGGCCCTTAAAACATCATCTGAATATTCCTTCTAGATGAGCTTTTCCATCAAATCTGAAGGCATCGGACCGCGATCAAATGAATGATAAATTAAAAAAAAACACAATATAACTAAGAGCGCACCATGTAATTTATACATTGCAGTGGCAAAGGACGAAAAATATTCAAAATGGAAACCAGTGGAAAAAAGTTCTCATCTCGATCTTGTTTAAAATTTAAATATGTCTACCATTTATGCAAAGAGAAACCAGCAGGTATTGGGCTATCGGGATACCTAAAAAATAAAATAAAATATATAAAAAACCATAAACTTAATATACCGGGTGTAAGAGGAACGCTCCCGAAGCTGAAAACTTAGTACTCCAGGTACATAACACATTGGCATAAAAATAAAATCGATTTGGACAATAAAAAAAAATTCGTTTTTTTTTTTATTTTGAATTATTTGCTCTCCATCGTGTTAGTAAAGCTAAATGAAACGGTAATTTCATAAAAAGAACATCACTACAAAGAAAAAAGTTGTAGTGGTGTTTTTTTTTGTCCAAGTCGATTTTATTTTTATGCCAATGTGTTTATGTACCTGGAGTACTACTAGGGGTTTTAGGTTTCGGGATCGTTCCCCTTACACCCAGTATACTAATAAAAAACCTACCTCAACATCAATGACAGATTTTGCAGCCTTCTCAGCCTTGATCCTTCTGAGTTTATCGCCCTGCACTGTGATTTGCTTCAACAGTACCACAAGCTGACGCTCGTCGGCCTGCTTCGACGGTTTCTGTAGAGGGGGCGAGGATTGCTTCGCGGGGGCAGGTGATGATTGCTTTATTAGAGGAGGAGCCGGTTCTGGTCTCCACTCCTGCAATTAAATATCATTGTTTATAATATGGCCGCGTGGTTCCCGACAGAGTAGTATTGGAGCTAACCCATATCTTGCAATGCGGTGTCGTGCAAGGTGACTAAGGGATAGGGCTGTTTAACATCAGACAGATATAATACAGCCCAGACTCAGCCTCACGATGCATCGCTCGAGTCAATAATAGTGTCCGGAATACGGCAATAGGTGAAATGTGGGTGTAAATTCACCTTTGCCTAACCCTCCAGAAATAAAGGCGTGATTATATTTAAAGCGTCGGTAGCTTAGTGGTTAAGGAGTCGACCTTACGATCTATAGGTCTCGGATTCGATCCTGGCCATTATACTACCGACGTGAACCCACTCCTAGCACAAGCAATTTAGCTTAGTTGGAGGGGTTAGAAGGAAGTTAGTAACTTCGGTTCCAATATTCTTAAAAAAAAAAATGTGTATGTATGTAATAATATACTAAAACACTCGCTGGAATATTTACCATATATTTAAATTTTATTGAGTACCCGATATTTAGGTGCTGTTACAAGCGCCATGATGATCACGGATGTACTGATGACCACCGAGTTAGTTGTTATTGGGCAGACCGAAATATCGGTTAGGTACTCGATGAAAAAATATATGGTAAAATACCGGCGAGTTTTACTATTGATGTAAATCTCAAATCATACATTATTAATATATATTATTCAGATTCGGATTAATAACAACGATGTCGTCTTTAATTGACGAAATGAGGGCCTTGTATTTTTTGTGCGGGAATCCCCACGGATACCTCCCCCGTCGGAGCCGGCATGGGAGGTTATGTCGGACTCGAACCGAGGGTCGTGGTGCTAGGCCGGAGGTGAGGTTGTCTTCGACATAATATATCCTTCGCAGCCCGACTGTCCCAAAAATGGGCCAATGGTGACAACCGTTGGCCCTCATTTTCAACAAAGATGAACGAACAATGCCGACCGTAACACCGTATTAAATTTATTATAAAACATTGATAGAAAAGAGTTGACTACCTATTGAATTCGTTACAGCATGCTTGTTACGTGATAACAATTCGATAAACTAAAATATTTCCAATTTCTACAAGTGCATACATCGCAGGTTTATAAGTGCCCGGTTAATGGCAATAGGCTCGCCACCTATTACATTGGGACCTAAACATAAACTGGCGAAATGTGGTTTCTTTTTATCGTGCGATAAATCCCCACGGATACCACACCCACGGAGCCGGTGGAGGTGGTTATGTCGGACTCGACCCTTCGGGGGCGAAATGTGGGTGCTAGCACCTCTGCCTACCCCTTCGGGGAATACAGGCGTGAGTTTATGTAATGTTATGTTGTGCATACAGCGTAACATATTACTCTCACCAGCGCAGTCGGGTAAAATTATAAATATGCACTTCTTGCGGCAACCGCCAGGCTACGAGGATAACAAATGCCTGGCAATGGGTCTGCAGGGTCCAGTCCTGGCTTGACGTCGTGGAGGGTAACATGCGTGCAAATAGTCCATCCATGGACGCCCAAAATCGTGTGAAGTGAAGGAGGAAGAGCCGGAAGGCGGACCCTGAGCTCTGAGGGCATCTGGGTAACTTCTAAATAAAGATGAAAATGAAGTCCTACACTAACCTGGCCAGTCGCAGCCTTATATTTATGTTTCAATTCCAGTAGTGACTTCACAGCGTAAAAAACTATATCCTTGTCTTCCTTGGCGGCGTTTAGCTGGCGGATCAGCTCACTTTGCTTGGCGATGTCCTGGCTCAGGGAAGATGCGTAAGCAGCCACTTGGGGTGATAGAGCAGGGGCTGGCGCCGTTGGAAATGCACCAGGTAGCCAATCCTGAGAGACAGGAATAGTTTAAACCTGTTCTTATTATTCAGTACTAGCCTTCAACCCACCCGGGCTTTTGCACATATATCTGATGTTAATCAAACGTAAGATTTTGAGCGTGAACAAGACCTTTCCAACAAAAAACAAACCTGTGGCAGACTTACCTGTCTATTTCAGTATTGATTATCATAAGTACGAAAACAAGTTAGCATATATTATTACGAGAATAAATAGAAATAGGTAGCTAGATGCGCAAGCGCTCAGTATTAGCGGTAGACTGTCTATATCAGGTACGCGGCGTCCCGACGGCCGGTGGCTGTGACGTAGGCTATTGTTCACTCGCCGACCGAGGATCAATGCAGCCTTTATACCGTACGATACGATATGACTGCCTTCCGACTTTTGTCTAGCGCTAATTGTTTTTACTATTAAATAATTATATGATATAATCAATACTGAAATAAACAGGTAAGTCTGCCACAAACCCACATAAAAATCTGTTATGTAGTTGTTGCGTCAATCGCGAACGAAAACGCAAATTTTAGTTGTGATAGCTATATCTTCACCATACTGCATAACAATGCAATATTTTTGCTCCCTTCCAGTTGGCCGATTGTTCTTATATTTGGTACACACCTTAAGTTCGGACAATACTCCATACTAATGTCATAAATGCGAAAGTAACTCTGTCTGTCTGTCTGTCTGTCTGTATGTTACGCTTTCACGCCTAAACCACTGAACCGATTTTGATGAAATTTGGTATAGGGGTAGATTAGACCATGAGAAAGGACATAGGCTATGTTTGGTCGCGATAACCGACATCCACGCGGGCGGAGCCGCGGGCAAAAGCTAGTACCATATAAATCAATAAAACAGATTGATTTGCTCCTGTTACGAGGGTTTTAAGATCATTTTAAGACTTCGTCGTCAAGATATTTATGACGATGAATATACGTACATTATCATCAGATACTAAAGAGACTACCCTATTAGAACCCTCAGCAGTACAAATAACTCCTCACCTCTCCAGTAGCGGCCTTAAACTTGGCTCTAAGCTGCAAAAGCGTCTTCACAGCCTCGGCAACTTTAGCCTTATCGGCCTTGGCGTCTTTGAGCTGGCGCACCAGGATAGCTTGCTTGGTGAGGTCTTGGTTGAGGGATGACACGTCAGCAGCGTCACATGGAGCGGTAGAAGCTGGGGCTGGGGTTGGTGCTACGCCTGGTTTCCAGTCCTGGTTTCCAATAATAATAAACATCTGGGACATATTATTATACCAAGGTGTTCGGGGCCCAAGCCAAACTCACGTATAAGTCGGTATAACTGCTGATTGACGGACTCTGGCGCTCTTTCCTCTCAGTATTAGGAGGTCAGATAGCAGTCACTCTCGTAAAGGCTTTGAACTTGAAAGATAAATTTTAGATGCGGCTTCTTGATAACGAATAGTTTCTAGAAATCAGTAAGACAATGGCGAACTTTTTTCAACGGAATAAACATGAAAAATATTACCCTCCTTCCTTCGGCAGTCGGGTAAAAAATTCTGAAATAGGCCTGCTATCATACTGAGTGAATCTGGTACAGACCCAACCGAGCATTTTTTTCTCCGCAAATACCAAAAAGTGGGTGTCTCTTTATCTATAGGCTTCTGCCTACCCCTTCATCGCCGCGAAGCGACCCTGAAGGCCACGACCGCGGTTGCCCAAGTCGTGGAGCGGATCCGGCGGCTGGGTCTCGAGGTGGCTCTGCATAAAACCGAGGCCATGTTCTTTCATGGGCCTCGGTGCGTGCCACCGGAGGATTCCAGCCTCATAGTGGGAGACATTTCCATCGGTATCAAGCCCCAGATGAAGTAACTGAATGCCCCTTCATCGCACTTACAACTATTATGTAATCTGTGATTACGTGACTACTTATACACGGTGATTTTATAGTTGTTCCAGATACTAAGAGGGCACAGTTTCAATAGCAAAATCAACTGGAAGTATTAATTTGGCGAAAGAAAAACATTTTTTTTAACCAAGTATGGGAATAATGTTCAGGTGAAAGTAAAAAAAACCCCCGTCACAAAAAACAATAAATCCAAAAAGTTGAAAATAAATTGTGTTTGCCCTTTAACTTTTTTTTTTTTTTATATAGGACACGTCAATTTGACTTCACCTCGCCTGATGTTAAGCTAAAGGCAAAGTCTCGGAAAGAGGGTCACCATCGTAAACATTTACCATGTTAACAGTGGTGGCACTCAGCTTGACGGCCTCATTAGATGCCTTTTCACGCCCCGCTTAAAGGACCCGGGACTGTAGGAAGAAGGAAACACGTGAGCTGGCAGGGAATTCCAGGTCTTAGTGGTGCGGCATAGGAATGAATCACTGAAACGCTTGGTTCTAGCAGGTATACTCTGCACCGTAAATGGATGACATCTTAGCCCTGCACGTGTCGTCCTGTGAAGGAAAGGGGAGGGTGGGACTAATTGGAAGAGCTCGTCAGAACATTCACCATGGTAGAGACGGTAGAAAACTGCCAAAGACGCAACATCTCTACGCATCTGCAAAGGCTCGAGGGTGTTCGTGACCTCAGGATCCCCAATAATGCGGACCTTGATATACCTATTAATATTTTGTTTCAACTGTTGCCATGTCAGGGGACCATGTATCGTCCGATAATATGACGGAATGCTCTAACAGTCAGAGTCCCCTGACATGGCAACGGTTGAAACAAAATATTAATAGATATATCAAAAGCTAACCTGGATATAAAAGAGAAGGAAAATTTGGAATGATTCAAGTGGTGCTCAATAGCTCAGTTGGTAGAGCAGTCCCCCTGTAAGGGAAAGGTCGTGAGTTCGAGTCTCACTTGAGCATTTCATTTTTTCCAATGTTTTTCGAACTTAAAAGTTGGCATAATAAATGCTATAAAAAATTCATTCAAAGATATATCAAAGTTAAAGGGCAAACACAATTTATTTTCAACTTTTTGGATTTATTGTTTTTTGTGACGGGGCTTTTTAAAGTTTTAATTGAATTTTATTTTATACTTTTTAAATTGATCTAATAGTCAAGCCCTTTCATTTGATACCCATATTGAGAGACTTGTGAAATTTTTATGTACTCCGCCATTTTGTAGCGGCCGCCATCTTGGACCTATTTTTTTCAAACATAGCTAAGAACACTCCCGACTAATATAACAAAAAAAACTAAATCCAAATCGGTTCATCCGTTTAGGAGCTACGTTGCCACAGGATAGGATAGGATAGGATAGGGGACTCTTTTGTCCGCACTTAGCCTCTCTTTTGGGCCATTGTGCGTAGAGAGTGCTGGCTAGAGCAGCCAGCCTAGCTCCGCCCAGAAACGCAGAAGCTTACTGGGGGCTTCGCAGGCTTCGCGGAGCGACCTCACTGTGCCGAGGATTTGGGATTGTTGGGCGGCCACTGCCTCGCATTCCAGTATTACGTGGGCGGCCGTTTCCTCGGCGCTGAAGCACCCCCTGCAGAGGGGACTATCCGTGACGCCGATGGTATGTAGGTGCTTGTTGAGGGGGCAGTGGCCCGTTATTGTCCCCATAATTGTCCTTAGACTTGTTTTGTCTAGTCTTAGGAGACGTTTCGTTAGCCGTTTATTTATCGACGGCACAGCCTGTTTTGATTGCCTGCAGTCGATGGTTTGTACCCATCTTTGGTTATGTAGTTCCACAGATCTCTGGCGTATCCAGGTACGGATCTGTGAAAAAGGGATCGGCAGTAGTGGTAGTGGGCCAGCAGTGGTCATATCGGAGCCCCTCCTCGCGAGTTCGTCCGCAGCATCGTTTCCGTAGGACCCACTGTGGCCTTTTATCCACTGTAGCTTTACTACATTATGGGTGGATAGCTGGTTCAAAGCAGTTTGGCATTCTGCCACTAGTGTGCTGTTGGTTGTTTGGTGGTTTAGCGCTTTTAGGACAGCTGTGCTGTCGGTTAGGAGCTTTATGTTAAAACCCTTAACCTGCTTTTCGCTTATTGCCGTCGCTGCTGTTGTTATGGCGACACACTCGCATTGGAAGATTGAGCTGTGTTCGCCTAGTGGAAGGTGGATATTCAAGCCAAGGTCCAAAGAGTGCACGCCGGCTCCTGAACCATTCTTTGTTTTGGAGCCGTCAGTGTAGACGCGCATCTCCTTAATACCAGAGTAGTCCTTTTCCTCGGCTTGCGTTGTTATCTGGTATTTTTTGTTGAAGAAGTGTTTTTTGAAGGTTTTATCACAGGGAGCAGCTATTAGTGTTTTGTATTCCATCGCCCGCCCAAGAATTGTGGTGTGGGGACTATTGTGGTTGTTTCCCCAGAATCCCAGGTGCCACATTCTAATGGCGGTGATGGTGGCTTCCTGTTGGATGTATAGGTCAAGCGGTGTTAGGTTCAGAGTTACCTCCATAGCTGCAGTTGGAGTGGTTTTCATGCATCCGCAGATTGATGAGCAGGCCAGCCTTTGGAAGGACTTTAATTTGGTAATCACGGTAGACAATACCAAAGCCACCATACCAAAGCCCCGTAGGCTAGCATGGGCCTTATCACCGCTGTGTATAGCCACCGTGCTATTTTTGGCGATAGTCCCCATTTGTTTCCCATCATTCTTTTGCATTGGTAGAAAGCGATTGTGCACTTGTTCAGTTTGTAGTCAAGGTGCCTGTTCCAAAGCAGCTTGCTGTCGAGAATTACACCTAGGTATTTTACTTCTTCCTTAAGTGTTAATTCGGTTGCGAAGAGTTTCGGGAGCTTGTATGGGCCCGGTGCTCTTCGGTTTGTGAACATTACTAGTTCGGTTTTCTGGGGGTTGACCGAAAGTTCGTGCTTTTTGCACCAGGTTTCTATTATTTTGAAGGCCTGTCTCATTCGGTCGCAAATGGTACTTTCGAATAGTCCCGTTATTAAGATCGTGATGTCGTCCGCATAACCTATAGTAAAAAGGCTGTTTGCGTTCAGATCTGTTATAAGCTCATTTACCACCAGGTTCCATAGTAGGGGAGAGAGTACCCCACCTTGTGGGCATCCTCTGCCCACAATGCCCCGAGTTGTGGTGTTGACTGTGAGTTGCACGGCCCTCTGTCTGAGCATGTTATCTATCCATTCGATAAGTGTTGAGGGCACGTCGTGTTTGAGCAGTGCTTTGTTGATGCTGTCAAAGTTGGTTTTGTCAAAGGCACCCTCTATGTCAATGAAGGCACCAAGGGTTGGTTGCTTTGACTTTAGGGCTCCACCGATGCGGGACACCACATGGTGGAGTGCTGATTCTGTTGATTTGCCCTCACTGTAAGCGTGTTGATGGGGGTGTAGAGGTTTCAGTGCTAGTACTTGGGTTCTAATTACCCTATCGCCTAGCCGTTCAAGTGTTTTTAGCAGGAACGAGGTGAGGCTGATAGGCCTAAAAGATTTGGCCTGAGTGTAGTCACTTCTACCTGGTTTGGGGATGAATATTATTTTGACTTCCCTCCATTTCAAGGGTATGTAGCGGTTTGCGAGACAGCCTTGTAGCAACTTGGCTAGGTGGTTACGTACGTTGCCACAGACAGACACACACACACACACACACACAGACACGTCAAACTTATAACACCGCGTCGTTTTTGCGTCGGGGGTTAAAAATGATGGGAGTTTTAAAAAAAACTTTTTTCGTCAATTTAATACTTCCAGATGATTTTGCTTTCAAAACTGAGCCCAAATTCTTTTTGTACAAAACGACTATAAAATCACTCTGTATATTGGCTTTAAAAAACTGATTATCACCGGGCACGGGTGCTTTGGGCGGTATCTGCGTCGGATCGAAAAGGAGCCAACGTCCGAGTGCCATCATTGCGACGCGAGCGAGGACACAGAGCTGCACACGCTCACCGAGTGTCCGGCATGGGCCGGACAGAGGCGAGAACTAGTGGCGGCCCTGGGAGTGAGAGTTCTTACCCTCGCCTCCCTGCTCACAGCAATGGTCCGCTGTGCGGTCGCGTGGGCGGCCGGCGTCTCCTTCAGCGAGCAGGTAATGGTCGTGAAGGAGACGGCGGAACGGGAGAGGCAGCGCGAACGAGCGAGACTCGCGAACCGCGCTGCCCGCGCGCACAGGCAACTCGGGCGTCGGAGGGCACTGACTGACCTCCGTCCCCCATGAGCGCGGGCCTGGGGGTGACGGGTGAAGCCGCCTGTCACCCCAGCAGAAGCAGGCCACGGCGACGGCGCGCTGAGAAGCGCGCCTCCCCATTCCGGGGGCGAGTCGGGGACACCGTTGTCCCCCCTCCCGAGGAGGGCTAAACCATAAGTGATGGCCCTGGGTCCGCCGGGGTGCGAGGGATATGTCGATGACAACCTCACCTCCGGCTTAGCACCACGACCCACAGTCGGCGTGCGGTTTTAGTCGGTTCGAGTCCGACATAACCTCCCCTTCCGGCTCCGGCAGGGGGGTATCCGAGGGGATTTCCGCACGGAAAAAAAAAAAAAAGGCTTTCAAAAACTTACCTTGCCAGTGGCAGCCTTATATTGAGCCTTCAAGTCCAACAAAACCTTCACAGCCTCGTCAACCTTCGGTTTCTCAGCCTTGGCGGTCTTCAGCTGCCTCACCAGGTCTCCTTGCTTGGTGATCTGGTCGTTGAGGTCAGTGGCTCCCGGCGTTGCCGATGCTGCCAGCGTTGGGGCTGCTTGCTTAGCTTGGGTTGTTTGGACGGGTTTAGGCTGTCAAGATAGAAAAAAAAACATGTAAGTAGTGGGTTCACAGATAATGGAAGAGAAATTGCGGTGGTGGGATAAGGAGATATGGTTGCCGTTGCACCTTATGGCTGTACTTTTACATACATACTAGTTTTTGCCCGCGGCTCCGCCCGCGTGGAAGTCGGTTATCGCGACCAAACATAGCCTATGTCCTTTCTCAAGGTCTAACCTATCCCTATACCAAATTTCATCAAAATCGGATCAGTGTTTTAGGCGTGAAAGCGTAACATACAGACAGACAGAGTTACTTTCGCATTTATAATATTAAGTATGGATATGTGCAACCGTATCTACTTTGTCGATTGCACATGGAAGCTGTGGCGTGGCGGTAGTGAACGCAACTGCTACTGCAGTAGGCGCGGGTTCGATCCCCGCTCAGTGCAAATATTTCTATGCATGAATATGGCTATTTGCAATTTGCATTGGTCTGGGTGTTTATATGTATAATATGTATATATTTACAAAAAAAAAGTATATAAGTATGTTTATCCGCATTCTAGGTTCCATAACACGAGCTAGTTAAGCTTTGCTTACCATGGGTCTAGATAGCGTTGTGTAGCCTAGTGGTATGGGTAATGGACTGCTGAGACGAGGTCTCGGGTTCGATCCCAGGTTTACCATGGCACACACCAATGACTTTTCGATGCTTTTCGAAGTTATGTGTGTATTTATCGCTGGTTTATAAGTGCCCGGTTAATGGCAATAGGCTCGCCACCTATTTATTACATTGGGACCTAAACATATACTGGCGAAACGTGGGTGCTAGCACCTCTGCCTACCCCTTCGGGGAATACGGGCGTGAGTTTATGTTATGTTATGTTATGTTATATGTTATTTATTAAATGGAACCAGTGACAAGTTTTGTTTTGCAGAAATATCGTGACATCAAATTAACATTTTAGTATTTCTCTTTCTCTCTTTTTGGAGTAATCGCAACCTCTCTCTCTCCTCCGCCAATTCTTTGACCTCCTAGTATGAGTCGACTTGAATCTTATACATTATCTGTTCCTCTATTTCTTTCTTCTTTCCTTCAATGATATTTTTCGAATTGTTGAACATAGAGCCTCTTGGTAAGACAACACAATAATACACAAACCATCACAAATCACAGAAATAACAAATACAACATGATAATTCAACTTTGATACAAGTGTTAACTAAAAAAACCGCTATCAGTGGAAACGACACAGCGGCCGCCCGCTAAAAAACTCGCCTCCCACTCGCCGCCCCCGGGAGCGAGTTGGGAATACCATTGTCCCCCTCTGCCTAAGGAGGGCCAGACTGCAAGGAATGGCCCTGGGTCAGCCGGGGTGCGAGGGATATGTTGAAGACAACCTCACCTCGGATAGCTCTACGACCCACAGACGCGTGCGGTTAGGCCGGCCGGTTCGAATTCGGCTCCGACGGGGAAGGTATCCGTAGGGATTTCCACGTTAAAAAAAACAACGTGGAAAATTAAAAATCTGGAAACCCCATATCGGGATAAAAGCACATAGCTAACAACCTCGATTGATCACAAAAATAAGCGCCAACCGGCCATCTATACCACACAAATCTGCACGAACGATACTGACTCCGGATGCTGTTCCCATCTCGCACAAACCTGGACGGGGGAGTTGCTTTAGACTGCTCCGCGATAAATCAATTGTTCTTCGTTAGTCCGCTAAAAGTCGAGAACGGCTGAACTGATTTATTTTATCTTGGTCTTGAAATGTTTGTGGAGGTCTAGGGAAGGTTCAAAAGGTGAGAAAAACTCGAATAATTTCCGGGAAAACCCTAAAACAACTTTTGTCACGGAATAGGTAGATATTTCTTTGAGCCTGGTACTTTTTACATGGAATACTAGGCTCACAGAAACGTCAAGGGACGTATGCAGAACATTTTTTTAAGTTCCACACTGGCTGAGCTGAGAGTCTTTGACGCGATCTTGATGATGACGTTGAGGAATGATAATTTGATGATGATGGATGATTGATGATGAAAGAGAATTAGGTACAAGAAAGGACAATATGAACAGAGGCCAACAGCCAACGGCCATAATGTTCGGAAACATAATTGGTAAAATAGGAATCATGTTAAATACTAAAGTCAACTGGCACCTATAGGTAGGTACAGTCAGCATCAATAGCAGACGATGACTGCACAGATTCCGAAATAAAAAATCTCAATAAAAATTATTCATTCCATTTTAATCTAAATTTTCAAATATTATCGCAATTCATTAAGTACCTACCTACCTTAACGCTGATTGTAGTACACACTAAGTAGTAATACCTAACCTACTAATTATATTAGGTAATAAAATAATACAGACTCCTACATCTGAATTTATAGTCAGCCCTTAGAACTATATTAAAAAACAACAAACGCAAAAGAATCTAACACTGTAATACAGATTACCATACATTTTATTTATTTGAACACATGGTGTCATTCAACTCGCCAACGTCACTATCACCTCATAGAAATCAAACCACTATCGACGTCACGTAAACAAACGTCCTTCAATGAAATAAATAATAATAATATAAATATAACACTTACACACAGAAATTACACAAACAAATCAATAATAAAAACTTAAAAACTGTACACCATATGTCAAAGTAAATCCAACACTGACGATAATAGGCGCGAAACGTGGACCTTTCTAAAAAACCGCGGTAACATGTCCCGATTTCCGAGTGAATCATTTGACCTTCATATACATCGCGGGGTTTCACCTGTGTGTGTTTAAGATAGTGAATGAAAAGAGGCAATGTGAGCGTTATAATTTGATAGTGTTATTTATTTATTAGCATAGTTTACGACGCGGTACTGGCTTGTGATGATGACTGAATAAGTGAATAAGCGAAAGGCTTGCGGCAACGTGTGCGTGTCACTTCTAGCTATTGAGTAATCTGTGCCAACACTGTGGTATTGACTAGCTGTTGCCCGCGGCTTCGCCCGCATTTCATCAAAATCGGTTGTGTGGTTTAGGCGTGAAAACGTAATAAACAGACAGACAGTTACTTTCTCATTTATAATATTAGTATGGATGTGAGACGATTTTTATTGCAGCCATTTTGAGATAAGATAGGTTCCAACTCCAACCTGAAGTTTATTTTCACTATACCAATAAAACACTAAGTAATAATTACTATCGGTATTATAGTAAAGAGTGGGATTACGTATGTATACATATGTATTTATGTCAAAAGTATCAATCAATTTATAAGATAATTTATGCTTATTATTATTAAAATTGATTACAGGTAATTAAAAAAAAATTCATTCGCTTTTCAAGTTTATAATCAGTTATCTCTTAGTACTAAATAAGTAATCAATCACCTACTTTTGACGCTGACTGTACCTACGTAATTTAAGGGCAGATTTGACTAAACTGGGCTCAGTGGGCGCTCACGTTTAACCGCATGAAATTCATTGAGTAAAATGTTTTATGATGAAATACGTCGACTTGTAGGAGTAGAACTTGGCCACCCTATCTCTTCCCGTGCGTGGGTGTCATAGAAGGAGACTTATTATTATGAGAAGTGTTCTCTATTCGAAATTTAACATCAGCTATGACAGCCTCCGTGGCGTGGCGGTAGTGAATGCGACTGCCACGCAGGAGGCGCGGGTTCGATACCCGCTCAGTGCAAATATTTGTATTCATGAATATGGCTATTTGCATTGGTCTGGGTGTTTCTATGTATAATATGTATGTATTTACAAAAAAAAATGTATTTAAGTATGTTTATCCGCGTTCTAGATTCCATAACACAAGCTAGTTAAGCTATGCTTACCATGGGTCTAGATAGCGTTGTGTAGAATGTTGGAAAATATTTATTTATTTATTTATTTATTTATTTATTTATTTATTTATTTATTTATTTAGCTGCATTTTATGATGTAAAAATCCACTAAGAAAAGATTTTAGGAAATTATGCTACTAAAGGGGTAAAATAAGGGATGGAAGTTTGTAATTTGTAGTTTGTTGGAAGTGCGTCATTTTCATAGCTAAATGCACTAAATTTCACAAACCTGTGTATTTTAAGAAATAAATGAACACGTTTATCAGCGTTTTTCAAAATTTAATTACTAAGAGGGTAAAATAGGTGATAAACGTTTGTATGAAAAGTACTTCATTTAGGTCACTATCAAATATGAAGTACGAAATTTTCCCGGGCGAAGCCGGGACGGGTCAGCTAGAAATAAATATACTTGTCTATCGCTGTAATCTGTAATATTTTCTAACAAGGTTTTTCGATCGCGTTATTTGTTAGAGGACATTGACCTCAGAATACAAGATTTCGCGTGTACAATTCGCTGATGTTTGAGTTCATTATAATTACATTAATTACCTATAATAGGTACATTGTGTTATTTGTGTTCTTAGCTGACAATACATTTAACTTGGTTTTTGATTTAGTAACTAATCGAAATTTATGCATAAAAAAATATTGGTGTGTAGGTTTCTAACCTTACAATAAAGTTTTTTATTTTACTTATCTATATACAAAACACGATAACTGTTTTTTTTAATGTCTGTCTCCGTTTGTGCCGAGTAATATCCAAAACGGACGTACTGGCTGTGGTAGGTACTGGTTTCTATGTGAAACTGCGAACTTTAGACGGCAAGACGGCGTGCGCTTTTAGTCAGTTCGAGTCCGACATAAGACATAAACCACCGCCCGGGATTTCCGCACTGTTAAGAAGTGTCGCCGCACGCGGGCGACGCGCCACAACCACAAAACGCCGGCAGGTATATTTATTGGCCAGACCAACCCGTCTGCCCAGCGTGGAAACAGTAGGCCAATGCCTCTCAACCTCAACATTGGGAGAGGCCTAATGTCCGGAAGTGGGCTGCGATAAGCAAATTGATTGATTATTTTACTGTAGTGTTGTAGCAGCGAAGATTTTCGGCCACAGACGTGTCTACAGTCGCGCACCGTCCATCCATATAAAATGTATGAAAACTACAAGAAATTGCCGGAAGCGGGCGTTTTGTGGTTGCGGCCGGAGGTGCGTGTGCGGCGACCCTAAGCGTGCAAAAAAATGCTGTGTTTGTTTGTCTGATCCACGGCTCAAGGTTGTAGAATATCACATTCCAACTGCAACATGAGCTATTCTTACTTGGTACGAGTATATCCGACTGTAAATTTCTTAGTAAACCTTATTGAAATATGATGTTATATACCATACCAACCTACCGCTAACATTACAACGCATTGCTAAGATAACAAACGGGGTCAGATAACCAGTCTAACAAACTAACAAAGAAACCTTGTTCGCAGCCTTAGTAACAAAACATATTTTTATTACTTTCGTCCCGGACATACCTTATGTGTACATATTGTACCTATCTAACAACTGTACTTATTGATTCCAGTAGTCTTGTAGTTGATTACTTAGCAAAAATAAAAGTTATATACCGACGCAAACAGTAAACGCAAATAAGCATAACATATTTAAATTGTACAGTATTACAGTGTGGCGCAATAATATTATGTAGGTATTGTCAGCAGAAAATACTAAATACATTTGATCAAAATATTCATACTTCGTAAAAAAGGAAGTAGGAACCACAAACTTATAAACAAACGAACTAAAACTATTGGCGCGCGTTCGTATTTCATACCTAAACATTTCATTCAACTTCAATGGTCAGCTCAGCCCAGTTTAAGTTTCGGTTTCTGGACGTGTAGACGCCTGACGAACCCATTTATACACTTCATACTAATAAAAATTATAAGTACCTTCAAGTTTACAAAATAATAAAATTATGAATAAAATTTAATTTAAAACTTCGTTAATTTATAAGGTGCGTAACTTACAAAATTAATTGCATACTGCATACTTATTCTAATTTCAAAACGTAAAAAATTATCTATGCCCGAAAAAGTAAACTGTCAAAAAATGGCAACAATTGAAAATTGCAATTATGAATTTCAGACATATCATGTCAAAGGATTATTTCGCGCTTTACGAGAGTCCTAATATTGTGATCGTGCCTACGGCAACATCTACCACTAGTAAAGATTTACTTCCTACTGCTAACTGCGGTGCAGTTACCAAGTCATCAGCCATTCAACAAAATATAGATACAGAAAAACCTGAAGCTTGTAATTTGTTTGTGAGTGACCGGCATTTGCCTACTGACGGTGGAGGAAATAATAGTTATGTAGACTCTTCGACACATGTAAGTATTTGCAGTTTATTCAATTATCTTAATGAGTAGACGCGTTACCTATTATTATATTATATTACGCTTATCACTTAGGTCAATGTATTATAATAACCTACAATCATCAACAATAACAAACTTTCGACCATACCCGCGTTTGTCTGCGGTAAACATAGTTACGTTGCATGTTTTTTACAATACATCATTGTGAAATTACTTGCACGGTAATTTAGGCATATAATTCTACTAAGTAAGTAACATAAGCCTACTTATTTGTAAAATGTCGAACCTCTTAGGTGCAACAGTGTTAAACACACAGGTACTTACCAGCAGCCTAATAGTTTTTGCGTTTATTTGCTGGTCAGGCTATTATTATTACGGCACGGTCTTATTTCGTATGTAGGTAGGTATACTTAGTTCGATATGGGCGGCTAGGCATGTCCTAATAAATAATAATAATACCTACCTACCTCTTTTATGGGTTTATGCCTAGTTATACAAGGACGCGCCATAGTTATTTTACTCGTAAACGAGCTTATGCCCGCGGCCAGACTGGATGTCGGTTATCGCGACCAAACATAGACTATGTCCTTTCTCAAGGTCTAACCTATCCTTATACTAAATTTCATGAAAATCGGTTCAGTGGTTTAGGCGTGAAAGCGTAACATATAGACAGACAGACAGTTACTTTCGCATTTATTATATTAGTATGGATAACGTAGGTAGGTACTTACTTATCGAGAATTACTTTACCCTAATTAAGTAGGTAGGACATGAAAGTAATAGGTAGGTAGTAACCCTAGCAGAAGCAGGCCGCGGCGCAAAGTGCGCCTCCCCGTAACCCGAAGGGGGCCATCTCGAAAGAGATGGTCCTGGGTCTGCCGGGGTGCGAGAGATATGCTTTTGGCAATCTCACCCCCGGCAACCAAGGACCCAAGACGGCGTGCGTCGATTCCGATATAACCGCCTCCACCGGCTCCGTGGGGGTGGTATTCGTGGGGATTTGTCGCTCGATAAAAAAAAAAGGTCTCAGTGGTGCAGCATAGGAATGAGTTATCGATACCATTACGATTTATTTCTATTCATCATTTGAATCTTTTTGCAGGCCGTATCTCTAGTGCACTTAGTAGGTACCTACTTTATTCTGTGCCCTAAGGGAACGTTCATATCTGACGGAACTTGTAAAATGTAAAAATGAAAATGTATAGAAAAACACTTGACCGTTCACACTCGACGCACTAACGTAACATCGGTTGAGTGTGAACGGTCAAGTGTTTTTCTATACATTTGTCTGTTCTGGCGTTACGCGACCGATAATACGCGACGCAAGTTCCGTCAGATATGAACGTTCCCTAAGTCCATTCATGTTAAGAAAAAATTAGTGGAACATCTAGAGTATTTAATGGCATAATACATATTATTAAAACTATACTCTTAGATGAATTAAAACATCTAAAATTAAAAATCTCGTATTGTATAGCAATACTGTAAGGGTCTAGTAAAAATTTACGTAACTTAATTTTTTTTACCTACTCGTACCTGAACATAAACGCTCTTTGTAATAAAAAAAAATCATAACAACATCTGTTGACCATCTGTGGATAAACCAAAGATAAGAAAGTTTTAAGATTCTATGAATGATATTTTGTATCACTTTGTTAACTGAAGAGTCTGAAGCAACATCGCGAGAGTTTATTTCGTTCAGTATAAAAAAATTTAAACCGCTTGTGATCACTTCGCTCCATATCAGTTAGTACCTAAGTTAAATTAGGTACCTACGTCGCTATCGCTTATGCAACAAGTTTAAGTCAAATTCATCGTTTCTATGTTCCACTGGAAGTCTTAGGAAGACAGAACGCTCGACGCCAAGAGTTGATAACCTCAAAGGTCAGTTAGTCAAACTTTTTACTAAGTACAAATTGTTTAAGCTTCGTTGTGTTTTTATATGAATATTTTTTTAGAGGGCTCGGGATTACCGAGTCGGTTAGCACTTTGCAAGGTTAAGCAATATTAGCCAGGTTAGCCTCAAGATGGGTGGTCAATCGGGTCTCGAAGAACGCGTTAACGGTCGCTGTCGGTTTTGGTTGCCATACGAATTGATATAAATATGTTATGTGGCATTTGACAATGGTAGGTGGAGCCTTAACAAGTTCGTTAACCTGGTCTAGGTGCAGAACTTCGATGTTACCAGACTGGCAGTGGGTTCTCCTAGGGGTCGCGAAGTGTCGCTCCACGTAAACACCGACAATTTTTTTAATTACATTTTTATAGCATTTATTACGCTCACTTATAAATTCGAAATACATCGGGAAAAATGAAGCACTCAAGTGGGACTTGAAACCACGACCTTTCCCTTACAGAGGGAATGCTCTTCCAACTGAGTTATTGAGCCATACCTGAATCGCTTCAAATTTCCCTTCTCTTTATATCCGTTTTTAAGGGCGACTAAAATGGTAAAAGGATGATGACTTTTTTATACTACTATGGTAGCAAACAAGCACCCGACCAACCTGATATTCTTCATTCGAGCACCAATACCAGTTGCATCCGTCTATATTATGTGAGTCTGGGGTTCGCTGTCTCACAACTCCATTATTTAATTTGTTTTGACTTTTACTGGAGCGACTGCTGTCTAACCCCCAACCCGTCGAGGTTTGACTCCCATAGCTTCATCCGCCTATCAGCAGATGCAGATTGCAAGTGAGATTGACATCAACGGCATCGACCTCACCTGCAATTCGTTACACCTGACGATAATGTGGAAAAGCATGGTTTGAAGTTCCTCTCAACACACTTAACGATGAAGCATTCAGGCTCAGAATGTCCCTTTACCGAAATGTCCCTTTCCCACAATGTCCATTTTCCAGAATGTCTCTTTCCCGGAACGTCAATTTCCCAAAATGCTCCCTTCCCGAAATGTCCCTTTCTTACGTCTACTACGCGGTTAAAATAAGATAGGAGAAGACTTATGAATGTTTATAAACACACAACATAAATATAAGGAGAAAGGGTAATAAATAACATATATTGAAAATTTAAGAAACCCCCGCCACTCCCCATCCCCACTTTAACCCCCATAACCTATAAACGGCTCTACCGATTTTCTTTAAACATGTCTAAGAACATTCGCGCTTAAGTCACCTTTAATACAAAAACAACTAAATTGAGATCGCTTCATCCGTTCGGGAGCTATGATGCCACAGACAGACAGATACGTAAAACTTATAACACCCCTCACTTTTCGTCGGGGGTTAAAAATAAGACAGTTTAAAGGGCGCTAGATATCGTAACGTAGGCTTTAGGCTTTAGCCTACGTTCAACCTTGTCGGCCGGATGTTAACACTAAATCCTTTATTGTGCACTAGATTTTGCCCGCGGCTCCACCCGCGTGGATGTCGGTTATCGTGACCAAACATAACCTATGTCCTTTCTCATGGTCTAAATTACCCCTATACCAAATTTCATCACAATCGGTTCGGCAGTTTAGGCGTAAAAGCGTAAATTACAGACAGACAGAGTTACTTTCGCATTTATAATATTAGTATGGATTTCACATAATACATTAGGTTTAAAAAAAGATATTGTGTTATACACTAATCATTTGTTACAGTTTGACAATTTGAAGAACCTCCCATTGAGACCTAGTATACAACGTGAATTAATAGTTTCGCACTCTAAATACTCTTCACATAATAACTTGGTTGATTTAACAAGCTCAAATAACCTTAATACTAATGAAACACCTTCAACTTTTATCAGTAATTTAAATATCGATCAAATAATTGATAACTGCGAAGATGCAAAACCTATTGAAGAACAAGAATGGGAGCTTAATTTAAGTAGAGTTCACAATTATTTAGCCACCGAAACATACTCAAATACCGTAACCAATAACAATATGAACGCAATTACGGAAAACAGTACTGAAAAAGGATTAAAACATTTGAGTAAACATGAAAAAAATAACTCAGGAACCACCATAAGTCAAAGTCCAAAAAAACGCAGTTTTGACGAATCGAACAGTGACAACAGTAGAAAACAAGAAGATGAAAAGGAAATCGGCTTAAAACAACGTAAAGTGTTAAAAGCAGTATCCATAAATAAAAATGATACCGATCAAAAGTCTATACATAATAAACCCGAACATATTTCGACGCATAATTTAAGTAAGACTAAAAGTACAAGTTTAGCACACAAGGTAGGCCAAAAGAACGAACGGGAAAGTGCTAGTCCAAATAAGGAATTTCGTCATACTACATTATCAGAGGCGCAGAAAAGTAAGCTATCTGCTGGCGCTCTAAAGAGATATTTGGAATATCAACGTTTTTTAGCCAAATATTACAATACATTTGATAAAAATAAAAAACAATGCGATGAAGAAAAAAATACAAATGCCGCAAATAATGATTTGAAGTTGAATGAAAAAAAGATAAACAATAATAATTTAAAATCTAAAAACGAGAAAATGAAAATAGGTAGTACTGTTGAACGAAAACATAAGGAGTCAAATGTAAAAGCCAATATCGAGAGAATTAAAAATAGTAGCAGAGATTCAAACATAACATCAAATATTGAACGAAAGCAAAATAAGGAAGAGCCGAAAAGACAATGTCATAAAGATAAAAGTAGTGAGCCGTCAACTAGTAGAAATGAGCGAATTAATAAGAAAGAAGGTAATGAAAAATATATGAAACGTATGAAAAAGAAAGAAGAGTTAAAAATTAAATTCACCAGTTATAGTAATAAAAAGGAAAAAAAGGCTATTGAAAGTCATTTAGATAAAAATAAAATTGAAACCGATAGAAGGTATGCTCAGTGTTCAGATAAAAAGAAAAAACGTAATGATGAAATAATTGATAGTTCTAAATATAAATTACAGAAAGAAGAAACAATAAAAAAATCGTATGATCATTCTAAAATAAAGAGAATTAAAGAAGAAACTAATGGACAAGTCAATAAAACTACAGAGTCAGGAGTGAAAAGAAAAAGAACAGGTTCTGAACGAGGTGAGAAAAAATATTATAAACACGATCCAGCTACGGTAATCGGTTCATGTCAAAGGAACCCAGATATCCAATCACGCACTTCACCAAAAAGGACTGTGGACGTTTTGGAAGACACATGTTGTTATGATCTTCAAAGCAGCTGTAAAGATAAAAACGATCTAAGGTCAAAGTTGAGTCGCAAGAGAACTAGGAATCAATACAATACAAAATCTACTCGTATTAAACTAACACCTATTCGTGAAAATCTAATTGTAACTGTAAAGCAAGATGTACCGGCGGCTCCGTCATCAGCAAACGTTCAATCTGTAAGTAAAGAAGAAGTAAAAACATCGAAATCTAAGAAAAACTTACAATCTGTAAGTAAAAAAGAAATTAAAAAACCCAAAGTTAAGAAATCCAAAAAAATAAAACTGGTAATAAATATCAAATGTCCAAATTCAGAAGATTCTGACGAAATTGCAAGTGAAATTAGTACATCACCACATCAAGACTTAAGTTTCCTAGATGACTTAGATATTGATGGAATAGTTGATAGTTTAAATGTAGGACAAAGTCCAATTCACAGTAATGTAGCTATTGAAGAAGATTTAAATAGAGCTAATAATTGTGACGATATAAGTACGGGACCTTTGGAAAAGGATTTTTCACTTGCAGCACTACACGAGCCTAATTTACCACCTAATGCCGGAAAATTAGAAGGGTAAGTTCAAATTAATTAGTTACGATAAATAAAATAGTATAAATATCAGTTATAACTTCTGTTATCTAAAATAATTTAAATTTCAGATTTATCGCTAACGCAGACAAATCTCTACTAAGCACATCCCAAACTAATGATAACATTGTTGAAGAATGTAATGATGATGTATATGAAGTAATAAACATAACAGATGATTCTGATCTCGAAGAAGTTGAAGGAACTTCAACCAAAACTACTGAAGATGTGTCTATTATTTATATAAACGATGATTCACGAGATGGGACCGAATTGTTAAACCAATTAAACAATGAAAACAAAGTTGTAGTGTTATCAGAAAACCCTGAAAAGGGGCAAAATATAATTGGCGAGGAAAATAAACAGAATGTAACGGTCATAGTAACTAATAAAACAGAACAACCAGATGTGAAATATTTACTTACACAAAATGCCTCAGTAGACTCTTTTGCTAGAAATGATGACGCAGTTGAAACTAAATGTAACGTACAAGCTCTTTCTAAAATTAAAGACTCGAACATAAAAATATACTCTAATTCTGAAAGTGACAAAACATTTGGTAATGAATGTCGTATTAAATCTGAAAATCTTGAAGAACCTCAGACTGCTCCGAAGGTACAAGAAATAATGCCTAATGATGCACAAAACACTTCGAAAACCATAAAAAAAGAAAAAATTGGTGGCATAATTGTAAAAACTGAAGATATTGAAAAATCTCAAAAAGTACCCTCTTCAGGTCTACAGGAACATGTGGATAATACCACAGCTAATGCTAATACCGTGGTAAATCCAAAAACCGAACCGATTGAAAATCTTGAAGAACCCCAAAATGTTACAACATTTAATTCTAATGTACGAGAACAAACACATAATGGTGTAAATCCCCTGGAAAACATAAAAAAGGAACAAATTGATGTAATGGTCAAAACTGAAGATATTGAAAAATATCAAAATGATCTAAGTAACTCTTCAAATAAACAAGAACATAATACAATAACTAAACCTATTGAAAACAAGCATACCGCCATAACAATTAAATCGGAAAGTTCTGTTCCTGTACAGCCAAACATTTATGACAAAAATCTTGCTAAAGTGATGAACGCTGAAAACGTCAAAATAATTAAAGAATCATCATCAATAATGCAGATATCAGAAGATGAAGTTATAAAACCAAATTCTGCTTCGAGTAAAAATGAGGGAAATTCTAACAAGCACAGTGCTGAGGTCACTGTAGCAAACAAGAATAAACCCAAAGACAGTGAGAAGTTTGAAGCTAAAAACACGAAGAAGCAAGCAAAACCTGATGATGTTATAACACTGAAATATATTTTAAATACTTCTTCATGTACACATAAACATATGAATAAGGATCTAGATAATACAGCTATAAAAACAATAAAGGAACCGATTGCGAATGTGGATACTGCCATAACAATTAAATCAGAAAGTTCATCTGTTCCTGTACAACCAAACATTGGTGGCACAAATCTTGCTAAAGGTATGAACGCTGAAAACGTCAAAATAATTAAAGAATCATCATCAATAATGCAGATATCAGAAAATAAAGTTATTAAACCCAATTCTGCTTCGAGTAAAAATGAGGGAAATCCTAACAAGCACAGTGGTGAGGTCACTGTAGCAAACAAGAGTAAACCCAAAGATAGTGAGAATTTTGAAGCTATAAACACGAAGAAGCAGGCAAAACCTGGTGATGTTATAACACTGAAATCTATTTCAACTACTTCTTCATGTACACATAAACATATGAATAAGGATCTAGATAATACCGCTATAAATACAATAAAGGAACCGATTGCGAATGTGGATACCGCCATAACAATTAAATCAGAAAGTTCATCTGTTCCTGTACAACCAAACATTGGTGGCATAAATCTTACTAAAGTGACGACCGCAGAAAACGTCAAAATAATGAAAGAATCATCATCCATAATGAAGATATCAAAAGATAAAGTAATAAAACCAAATGCTGCTTCGAGTAAAAATGAGGAAAATCCGAACAAGCACAGTGCTGAGATAGCTGTAGCAAACAAGAACAAACCCAAAGACAGTGAGAAGCTTGAAGCTATAAATACGAATAAGCAGACAAAACCTGGTGATGTTATAATACCGAAATCAAAAATTGAAAAAATCAACCCAGTAACTGAAAGCGCAAATCTTAAAACCGATATAATTGATATGTACACGGATGATAAGCTTAAGAAAAATATTGCTAGAGTGCTAAAAAAGAAAATTCCTAAGAAATTAAAGCCTGGTTCTAAAACGGAAGTGGATGTAGTAACTCCTACAAAATCAGAAGCAAAAAAAATTGAATATTGGAACAAAATAGAACAACGAATTTTTGAATATGTGCAGAGAAAATTTTCTATAATTAGATTAATTCACACTGGATATTTCTCATCTATATACACATGTAAAGACGACAAGGGAGGATTTTACGCGATCAAATTGTTAAAGTATGTACATCATATTATGTTTAATGGGGCTCACCTCTTCGTCATAATCTTTGCGTTAATCCCGGTTGCAACCGAGGCTATCACCCCTGAGTCCAAAGTCAATTTAAATAATGATATGGTTTGATTTTTTCGACTATATTGCAAGCGAATACCGTCTGACTACAACTGCCTGACCCTGTACTGGAGTTACAAGCAACGATAGAATTACAAAATAAATGTTCACGCTGCTAGACAATGAAAATACCATATCATATACAACACAGTCATTTTGGTTGCAATGCAATCTTTTCTAGGGAAATAGTTACCTACTTTTCTTATTAAACTTTTTATACACTCCAAATTTTTATTTTCAGGCGTAAATTTCAAAGTATGTCCATATACAAAGATAAAATGTTGACGGATCTTCAGAAAAGCTCAGATAGAGAGAGATATTTCCTTCTTGAAATGATCAACAGCTTTAATATACACGGTGAATGGTGTCTTCTGTCTGAGTACTATCCTAAAACTTTGGCAGAAGCACTGGTGCAGGGGAAAATGAAGAAAACTATATGTTTCCATATCGACGTGGTTCAGAATCTATCAAGGCAGTTGGTTACAGCTGTGTGTACGTTAACGCGCAACCTACTTGTTCATTCAGGTAAGCTGACTCAATTATATTTACCAAAATAACTTTGTTTTGTATTACAGCACACAGCGAACTCCTTGCTATGGTTTTTTAGCGGCTAGAATATGGGGTCCTTCAAGAAGGGCATTAGAAAATGCGTACATGGTCGTCAGCACGAGCCGCGATGCTAAAAACGTATCTAATAGTACCATCCATACTATCCATACTAATATTATAAATGCGAAAGTAACTCTGTCTGTCTGTCTGTATGTATGTTACGCTTTCACGCCTAAACCACTGACCGATTTTAATGAAATTTGGTATAGGGGTAGATTAGACCTTGAGAAAGGATATTGGCTATGTTTGGTCGCGATAACCGACATACACGCGGGCAGAGCCGCGGGTGAAAGCTAGTTTATAATATAGAGCTTTTAATACTTTACGTTGTCCACCAGGGAAGCGTGCTCGGTCCGACGCTGTTAATAACATGCAATCCATAATTTTATATTAATTTAATTATTATATCTTTTCAGATATAAAGCCAGCCCATATCCTCCTAAACAGTTCCCACACCAAACTAAAACTATGTGGTTTCGATCGAATGGATTACAATTACAATATAAAAATTATCCCAAGCACGGGTACAGCAAGCTACAGAGCCCCTGAAATCATTATGGGCTTCGAAGCAGATTACAAAATAGACGTATGGTCCACTGCTTTGGTTATGTTCGAAATGGCGTCTGGTATCAAACTGTTTCCAGGATGTTTTAACAACGATATATTGTTCAAGCAAATAAGCACGTTAGGACCGATGCCCTTTGATATAATAGAGAATAGTTCTCTAGCGTTTATGTACTTTTATGGGACAAAATTTATGAAGCAAATTGGTACTTCGGTAAGTTTGTTTATTATATAAAAGTGTTTAATTAAAATCTATCTCTCTTTTAATGCCTTTGGGGACCACGTCGACCTCTCCTGCTAATTATCTGACTAAAAAACTGGGTAGCTACCCTGAAACATTATGTAACTTCAGTACTCGCACGAAACTGGAACGAAAGACGTAATATTTAGCCATATAGGGGCAACGAAGTCACTTCGGTTTTCTTTTTCTATGATTGAAGTCGAACGTATCTCGTACCGTCATCGGGATTAACGTATTCCATGGTAGGCCTACTGTTTACATTTTTTTTTTCTTTCAGGATTGGGTCTTTGTACCATTCTCAGACCAAAATTATAGAATCCGCAAAGGGCCCTTTACCGCTTACCAGAAAACCTGGGCCTCGAGCAGATCTAACTTGCAGATTACTGAAGACTTGGACAAAATCGAAATGCTGCACAGGCTATTACAGATTATGTTGGTCATGGATCCCCGGCATCGGATACCCATAACTTATGTGGCAGCGGACGAATTTATTTTCCATAACGATATGATAGCTTATTAACCTACTTTTTGGAATTTTTTCGTTGAATAAGATTATACCTTATACTATTGATATAAGGCTGGAAAATCAAATGACATGTTAGCCACAAAAAGTAAGCCAACGGTATGATTATATCATTTGAATTTAAATTTTATTGCCATTGTTTTAAGGTCTATTTCTATTCCTTATATGAGAATGATATGCCATGATGTGCCGGCACTTATTGTCATATCGCATCATCCAGTTTTTTTTTTTTTATTTTAAGTGGGCAATCCGAAATTGTTGATTGGGCATAATGTTATTTTTTTTATTTAAGGTTGGGGAATACTCTGAATGTTTAAGTGAGTAGTAATAAATTGTTTGATTTAAGTTGGTAAGGCTGAATTTCACTAGTTAAAACCATATTGTATTAATTGAGTTTACTGGTGAAATCCAGTTTAGTTTAGTGTTAATTTGTTTTTGTTGTCTAATACCTCAGTTATTTAAGTTTTGTTTTAAAGTTTTCTTTAAGTTAATTTTTTTTTCTATTACGAAATGTTGTATTATTTAAACCTTTTAAACAAGCAGTTATGTTAGAAAGTGTCGGCAGCCAAGTGGTTAAGGACTTACGATCGAAGGGTCCCGGGTTCGAATTCTGGCCATTACACTACCGACGTAGAGAGGGTTTAACACAAGTAATTTAGCTTAGCTGGAGGGGTTAGAGGGAATATTAGTAATTTCGGTTCTAATAAACTTCCATAAATCATCGCTATGAAGCCCTATTTTATCATTTTGCAAAGAACAATGGCGTCTGCATGGTAAGAGCTTGCCAAACAATCCCTTTCACAGGCATGTTCATTTGAAGTCGCTGTGGGTAGTTGCTAATACAGGAGCGAAAAATGGACACATCATAAATCACATATCGTTTTTTTAAAACACATTCTTTAAAATAACGATTCATGAATTTTTCGTAACGGATTTGTTCGTTTTATTAGATAATTCTTCCAAGATTCTCTGAATCACAAAGCAAATGTGAACGATTTCGAATATTTTGAATCCGAAACGTGGTAAAAACAGTATGCAATGTGAACGCACATCCGTCATGACGATGACGTATCGTATATATTCTATGATGCCGTGTGCATGAGCATCACCTGGTCATGAATCTGTATACTAACTGGATTGCGTACTGTAAAATACAATAATTACAAATTTACACCCAACTGTAATGACATAAGGTACATTTTTCATCGTCTTGGTGAAAGTAGAAAAATCGAGCCGAGCGAGACAGCCAAAAAGTAGTAGTCTGTCCCTGTCTAAAAACTTGCCATAGTAAATGTAAATTCTTTTTTGGTTGTAAATGGTAATTTTTTTTTAATTTTGCATATATTTGTGCGTTATGTTTTTGTGCTGAAACTTTGCATAAAAATACTTAAAGTATCAATATACAATGGTTTGACCATCTTTTATGAAGTTGTACAAAGTATTATGAAGTTGTACAAAGTAATACTTTTATTTTAAATGTTATGAGAGTGACATTGGTAGCCTTTCAAAATTCTTATGCGGCAACATTGTTTGTAATAAAGACCAATAAAAACATGATAAAACTATTAGAAAGAGACGCACTACTACTTTGGAACCTCTCTTTCGGCTCGTTTTTCTGTTCATAACATAGCCTATGTCCTTTCTCATGGTTTACTCTACCCCTATACCAAATTTCATCAAAATCGGTTCAGTAGTTTAGGCGTGAAAGCGTAACATACAGACAGACAGACAGAGTTACTTTCGCATTTATAATATTAGTATGGATACACATACAAAACAATCCGCGCGCGTCAGGGTATCGTTTGTCTTGCGACTTAGGTCCAAGATATGTGTCCCGCGTTATACAAAGATCACATACCTGTCCTGGCATCTCCTTGGTGTGTCCGTCAGGCACGTGGAACAGTACCAACGGCGTGGGTCGTGACGTCACCGGCGAGGGCGGTGCCGCTGCCACGTCTACACGGAAGAACCCGCGGCGCTGCAGTTGTATGATGTCTCCTAACTTGAGCTTTAACAGCTCTGGCTCGCCCAGCATTGGGACTTCCCACTGTCGGTGGAAAAGGAATTTTATTGTTAAGGATGTAAGATTCAATGTTGTACGTGGGGGCTAGATGGAGTTAAGCTTAAAGTTGGGTTCTTGTTGTTGGGCGGGCAGCCTTAATCAACACATCTGCTGATTAAGGCTGCCCGCCCACGTCAGACTTTTTGTAGGATCGATAAACTGTCCGATTCTAATGACCGATTTTGTGACCGACACAACGCACACGTCCGCCACTTTGTCTATGGCTACGTCCTTGTCCTTCCCTTGCATGCGGCCGACTGTCGGTGAGTATGGTGCGTTTACGCATAGATTTCCGAACGTTCCATTTTTCACCGAAAATCGGATCGGTTGGGATGTACCGATTTTATTTCTGACCGACTTTTTGTAGGACGTGGGCGTTGCACTATTGCGAGCAGTACGTTCTATTTTTCTCCTACAAAAAGTCTGTTAGCGGGCAGCCTTACGGAAATCGCTCTGATATAGGCTTTCACTTTGAAGTTGGTGGTCAGAGGCCGTTGTTTTTCATAAAAGTTAAAAGAAGAAATAAACAGTCTATGGTTGAGGCATTTTGCAGGCATAAGTAGCAGAAAATAGATTGCAAAATAAAAAAAACATGAGCCCTTCAAGTTGAAGTCGTCATTGTAGTAATTTGGCATCTGCAATAATGACCTTCATTCCTGTGACTACCTTTAGCTTACAGGCGAGGTGATGTCATATTAACCTAACCTACATGACTTTATCATGAAAGGAACTTCATCCCGCGCACTCTCAAACTGTGGAATGAACTCCCTGCTATGGTTTTACCAAATGCGTACAAAATATTGCCCTCCAAGAAGGGCATTAGCACGAATGTGACACCCCTATAATATGCCACCGTAATCATTTCCCATCAGGTGGGCCGTGTACTTGCCACCTAAGTGGTATAAAAGGACGTACCCTTGTCTGATGTCCAATATACTGCTTGAAGTCCTCATCCTTGCCGAGAAGAGGCTTCGATATGATGTGATCGAAGTATACGCAGTACACCTCGACTCGCGGCGACTTCTCCGTATCGGCCAGCCATGTCAGTTTGACAGTTTTCTTATAGTCCTTGTTATCTAAGTTTGGAGTCGCGTCTATGCTTGTTACTGATCCATCTGCGGCTCTGAAGAAAGAATATTTTATTTAATAATTGCGAAGTCGCATCAGTGAATGAAAACTAGTAGAATACCTTAAACATTATTCGTTTTCTATAACTCACTTTGTTTGTTTTAAGCAGTCTAGCTAGATGATGCCGTCTAGACTGAAACTAAAGTAGCTCGAACTCTGTGTGCACGTCCGAGTGCAAGCGAAATGGCATAACTTTCTTATTACTTTACACGGCTTCATACGCGAGTTCTATGGGAAAAAGTTTCATTATATCCTGCATATCCTGCTAGAACCAAGCGTTTCAGTGACTCATTCCTATGCCGCACCACTAAGACCTGGAACTCCCTGCCAGCTCACGTGTTTCCTTCTTCCTACAGTCCCGGGTCCTTTGAGCGGGGCGTGAAAAGGCATCTAATGAGGCCGTCAAGCTGAGTGCCACCACTGTTAACATGGTACATGTTTGTGATGGTGACCCTCTTTCCGAGACTTTGCCTCTGCTTAACATCAGGCGAGGTGAAGTCAAATTGACGTGTCCTATATAAAAAAAAACAAAACCACTCACTTATGAATCTTATCAATCAAAATATTTCCATAATTGATGAAGGTAGCATTCTCTCCTTCCTTCAGCGTCTTGGCATCGACCTGGTCAATGAGCAGCCTTGGGGCCACCCACACTTCCTTGGTCCCTATGTCTGCGTTCTTAGGGTGCAGGGCGACGGTCAACGTACTCTCGGACACGGATTTAAGGTTCACCGGTACGGGGTTCGACTCTAGCGCTGTGTAGCGAGGGGCTATTGGGTCGATGACCTGGAAATATAGAATAGTAAAGTTAATGTTGGATAGGTTAGTTTTATTCATCATCTTTTTTTATATACCACTTAGGTGGCAGATAAGCACACGACTCATGTGATGGAAATTGGTTGCCGTGGCCTATGGACGGATGGTCTTCTTATGCTGATCCCAACTAGATGTTCTCAGACGAGCTTTTAGTCTTACTACAAAACGGCAGAACTTTGATGAAAAAGCGTCGGTAGCTTAGTGGTTAAGGAGTCGGCCTTACGATCGAGAGGTCCCGGGTTCGATCCTGGCCATTACACTACCGGCGTGAACCCACTCCTAGCACAAGCATTTTAGCTTAGTTGGAGGGGTTAGAGGAAATATTAGTAACTTCGGTTCTAATATACTTAAAAAAAAAAAAAAAAAAAAATACCATACTTACGACTATCATAAATAATGTACGTAAGGCAACCGGGACTGACGCCTAAACGTTCTCTCCGAAGCACGGAGAGCATTGCAAAGATATTCCCAACTGACCACATTACTTCCATTGGGGACGCCGTTGACCAGACTGATATATCTCTTCTGTGTGGCAATTTCCCCTATATAACGACTGCCACAGATGTTCGTATGACAACCGGAAACGATAGCTTAACGTGCTTTCCGAACCGATGCAAATAGATAATATTCATAGACATACAAATACACCTGCGCCCTACCACCACACAACCAAGGCTGTCCCGAACTGACTGTAGTAGTTTGACAGCCTCTGTGGCCTGGCGGTAGTGGACGCGGCCACTACGCAGGAGGCGCGGGTTCGATCCCCGCTCAGTGCAAATATTTGTACGCTTATATGAGTATTTGCATTGGTCTGATCGTGCCTCGGAGAGCACGTTAAGCTGTCGGTCCCGGTTGCCATACGAACATGTATGACAGTCGTTATAGGAATTGGGTGAAATGGCCCAAACAGAAGGGCTGATCACCCGTCCGGGCAAACGGCGTCCCCACTGGCAGTTGTACTAGTAGTAGGGCCTTGGCGCTAGCCTCGGCCAGTGGCTCTAGCTGGCCAAGCCTGTGTTATCCATACTAATATCATAAATGCGAAAGTAACTCTGTCTGTCTGTATGTTACGCTTTCACGCCTAAACCACTGAACCGATTTTGATGAAATTTGGTATAGGGGTACATTAGACCATGAGAAAGGACATAGGCTATGTTTGGTCGCGATAATCGACATCCATGCGGGCCGTGGGCAAAAGCTAGTACTGTATACATCAGCACTGGTGACAGTTAGGTTTATTATATTTCAAGGAATAGACCAAAAACTGTTGTATTACCTTCTTATTAATAGCCCATATCTTGTCCCACTCCATGAACACAACGGAGCGGCTGGAGCCCTGCGACTGGATGAACTGTCGCAGTCCTTCTACGGTCATACCGCGGCGGAGCACCCCTCGTACCGTCGGCATGCGCGGGTCATCCCTGACAAAAGATATGGTATTAGATGGACAAGGTTGAGTAGAATATAAACCCCGTAGAAGTCTTATTTGGCGATTAATGAATAGGTCTGAACTATATCCGACAGTATGTCCATCATTACTGCCTTCGTCGTTCAGTGGGCGTAGTATGCGCCGACTGTGCACGAGGTTATGGGTTCGATCCCCACATAGGGTAAAAATTAAAAAAAGAAAAAAAAGAAAGATTACAAATTGCAAGACTGCAGATGGTGATTCTCTGTTTGACGGCTTCGAGAGATATTGTTGCATGTCCTTCTGATACAATTCTATTGTAAGAAACAGAATCTCTCCTCTCATTTACTTAAGTTAACTCTAGTGTTAACTGTAGTGTTAACCTTGGTAGCCGCTTACTATCTCGAGAGCCTTGTTTGCTACCTCATTAGTACACAAAAGAGATAAGTAAAATAAAAGTATAATCTTACCATCCGTCTACGAGGCCTTGTTCCACAAACCATGTGAGTTTTCTCTTTGACAGCACTGTGTTTGTCATGCTCAATCTGTAGAAAAAATAAACAATAATAAAAAACTTGTAGTATTTCAGTAGTGGAGACGAACACTGTTAAATTATTATATTGTTGTTTTATTTATTTCTGTAAGGTAAGTACGCCTATTAGGCGCAACATTCACCAGTCAATAATTGCGTTTTGGAGTGCAATGATTGTACAAAATATTGTTTTTTTTTATACCACTTAGGTCACAGACAAGCACCACCTGATGGAAAGTGGTTACTGCGGCCTATGGACGTATGTAACACCAGGGGCGTTACACTCGCGCTGCCTACCCTGAAGAAACCTTCTAATGCCCCTCTTGAAGAACCCCATATTATAGTCGCTTGAGAAAACCACGGCAGGGAGTTCATTCCACAGCTTGAGCGTGCGTGGGATGAAGTTCCTTTCATACCGCACGGTGCGCACCGTTTTCGGATGCAATGTGTGGGGATGAGCTTCAATATTAGTACGCAATATTATTTAGTAGTGTAGAGGCACCTTATAGATTACTGCCATTACATGACAGGAAACCAAGGTAATCCTCAGTCGGTTCACAATCGACGGCGTTCTGCTGTAAAAAATAATTCATGTCGAAAGTATATCGAACAAAGTCGATTTCTGTCGAGTAAGTTTTTGTACTGTCTACGGTAAATGAACTCACTGATGGTTAGTTAAGATGGCTTATGATCGCTTGGAAAATCAGATGTTGAGAAGAATATTAGAACCGTAGTTACTAATATTCCCTCTAACCCCTCCAGCTAAGCTAAATTGCTTGTGTTAGGAGTGTGTTCACGTCGGCAGTGTAATGGCCAGGATCGAACGCGGGACCTCTCGATCGTAAGGTAGACTCCTTAACCACTAAGCTACCGACGCTTTTTGCACTAATTGCGAATGAGAACCTCCTTTTTGAAGTCGGTTAAAAACCTGTTCTGTTCTTACCGGCTATATTCCCAGATGTACGGCTTCCTCAAGCCGAGTGCTTCGATGAACCAGTAGAACTGCGGGTCCCGGTCGTGGTACTCCATAGTGCGGAGGACGTGGGTCACGCCTTCGATGGAGTCCACGATCGGACACGCGAAGTCGTACGTTGGGTATACCCTGGAAAAATATTATTATAATATTTTCAAATGTCATTTAAATGTCTAAGCCTGCCCAATGATGATAGAGAGGCGTAAATGTCTGTATGAATTAGAAATGTACTTTTCCTAATTGGCCAATACCGGTTTCCACCAAGATCTCTGGGATCCAATCCAATCCTGTTGCCCTACCGTGGTTGTGACGATCTTGTCTTTCGATTCACTTCAATCAATGAAATTGCATAAAAATCTGACATAATATGTCCAAAAAAAACCAAAACAAACTTGTTTTATTGTTCAAAGACCCGAGAGACACAAGTCAATATTGTCGTGCTACAGAGGCTGTTGAGTTTGAAGTAAAGGTATGCCAGTCAGTACAACTGTTAATTACATTTTTTACGTGCGGTAATCCCCTCGGATACCTCCCCCGCTGGAGCTGGAAGGGGAGGTTATGTCGGATTCGAACCGACTAAAACCGCACGCCGACTGAGGGTCGTAGTGCTAAGCTGGAGGTGAAGTTGTCTTTGACATATCCCTCGTACCCCGGTTGACCCAGGGCCATCTCTTACGGTCTGGCCCTCCTCGGGAGGGGGGACAACGGTCCCAAGACTCCAAGTTGGAAGCTTCGGATGTGACTGGAATGGGCTATTTGACTAATATTTTTTTACTTTCGAAAAATGACCACTGTCTTATAATATAATGAACTGTAAAAGTAAAATTTTCGTACGACAAATAGTTTTCAAGATATTTGATTTTGAAAAATTCAATTTGTCGCACCGCCCGAAAACGCTCCATACAAAATCGTATGAAATTGTGACGTCACGCTTCGGTAGCGCGTAGTGCAAATGTATGGAGTGCAAGATAATATCGCATTTATCTCGGTCTACGTTGCGTTTTGCACTTATATTGTTCATAATAAAAGTTATTTACTATTTAATGAGGAATCTAAAAAGTCATATATTTGAATTGAATTTAATTGTTTATATTTTGACCTTTTTTGGGAATTTCAACTAATGAAAAGTCATAGTTTCAGTTTAGATATGCAATATTTTATTTTGCACGGCATATTTTTTCAGAACAAGCTATCATATTAAGCAGTATTGGGAAGAATCGACGACTTAGTCAAATACCCTATTAACGCTAGAATGAATCCATACTAATATTATAAATGGGAAAGTATCTCTGTCTGTCTGTCTGTCTGTCTGTCTTTCTGTCTGTCTGTCTGTCTGTATGTTACGCTTTCACGCCTAAACCACTGAACCGATTGTGATGAAATTTGGTATAGGGATAGGTTAGACCTTGAGAAAGGACATAGGCTATCTTTGGTCGCGATAACCGAGATCCACGCGGGCGGAGCCGCGGGCACATGCTAGTAAGAATATAAGTCAATAGCTCGCATAAAAGCCAAGATAATCCAAATCTAATGTAGGCATCTAAGCCCTTAAATGCACTGAGAATAACAGAAAAATGAGGATACTTACATCATCCATTAGCCTAACATTCGTTTTATTAAAATAAAAATGTTAGTATAATACATAATATACGTACTTGTACTGTGTGCCAGTGCGGGGGTGTGTTTCCGGCTTGCACCGGTAGATGGTGGGGTCACGCAGGCATCCGTTGGGGGACTGCATATCGATCTTGGCTCGCACGCAGCACTGCACGCCTATATCCGAAGCTTTCTTCATCTCCTCCCACAGCTGAAGATTCTTCTCTACAGCTGTTAATATATTTTTGATAATAGAATCCATACTATTATTATAAATGCGAAAGTAACTCTGTCTGTATGTCTGTATGTTACGCTTTCACGCCTAAAACACTGAACCGATTTTGATGAAATTTGGTATAGGGGTAGATTAGACCATGAGAAAGGACATAGGCTATGTTTGGTAGCGATAACCGACATCCACGCGGGCGAATATTTTGCAGGTGGTATAGTCATTTATTTATGTTATTTCATGGGCGTATACCTAATGGCAGCTCTGAAGTTCGTATCGTACGCGGATTCAGGCCAATCGGCGTTTGACTAGCTTTCTTTTCTTAAACGCCATTGGCCTTGTGGCGATACCACATGTAGCCAGCGCCATCAAGCCGAAATACTACGTCACTACGAATCCTGCATCGCGAAAGTGAAGTTCTCACGCTGGTACAATACATATACAACATCCCAACGACAATCGTTAGACCGCGACCAGCCAAGCGTGATCTCCTTGCCTGGTCGGGGGATCCTCCCTTTGTTTTGGAGGAACATCACACCTCGTTCCTCCATAGCCTGAACCCCCACTCGTATAAACTTCCGAACCACCAAAGAAAGCGTCAAATTATACTTCAAACCAAACTTAATGAGTTTGGTTTGAAGTATAATTTGACGCTTTCTTTAATGGGATGGGGCAAAAATCAAGGCGGTTTCGGAGGGGTTTCAGGGGTTATCATACGTTTTTGAAATTACTAATATTCCCCCTAACTCCATCAACGAAACTAAATGTAAATGAATTTTGTACAGAATTTTTATGCTATTTTTAAAATTCAAAAACATCGGAAAGGTCGTGGGTTCAAGTACCACTTCAACATTCCATTTTTCCCGATGTATTCGAATTTAAAACTAAATTGATTGTGTTAGGAGGGGGTTCACGGAAATAGTGTAACGGCCAGTACTCGAAACTGGGACCTCTTGATCGTAACGCCAACTCCTTAACCACTAAGCTAATTCAACCAATGATTCCAACAAATTGGTATTGAAATTTTCAAGTTTCGTGCCTACCACAATAGGCCGCCTGCTTACTGTGAACCTATGTGAAACCTCCCAATCGCAATGCTCCGTTCTTACAGAAGCAGGCCCATGACGGCAGCGTGAAGAGAGAGATTCACGCACGCCCCCCCCCCCCCCTAAGAAGCGGGATGACACCCGAAAACCCCCCATAGACGCGAGATAGCACCCGAACTACTACCTAGGCGAGGGCGCAGTGGTAGCCGTAGGTCTGATGACAGTCCTGGGACATCCTTTCGAGGGCTTACCCGGGGCTTTTAGTCGGTAGGAGTCCACCATAGCATCCATGAAGGATTTTCCCTCACGTTAAAAAGAAAAAAAAGAATAATCATTTCAATGAAAAGTACACAAACAATACATACAATTATTACTATTCTTGCTGATAATCTTCTGTTCTCTCTCGCTTTTCATCTGTTCCCCGGGAGTGTCGTCTACGTACGCCTTGCCCTCCTTCATCAATTTCTCACACATCTCGATCATCAGGTCGAAGTATTGCGAGGTGTGAGTAAACATATCTGGCTTGATCTCCAGCATGGCAACATCTTCTAGAATTACCTAAATGACACATATAATAGTTGAGCAATAATTTATTTGAACTTTTTCTTATCCATACTAATATTATAAATGCGAAAGTAACTCTGTCTGTCTGTCTGTCTTTCTGTCTGTCTGTCTGTATGTTACGCTTTCACGCCTAAACCACTGAACCGATTTTGATGAAATTTGGTATAGGGGTAGATTAGACCTTGAGAAAGGACATAGGCTATGTTTGGTCGCGATAACCGACATCCACGCGGGCGGAGCCGCGGGCAAAAGCTAGTTAATTAATAAAGAATCGCCATGAGATTTATTGTCAGATTCTCTGGAAGAAGTCTCTGAAGCTAGGATGGGGTGTCCAGTGAGGGATAATGCCATAATCTCACCCTTGGCAATTAATGACCCAAGGTGTGCGGTTTTAATCGGTTCGAGTTTGATATTACCACCCCCACACCGGCTCCAATGAGGGGTATCCGAGGGATATCACATACTATAAAAAAAGATCAGGGATTTTGCCCGAATTTTGTGCAAATTATCTGCACGAAATTCCCGAAGCCGATACCGCTATGAGTGCACATGCTCGAGGCATCTGATGGTGATAAACACTGTTTTAGATAGAACTTTATATTATACCTTTTCAAATTCAGCATTCTCTTTGGCAGGGTTTGTGTCATCAAACCGCATAACAAGCTTTCCTTGGAAAGCCAACTGATAGTACTGATTGAGAAGTGCAGCTTTTGCATGTCCGATGTGAAGGTATCTAGAAATACACAGGAAATAAATTTAGTACCATTCTATACCCTATTATATAACAATTGACACTAATCAAAAAGGTTAGAAAAGATTTACTAAGTGGAAGTCTTGCAAAGTAAAACACAGTAAGACTTTAGAAAAAAAAAAGGGGAATTGAGAATCTCCTTTTTTGGAGTCGGTTAAAAAGTCAATAGACTTCACTAAATTATTCTATCATTAAATAAATTCGGGTTTGGTAGTTTTTCTTGCCTTGCAAGGAAAACTTGATTGCAAGAGCTCTCACTAATAAATAAGCAAATTTAATCTTACATACATAAATATTGATGCTCGCTAAATTCTGTAGGACTGGGCAGAGGTGTAATATCACCAATATTTTACAATCTATGATTTTCAGTCCCAAAGTAATAGGAGGCAAGCCTACTGCAGGCACTCGTCATTTTCATGTTAATTTTTTTTGAATATATTTAATAGCTGACCCGGCGAACTTCGTACCGATTCCCGTGCCCGCTGCACCCTCTACTATATTAAGCATGTATTATACAAAAAAACCTTCCTCTTGAATCACCCTTTTTATTAAAAAAACGCTTCAAAATCCAGTGCACAGTTAAAAATTTAAGCATACATAGGGACGGAAAGACAGTAACAGCGACTTTGTTTTATATTATGTAGTGATGATGATGATGATGATGATGATGATGATGATGATGATGATGATGATGATGATGATGATGATATATTCAAAAACTCTTAAGACATAATACTCTAAGCTAGTTAATATTTTACATACCCAGATGCTTCAGGTGGGAAGCGTACAACCACCTTGCCCATCTCAGCGTGGGGCAGTTCAATGAACTTGCCCTCTTGTTGCCGACCAGACCCAGCTTCATTGCCAGATGGTGACTTCCTGCAATTATATTACGAAAGAATTACAATAAATTACTAACCACAGAAGTGATGCAATCACCCTGAAAAACACCTACAACAAAGGCAAATCTACTTTACATCATTTTACTGTTATCTTAATATATACAAATTATGTGTCACGTTGTTTATCCGCAATGGACTCTTATTCAGATCTGACTTATCTTTTATTCAAAGGACATATTTCATTTTGTTAGAGATTTTGGCTAAGATGGACAACTACTTTTTAACCAAATATGATATGAAACTTGTACCTGACACTACTAAGAAACAGATTTTACTAATAAAGTTGTATCAAGGTTCACATAACATCTTTTAATAACAAGTACATTTAGCGGGTTCATGTAAATAAAACATCAATGTAATAATTTGTTTTTATTAATATGATTCATTGGTTTTTAGACCACATTCTATTAGAATGTGGTCTAAAAACTGTGCTGGTGGATTAATATTGTCTTCATAATCTTGCCCAGCTCATGTACCAAATGATAGTCATCACAAAAGCACGGCAACCCACTGTCCTTCGGCCTACAATACAGTTACAGCAATACTGCTTTATAGCTTCTCTTCCATGATATTTGCTATCATATGCTATATAAACATAGTATGTATATTCTCTTATTAATATGCCTGCTATGAATTTTGGCACGTAGTAACTGTAATTCGGCCCAAGGATATCTAGGTGAGTTGCTGGCTATCTATCAATATACTAATATAATGGTAAAGAAATGTACCACTCGCGGAGCCATCCATAGTCTAATAACAGAAACCACTTCTGAGAGACGAAGAAAATGCCTTCTCCTTTGGACTACGTCGGAGCCACAATTCAAGCATACAATCCAGTCCATTGTGCGTTCAGTATCAATATGTAAGCCAGGGTCAACGTTGGGATCGGGTTCAAGTTCCAAAAGCGCGCCAGGATCGTTAGTTTATGGGATATTATCAGGATTCATTTTCAATTCTCAAAGTATTCACAGTGCCAAAACAAAACAAAGCGAATGACACTCCGCTGTATTGCTATATACATTCCCAAAAATAAATATGAGAATTGAATTATGAGTATTGATAAATGAGAATTGAATGAAATATATCGATTTTAGTACATTTATTTTAGAATTAAGTGTTAAAATAATATTTAATGTAATGTTAAATATGACTGTGATAATATATAAGTACTAGTTATTATTCAAACAAAAACAGATCTCAGAAAAAGAAACAATATTCTTATAATTAAATCGATTAAAATTATTAAATTAAAACGAATACACAATTATTTTTGTTGAATATATCATGGCAACATTATAAGTAAATATAAATGGATAACCAAAAGGTGAACTTTGAAACTAATTGAAATACTACTTATTCAAACACATAGCCTGATACAAAACCCAAACACCAATATTTATTTAAAAATGATATTAAATTAATGGCACTAATAACCATTTGCAAGCATCTTGTTCATGATAGCCGACTACGGACGATGTCCTTTGACCGATTTTATTCAAATTTGCACACCGTGTGCAGTTTGGCCCAACTTGAAAGATAGGATAGCTTACATCTTATTTAGCGATAAGTGACATCCACGCGGGCGAAGCAGGTAGTTAATTATAATTATTGCGTTTCATGTATTCAATTAATCAATTGGTATTCAATATGCTTGACATTAATCAAATTGTTGACATAATACCTATACCTACCAAGTGTATGAATTTACAAATCTAACATGCTGTTAAATAATTGAGTTAATTGAAAATTTGATGCCGCTGTGGTCAGCTAATACTTGACATTATGAGGCTAAATTAGCAACCAAAATCAATACAAGTAACAGCAATATGAAAATGATGATGGAGAAACTTCTATAAATTGTCTAAGACCTTCTTGAAATGGGAATATATGTTTGACTGCAAACTGCCGACTTATGATAAATTTGAATGATTTTTTTATAGCATTTATTATGCTAACTTTTAAGTTCGAAAAACATTGGTAAAAATGAAATGCTCATGTGAGACTCGAACTCACGACCTTTCCCTTACAGGGGGACTGCTCTTCCAACTAAGCTATTGAGCGACACTTGAATCATTCCAAATTTTGCTTCTCTTTATATCCGTCTATAAGGGCGACGTAGCAGCCATCTACCAACATTCTTACGAACTGTTGGAAACAATGAATGATTTTTCAACCATTTTTAAACATTGAATTTTTGATGACTGATAGCATTTATTCGCATATTAAAAATTTCGCCGCTAACACATACATACATTTATGTACTGGAAAATGTGAAAATCATAATATTGTATGTTCAGTCATACAATAAGAAAAATACAAACCTTGATGAGGCCTTGTTTAGGTTCTCCAAGACATCGGAAGGTATTTCTTTCAGTACTTTCAACACACATGGCTGAGCCTCTATCAACTTCATCCACCTCTGTATATTCTTAGCAGGGGTCTTCTTTGAGACATCTTTATATTTAGCAGATACTAAAAATACGCAATCATATTTTAATAACTAATATAAAATACTATATTTAAAAAAAAAACATATAAACAAGAAACCCAAAAACGTGCGATAACACTTACTGTACAATACACTAAAAACTGCCAAATCAGAAACTGATAAAGTTTCACCAGCTAAATAGGTAATGGGGCCCAATGTTTGGTCTAAATACAGGATGGACTTAGGTATGTCATCCTCCAAAGTAAGGCTGAATGACAACCAGTGGTTCATTGCTAGTTTCTGAAGAGGTTCCAAAGAGTTGTTGAAGGCATTCTCAAGAATTCTTATCAAGTCATTGCTGGTCACATATGGTGAAGATTTAGTGGAATTCGGCAATGTAATGGATGAGTCACCACCCCAGTCGATGTTGATATCCTTTGCCGAGGATCTGTAATATTCAGCGGCCAGCAAACCACCTGGGAATAAGAAATATCCTTATTTTGAAAAAATCTTGAAAAATGATGCAATTTAATGAAATATGTAGCGGGACAGTGCTTCTTACCCAGCGGTGGGTTAGATTTATTGCAGGCGATCTTCATTATAACACAATTCAGGGTCTTTTCTATTATTTATTAGAATATTTTCAGACAAAAAAAGCATGCACTTGCCGAATCAAGCACACGAACGAGAGAATCCGTCAAATACGGGCTGTCAAGTGTCAAACAAAAGTATTGACAACTTGTTGACCAGACGAAGTGCTAATGATTTGTAAAGAAAGTTATGAATGAAAATGACTGCGGTTTAGGAATAAAATAAAATACATGTCCATTTTGCCCACTATACAGGTATTCCTATATAACAATATTGTTAGCAATTTTATTGTTGAATAAAATTCCTTTTCCCATAATTTGAAAAGAGGAAATCAGGTTTATTAAAAAAAAGTGGGACCGAATACTTTGGTGAAATGTAGGTAATGCGGGTAATAATTCACCTCTGTCGAACCCTCCGGGAATAAAGGCGTGATTATGATGTACATTTATATATAGTAAAGTCCAATCGGATTCTACTCTTTCTGTTGGATTTTGGCATTTTGACAGCAGTTTATTGGAAATAAACGGAACGTTTTATTTTAGTGTACATTGCTTTATTAGTACTTCATGGAACTACAGAAATTACATAAACACGGCAATGTATTAAAATTTACAATACTCTGTACGACTGCACTGCCACTGCACCGCCTTTGAGTTCTTTGACTTCCCCTGGATTTCAGTATTCCGTAATATATTATTTCTACAACAATATTTGATTTTGAGACAAAAATGAACATAACATCAATCATACAATGATGCTATTTAATTCAGAAATGCAAATTAGACATTTGACCACCCAAAAGGTAAGTGCAATAATTTTAAATAAATAAGAATTTATTCTTAAAAAATATTTACAAAAAGGACAATAGCGCAGTACCTCGTAAGTTGCTTTGCTAGTTAGTAGTAGTCAGTATTGAGTAATCTCACCGAGTGTACTAATTTTCTATGATACAATTTTCGCTATAGGTCGTGGAGTAGGTGGTTCGGGGAATGATTATTTTTTGCGTTTATAAAAAGCTGCCAAGATGAAAATGAAACGGCAGAACGTCCGGACACTATCCTTAGTGGTCTGCACGTTCACATACTTGCTCATTGGTGCTGCTGTGTTTGATGCGCTGGAATCTGAAACAGAGAGTAAAAGGCAGGAAGTTTTATCAGGTATGTGTATAAAACCATAGCTAATGATGTTTATCAATAGCAAAATTATTATTTGAGAGCCTTACCAGTACAACAGTTATAAATTTACAATTGATTACAAATTTTTTGTAGACAATATTTGGATGAAGCTATCCGAAATGAAGCAGGCTGATTCAAAAATAAACATGTTAGATATTTCCTGAGTGTTTTAAATCATTTTAGATGCCAAATTGTTATAAATAAACTGTGATTCACATTCATATTATACATATTTATTTTATTCAATAAAAAAATTGAAGTGAACATAATTTTTTACCAAAATCACTTATGAATTTCAGTATCACTACAAAACTACATTACCTTTTTCAGAATAAAACTTCTCTTGAATAAAAAATTAGCCAGCTAGTACCCTGTGTAGGTTTTATAGTGTCCTTACTGATAATAATTAACATACATACATACTAATAAAAATGTTTCTTTTAACAGAAATGCGACTTGGTTTGATTCGTAAATATAACATAACATCGGAAGACTACACTATGATAGAAATAGTAATAATTGAGAATAAGCCTCACAAAGCTGGTCCACAATGGAAGTTTGCCGGAGCATTCTATTTCGCAACAGTCGTGCTGGCCATGATTGGATATGGGCATTCAACTCCTGTGACAGTTGGAGGGAAAGCTTTTTGTATGGCATATGCTATGGTAAGATTGACTTCTTAACATATTTCTTTTTCATTACTGTTCTAGGCTCGCATTTGGTCATGAACTTAACTGTTGGAAAATAATGACGTGGTCTTCTTGTGGTCTGACCACATGTCTATGGTCTCATTTAATACTGCATCATCATCTTCCCGCTTAAACAGTGACCATACGAGTTACTGTATAAGATTGAAAAATCATAACATGGAATAGTAATCAGTATGAAATCAATTTTCTTTAATTATAAATATTACTAGCTTTTGCCCGCGGCTCCGCCCGCGTGGATGTCGGTTATCGCGACCAAACATAGCCTATGTCCTTTCTCATGGTCTAATCTACCCCTATACTGAATTTCATCAAAATCGGTTCAGTGCTTTAGGCGTGAAAGCGTAACATACAGACAGACAGACAGAGTTACTTTTGCATTTATAATATTAGTATGGATAGTGGTAGCAACCCAAACTAAGCTTAAGGACTAATTTATCGCTGGCGTGAGCAATTCCTGGGCTGGTATCTGAAGACAGGTCCAGGCATATACAGGAAAACTGAAAAACGCCTGTGCAAATTTTGTCAGGGTTTTTACTGTAGATAGCAGATGTTATAAGGCATAAAACTTAGAAAGAAGTCTACGCGAACGTAGTCGCAGGCAAACCTGGTAGAGCATAAGTTTAAAGCCAAAACAAGCATACTGTATTCTATTTCCAGGTGGGGATTCCCCTCGGCCTGGTAATGTTCCAAAGTATTGGCGAGCGTTTAAACAAGTTCGCGTCAGTAGTTATCAGACACGCAAAGTGCTACTTACGATGTGAAACTACTGAAGCTACGGAGATGAATCTCATGTTTGCTACAGGGATGCTGTCATCCATCATTATAACTACAGGTAGGTAATCATTACGCAGCCGTAGGGGTGACAGTTGGAGGCGCCTGTTACTCTAACACTCTACCGTCGCCGTGGTTGTCAAAAAGCTTCAAGAATTAAATAAATAAATAATAATAAATAAATATTCCACAACATTCCACACAACGCTATCTAGACCCATGGTAAGCATAGCTTAACTAGCTTGTGTTATGGAATCTAGAATGCAGATAAACATACTTTTTTTTTGTCAATACATACATGCTATACATAGAAACAACCAGACCAATGCAAATAGCCATATTCATGCATACAAATATTTGCACTGAGCGGGAATCGAACCCCCGCCTCGAACTACCACCACGCCACGGAATCTGTCATAATGTAATTAACCTAGGTTAGGTTAGTTAGTTAGGTTATGTAATTAACCGTAAATTTTTACGGCGAAAAAAAATGTGACGTGTATAACAGGCCTAACAGAAGAGGCGTGGCCGGTACGCAACTCCGGAGGTAAATGTGGACACCGTGGTTCCACACCCCAGGAAGTGATCTCAAAACCTGACGCGGACTTCCTTCTACACCAGCATCTGAAGACATGACACGGTGTGCGGTTTTAGTCGGTTCGAGTCTGGCAACTATGACGAAAGGTATACGATTTACGAGAGATCTAAGCAATAAGTTCATGTAGGTACCTGGATTTTAAGCTGAATACAATGAAGCAGGAAATTAAGGGAATTGAAGGGAAATATGGTTCAGATAAGATTAGACAACCATAAAAACGCCCTTGCCGCCCAGTTACATAGCGCTAGTAGCCTCAGTTTCTCCAGACTGAAAAGACATGGTATCCCAAACCTTGCGATAAGATTCGCCAACCCTTAAAACTTGGATTACTGGACACATCTCTCCAATCAAAACCTATCAGACAAGATTGGATTATTGTTGTTCAAATAGATTGCCAAGAAGCAGGCTTGAAAAGAAAAAAAAATACCTGAGAATGAGATCTTCGTCCTCATCCGTCAATCAGCACTGTTTTTTTTTTATAAAAGGACACGTCAATTTGACTTCACCTTTGCCTGATTTGAATAATAGTGGCTTTTTTTTCGTGTGGTAATCCCTTCGGATACCTCCCCCAGCGGAGCCGGAAGGGGAGGTTATGTCAGACTTGAACCGACTAAAACCGCACGCCGACTGAGGGTCGTGGTGCTAGGCCGGAGGTGAGGTTGTCTTCGACATATCTCTCGCGCCCCGGCTGACCCCGGCCAACCTTTACGGTTTGGCCCTCACTGGGAGGGAGCACAATGGTGTCCTTGACTCGCCCCTGGAAAGGGGAGGTGCGCCTACGCGCACCGCCACCGTGGGATACTGGCTTGCACTTGAGGCTGGTTTGGATTCCGAAGGTCCTTAGTATGGCCTCATGCACATATGTTCTAAATAAACATGTTATTATATTTTCAGGCGCCGCTGTTTTCTCTCGATACGAGGGTTGGAGTTATTTCGACAGCTTTTACTACTGTTTCGTCACCCTTACGACCATCGGCTTCGGGGACTATGTGGCTTTACAGGTATGTCAGTGTGACCATATGCTGAGGTTCAATTTGAACTCTGGACTGGACTGGGTAAACCACTTTCCACCAGGTGTGCCGTGAGCTTGTCTACCACATAAGTGGATTCAAAAAATTGTCGATTATTTCATTGTAAATTCTATGGTCAATATAAGATATCTACTTTGCATTCGCGGGGATCTCCGCACATAAAAAAGGGTGCAAGGTTCTGGAACTACAATATTGACTGTACATGTACATGTATTGTCACACGGTGCTGCGGCGACAATCACCTCTTTTTCACGCCTTCCCATCCATTCCTTTCCATTTACCATGACAGCGCACCAAAAAGATAGAGTCAGAACAGCGGCTAAGGAGTCTCCCACAACACGACTATTTGAGGTGGAGTCCACGAACATCTGTGGGCTCCATACAAACCTCAACGCCGTCCACCATCACCTGGAGACGGCGAAACCAGCAATGCTGTTTCTGACGGAGACACAAATACGCCGCCCTGACGACACGACCTACCTGCTTTACCCCGGCTATGTTATCGAGGAAAATTTCCGAGCAAAAGCCGGGGTGTGCGTGTATGTTAGGGCGGATATTTGCTGTCGCCGTTTGCGCTGTCTAGAGGACCCATCCTTCTCCATCCTGTGGGTACACGTAGACCATGGCTCCGCGAGTCAGATCTATGTGTGCCTTTACCGCTCCCATACGGGAGATGCAGAGGTAACTCGACTCTTTGAATACCTGAGTCAGGCGGCAGATGATGCGCAGGAGCGGTTTCCGAACGCCGAATTGGTGTTTTTGGGGGACTTTAACGCCCACCACAAGATCTGGTTGGGCTCCGCCATAACAAACCATGCGGGAAGAGCCACTCACGCATTTGCCCTGGCGCATGACTTGACTCAATTGGTGCACAAGGTCACGAGGATACCAAGAGAGTCCGGCCTAGAGCCCTCTCTGCTAGACCTTCTGTTGACGAGTCGCCCGGACCAGTACAGTGTCTCGGTGAGTGCTGCTTTAGGTAACTCCGACCACTGTCTGGTCCGCTCCACCGTGCCCATTGTAGCGCCCCCACGACCCGTGCAGGGGAAGAGGCGTCTATGGCACTACTCGTCAGCGGACTGGGATGGATTGCGCGACTATTATGCGTCCATCCCGTGGGTTGAACGCTGCTTTGAGGGTAAGAACCCATCTGAGAGCGCTACTGCCGTCGCCGGTGAGATCGGTCTAGGTATGGAATACTATATCCCATACACCGATGTCACCGGAGTCCGCGGAGCGCGTCCATGGTTCGGGCGCGAGTGCGCGGAGGCTGTTGAGCATAAACAGTTTGCGTACCGCGCCTGGGTGCGGGCGCGCGCCACGCGCGATCCCAACGTGGGTCACTTCAAGGCGGCGTACAACAGAGCCACAAAGGTCTGCAAGAGGGCATGCGTTAGAGCGGATGCCCAGCGCATAGCACGGCTGGGCCAAGAGCTAGTGGCGCATCCCACGGGTAGCCGTGGCTACTGGCAACTGGCCAAAGCCGTGCAAGCCAACTTCTGCCAGCCCTCGCTGCCCCCGCTGAGCAATCCCGATGGATCTCTGGCCCATGAGCCGCAAGAGAAAGCAAATTTGCTGGTCAATCTCTTCGCGGCCAACTCCCGAGTCGATGATTGTGGTATGCAACCACGGACAATGCCCACTGGTGACCACGCAATGCCTGATATACGTATCAGGCAACGCGATGTCCGTGCAGTACTGCAATCACTCGATGTCCGGAAAGCCAGTGGTCCTGATGGTATTCCAGCGGTCGTACTTAAAAAATGTGCAGCGGAGTTATCTCCTATGCTAACGCGACTGTACCGACTGTCCTACAGTTCGGGTACAGTGCCTTCGGCTTGGAAGGAGGCGAATGTCCAGCCGATCCCCAAGAAGGGGGATCGCTCGGACCCAGCCAACTATCGACCCATAGCCGTCACCTCAGTGCTGTGCAAGGTGTTCGAGCACATAATTAACACACAGCTCATGCGCCACCTAGAGGATCACTCCTTGCTTAGTGACCGGCAATACGGTTTCAGACCGAAACGGTCAACGGGTGATCTTCTGGCGTACATGACCCACCTTTGGGGTGAGGCTATGGAGAAGCACGGTGAGTCACTGGCAATTAGTCTTGACATCGCCAAAGCTTTCGATAGGGTATGGCACAAATCGCTTCTTTCCAAGCTACCAGCCTTCGGCCTGCCTCCTAGACTGTGTAACTGGGTTGCAAGCTTCCTGCAGGGGCGCCGTATTCGCGTCCTTTGTGATGGACGAGCTTCGGAGTTCTTGCAGGTAAATGCTGGCGTGCCGCAAGGTTCCGTCTTATCTCCCACTCTCTTTCTTCTGCATATCAATGACATGCTCTGTAACGGAAACATTCACTGCTATGCAGACGACAGCACCTTACACGGGAGTTATTACGCACATCCTGCGGCCAAGCAGTCTGATATCGCGGAAAAAAGGCAGCTTCTTGTCACTGACCTGGACCGGATCCTGGACCACATTTCTCAATGGGGCGCTAGGAACCTGGTCGAGTTCAATGCCAAGAAGACCCAGGCATGTGCGTTTACAGCAAAGGTATCTCCTTTCCTTCCCCTTCCCACTCTTCAGAGCACACCACTGCCACTGCAGGATCACCTCACTATCCTCGGTATGGATGTTCGCTGCAAACTGAATAACAAAAACTATATCGAGAGTATCATCAAATCAGCCTCGCGTAAACTCGGAGTCCTGAACAGAGTGAGACGTTTTTTCACGCCGGAGCAGCGGTGTCTTCTATATAAGACCCAAATTCGTTCCTGCGTGGAATACTGCTCACATCTCTGGGACGGCTCCGCAAAGTACTTATTAGATGCTCTCGACAGGTTGCAGCGACGTGCGGTCCGCATTATTGGGGATCCTGAGGTCACGAACACCCTCGAGCCTTTGCAGATGCGTAGAGATGTTGCGTCTTTGGCAGTTTTCTACCGTCTCTACCATGGTGAATGTTCTGACGAGCTCTTCCAATTAGTCCCACCCTCCCCTTTCCTTCACAGGACGACACGTGCAGGGCTAAGATGTCATCCATTTACGGTGCAGAGTATACCTGCTAGAACCAAGCGTTTCAGTGATTCATTCCTATGCCGCACCACTAAGGCCTGGAATTCCCTGCCAGTTCACGTGTTTCCTTCTTCCTACAGTCCTGGGTCCTTTAAGCGGGGCGTGAAAAGGCATCTAATGAGGCCGTCAAGCTGAGTGCCACCACTGTTAACATGGTAAATGTTTACGATGGTGACCCTCTTTCCGAGACTTTGCCTTTAGCTTAACATCAGGCGAGGTGAAGTCAAATTGACGAGTCCTGTATAAAAAAAAAAAAAAAAAAAAAAACATCTATATACTTTGATTCCAGAACGACCAAGCTCTCACCAGTAAGCCTGGCTACGTGGCTCTGAGTCTCGTGTTCATCCTGTTCGGTCTGGCGGTGGTCGCCGCGAGTATCAACTTACTCGTACTACGATTCATGACTATGTAAGTGATTTGATTATGTATATATTTGATTGTTTTTTTGTGATTTTATATGATGTGTGGTTGAAAAATCTTTCATTGGTTCCAACGGTTCGTAAGAGAGTTGGTAGATGGCTCCACCGTCGCCCTTAAAGACGGATATAAGGAGAAGGGCAATTTGAGGTGATTGAGGTGTGGCTCAATAGCTCAGTTCGAAAAGAATCCCCTGTAAGGAAAGGTCGTGGGTTCAAGTCCCACTTGAGCGCATCATTTTTCCCGATGTATTTCGAATTTAAAAGTTAGTATAATAAATGCTATAAAAATTTCATTGAAATGATATGTGTCCTGTTGCCCGCGGCTACGCCTGCGTGGATGTCGATTGTCGCGACCAAACGTAGCCTATACCCTTACCCAAGCTCCAATATAATATGTATATGTACCTTCGTCACGGTAAAATGTAGCCTATGTACTTACTTGCCCAAACTCAGATCCATCTCTATGTTATACCACATCAAGTTTGATTTAGTGGCTGAAATGTGAAAGTGTAACAGACATATGGACAAAAATCATTCGCATCTATAATATTAGTGAGGATATTAAATTTTAGTTATCAACTTTCAATAGTTACTGGTATTAACACTGGTTTTCAACCTTCTAGGCAAGCAGAAGAAAATGCTCGCGACGAAGACAAAGATGGCTCCCGGATCCTTCTGCCTATAGACGAACATCCCCTCGCTGGAAGACTACGGCTACATGATGATCAGGCATCGGTATGTACTACTGCCAGTTGGGATGCCGTTTGACTGGACGGGTGATCAGCCCTTCTGTGTAGGGTCATTTCTCCCATTTTCTCGACGACTTCATAACGACTGTCATACATGTTCGTATGGCAACCAGGACCGACAGCTTAACGTGCTCTCGGAGGCACGACCAGACCAATGCAAATACCCATATTCATGCAGAGTATACCTGCTAGATTCAGTGACTCATTCCTATACCGCACCACTAAGACCTGGAACTCCCTGCCAGCTCACGTGTTTCCTTCTTCCTACAGTCCCGTGACCTTTAAGCGGGGCTTGAAAAGGGATCTGATGAGGCCGTCAAGCTGAATGCGACCACTGTTAACATGGTACATTTACATCTGGCGAGGTGAAGTTAAATTGACGTTCCTTTATAAAAAAATACAAATATTTGCACTGAGTGGGGATCGAACCCGCACCTCCTGTGTAGAGGCCGCGTTCACTACGGCAACGCCACGGAGGCTGTCAGACTGGGTATGTAACTCAACGACTCAATTATATTACTTAGGTGGCAGACAAGCACACATTCCACCTGTTGTAAAGTGGTTACCGTATCCTATAGATATTGTGCAATATCAGGGGCATCACACTCATGCTGCCGACCCTGTAGAAACCTAATGCTTCTTGAAGAACCCCATATTGCAGTCGCTTTGAGAAACTACAGCAGCGAGATTACACTTCCTTTCATGTAACGCAATGTTGTTGTGAACCTCGATGAAAATAAAAATATTAGTAAACTTGACCCGGCTCACTTCGTACCGCCAATTATTATTCACCTGCGTGACGTCCGATCCCGTTCCCGCTGCACCCTCTTATACTATGATATAGTTATCTAAACAGCAACATAAATAATCACACTGTCACTTCTGCGTATATGCCGATGCCGGGCGAATTTGTTGAGATGATCACTGCTCCGTTCCCTTGAGTAGTAGCGTGATGATATATAGCCTATGTATTATTCTGATGTATAAGCTATATTATTGTAAAGTTTCATGAAAATCCATTCAGTAGTTTTTACGTGAAAGAGTAACAAATATCAATCCATACTCACAAACTGTCGCGTTTATAATAAACGTTTTTAAAACATTTACTTCCTTTTCAGGTATGCTCCTGTAACTGCTTAGGTAACAAGCAATGTGAGGGTGGGGCTCTACTGCCGACGACACGGCAACATCGCCTCCGCTCCCGCGCATCGCTGTCACTCGCACCAGAGCTCATTGAAAGAGCTTCTGTCTGAACATCTGGGCCGTATAAGTGTACGATGTGTCGATTTTTTACTTTGATTTTATATAGTTTTTGAGAGTTTTGGGAGTGTATCAAAATATATGCACGCTCAATATTTCAATAATAACAGTTATCAACAGATAATACGCACATTGGGCGGAGTCATTAAAAATCAATGTTTATAATGGTTGAAAAATCATTCATTGGTTCCAATAGTTCGTAAGAAAGTCGATAGATGGCCCCACCGTCGCCCGAGACGGATTTATAAAGAGAAGGGAAATTTGAAGTAATTTAGGTGGAGTGAAGTAAGGGAAAGGTCGTGGGTTCAAGTCCTACTTGAGCGCTTAATTTTTCCCGATGTATTTCGTATTTGAAGGTGTAATAAATGCTATAAAAAATTCATTCAAAGATAAGAATAGCACATATTCACTGCAAAATAGTATTATATATTATGCTATGCTGAAAAGCACTGTCACAAATTCAAAACTTAAATGTGTTAATTGGCGGTAGCAGAAAATTAATTAAGAATTTATTCATGAAAATATTTTATATTTATTAGTCATTATTAAAAAAAAAGCATAATGTTTATGTTAAACATATGTTGTGCATTTATTTACTGTTACATAATAGTTGTTTGTTTTATCTGTAAAACGGATTGTTTTTTTTTATTATCAATGGATCTCATCATAATGCCACTCTATAGAGAGAGAAAAGCGTTACATTTCTCTAGATGTAAGGAAGCCAAATTATAAACTTTAAAGTTAGCATTAAAAATGCTATAAAAAATTCAGTCAAATATTCGGGCGGAGTCATCAAAATTCAATGTTTATAAATGGTTGAAAAATCATTCATTGTTTCCAACAGTTCGTAAGAATGTTGGTAGATGGCACCACCGTCGCCCTTAAAGACGGATATAAAGAGAAGGAAAATTTTAAATGATTCAGGTGTGGCTCAATAGCTCAGTTGGAAGAGCATTCCCCCAGTAAGGGAAAGGTAGTGAGTTCAAGTCTCACTTGAGCGTTTCATTTTTTCCGATGTTTTTCGAACTTTAAAGTTAGCATTAAAAATGCTATACAAATTCAGTCAAAAAGCCAAATTATTTTACATTTTTGGAACGAACTGAAATCTTTAGCTGATATTTAAGTATGAACGTGTCGTTATAAAATATATAGCTAGGTAGTACCTATAGTTTTAAGCTATGTGATCACGATAAGAAAACTTGAAGTACACTGTGTCAAAAAAATCCTTTAATGTTGTGTAACTAGGTGTTGTGTGTTTTGTACCAATAATTTAGTAGAATGTAAGTTAGATAAGTATGTTCGGGCCCATTTACAGCCTCCGTGGCGTAGCGGTAGTGAACGCGGCCGCTACGCAGGAGGCGCGGGTTCCATCCCCGCTCATTGCAAATATATGAGTATTTGAACTGGTTGGCAATTTTGAACTTTAACTTTCGCATTCGCATTTATCGCATCGCATTTAAAGTCTATTATTAATGCCGTTTTTTGCAGTCGCTGTGGCACGACTGTGCTTTGGCTTTAATAGAATCGAGGCCCAGGTGTTCTTGGTCACTTGACAGATTTTTATGCTATTTTGATCAAAGATAGTCAAGAGACTTGGTTCTTTTAGGTGTTTTAAAGCTGCTGGTCAAATTCATGTTTGATTATTACAATGTTATGTAGTATAGTTATATTATAAAGTTTCAGTGCCAACGTTTTATTTGAACATTTTTGATGACACTATAATCGACATTGGCTATTCCTTGTTCGATAATTTCGTTTATTTTGAAATTGTGTACCCTTGTAAGATATTAAAGTGATTTATTTAAATCCAATATGTCCAACAGCATTGTTCTGAAAACAATAATCGAAGGCCTTGATAGCCCTAATCAATGACCACTGTAACGCACAGTTGTTATTTTGGTTGCTGATAAATGCTATGTATGACATCATTTCATGGGCACCATCAATAATAATAACGCACATGTACTAAAGTAAAGCCAACGAAGCGAGAGAAAAAAGGTAAACGAAGTTTCAGCGGTTCCAAACATTTTAATCTGAAAATTATTACGTATCACTTCAAGCGCATTCCAGACAGAATGAAATTGCTCATGAGATGGCAGATCTGACAGTTTAGAACCGCTGGCTGTGCTGACAGCTTTCCTGTACTATGAAATATGCAACGACGACGTGCGACGTGCGACAAGTACAGAGAAAATAATCGCTAGTTATCGCAACGTAACTCAGTAATGGTTGCTTTGTTTACCATTTTTCTCTCGTCTCGTTGGCTTTACTTTACTCTCGTGCATGTACACACTTACACTGTGATGTGTCTAGTCAGTGCTCAGAATGAGTACATAAGTTATGTTGTATTACAACTTAAAATACTTTATTAAAATCGATTTAGAGAGGAAAAATGTTGTGATCGATCCAGTTGGTTAAGAACCCGCGATCCTTCTCTTACAGGGAGAATGTTTTTGAACACAAAGCTACCAGACCCACGCTCGTACTAATTCAAATCTTTCCTCTCTCTCATTCAAGTCTGAGGCGACATTTATCCTTTCTAAATCAATTTGAATTAATTAGCATACTAAGGCCCGTATTCTAGAATGGCAGCCTGAATCGCGATTTATCTGGGGACAGATTGTACGGAAAGATTCATAGTTTGACAAATTACCTATATAATCTGTCGTCAGATAAATTCAGGCAGAGTGTCATTCTAGAAAACGGCCCTAACTGCTTAAAAAATCATTAAAAAGATGTAAAGCCTTATTTTTAATTTTTAAGTTTAAGCGAAATAAGGCGGTTCATCCCGTGACGCGTATTTATCGAATACCTAACTACTACTTGTTAATGAAAAAAAAATGCCTTCCAAAATTCTGTGGATTTGACCCATTTGGGTTGTTAGTTTTATAAGTAATCAGTTATTGTATGCTGCGTCCATCGCGTCGCGTCACTCCAATAAGCCGCTGTAAATGAGGACCCACCTCAATATAAGTACATGAACCGTCTAATTCCGCAATAAGTTGACTTTGGTATTAGTAGAAGATTTTAGGTATTACTTTATCTGTGATATGATTTTCACCTCACGTACCTTTATTTTTTATTAGTACGTAACACGCCACGTGTTCCTGTGCCAAAGTATTTGTAATTTTGTTATTAAATGTATATTAGTTATACCACATTGTTCGGTGTAAAGTGGAATAAACCTGTTTTTTTAATAACGTGTTTTATATTATCCCTTAAGAACCCATATTAAAGTTATTCTAAGATTTGGTCTAGATGGCGCTGTGTAATACGATTCAGAATATTATTCACTAGCTTTTGCCTGCGGCTCCGCCCGCGTGGATGTCGGTTATCGCGACCAAACATAGCCTATGTCCTTCCTTAAGGTCTAATCAAAATCGATTCAGTGGTTTAAACGTGAAAGCATATACAGATAGACAGACAGACAGAGTCGCTCTTAAAGACGGATATAAAGAGAAGGAAAATTTGAAATGATTCAGGTGTGGCTCAATAGCTCAGTTGGAAGAGCATTCCCTCTGTAAGGGAAAGGTGTTCAAGTCTTACTTGAGCGTTTCATTTTTTCCGATGTTTTACAGACTGAGTTACTTTCGCATTTATAATATTAGTATGGATTTACTTACCTTTCAAACAGAAATAACTACTTTTATCCTACTATGATTAATATACGCTATGGCATGGCATACACAGTTCAGACTGTCCTATCAGTAACTTTTAAAATATTTTTTTTATTATTTTTTTACAGGAACCAATTAACTTATCTGGTGGCATTGACCTAACCTGTTGCCCCACTTAAAATCCCATTTGTACACTTATCCACCCCAGATATAAGGAGAGAATGTTCCATCTTCATGTTTAGTCACGATGTGTCCAAATAGGTCACTGTTGTGTGCCATAGTTGTCATATGCGTCAGTCAGTGTGCTGTTTCGACTTTCTTCAGAACATCTGAACTTGAAACTGGTATAAATGCTGTGAGAAAAGCTCCTAGAGGTATGTATTCCTTATATTATACCTTTAAATGAGAAATTCTTGTATATTTAAAATTGGAATTTCGGAATCGGCTCCAACGATTTTCATGAAATTTACAGGGGGTTTCGGTGGCGATAAATCGATCTAGCTAGGATTCATTTTTAGAAATAGAAAAAAAAAAAAAATTTCAGTTCAAACCAGATATTAAGTAATTAAGTTACATTTTGTTTATAGCATTTATGTAGATATAAAGGCAGACAACCACACCGCCCAGATTATGGGACGTGCTTACCGACTATCGTGGTTGTTTAAGTGTGCAAGAATCAAAGAATCAATTTCATTTATTCAGTTTAGGCACATAAAGAGCACTAAATATGAACGTCAGAATTTCACAATAATGTCAGGAATCTCAGGAACAATAAATAAATAGGTTCGGTAGGTTGGTTCTACTTAAAGATACCAGCAAGAAACTCAGTGAGCTCGAATGTGCAATACAGTAGAATCGAGAGTTAGGGGATCCACTTTTGCTGCCGACCTTGAAGAACTCCTAAAACGCCTCATGTTCACATAGAATACATTTTGCAATGTTATTGGGATGAATATATATATACCTATATTTAATAATTTCATGCTCCAATTTTTTTAGTAAATTTTCCGTGGCTGTGGTTCGGAATGTGGTGTAATGGATGCCCACCCCGCAGTTGCGAAGACGACGAAGCAATCATACACGGATACTGCTGCGGATGTGCTTACTCTTTAGGTACGTAGCAATTTCATCAATTTTGTTTAAATAGGTATACCTACATAAGGCAAAAGTACAATGAAATAATTATACATATTGAGTAAGACACTTTGTACTTTTCCACTATATTTTATTTTTCACCTGACTGGGTTCGCCTCACGGCATACTCAAAGGTATGATGTAAAGTGACTTATACACGTGGCACAAGTGAAAAATAAAATATAGTGGAAAAGTACAAAGTGTTTTACTCAATATGCGTAGCAGATTCCACCAAGTACCTACCACAATTTTTTTTTTTTCCCGACATTTTACACAACGGTATCTAGACCCATGGTAAGCATAGTTTAACTAGCTTGTGTTATGGAATCTAGAATGCGGATAAACATACTTAAATACATTTTTTGGTAAATACATACATATTATACATAGAAACACATAGAAGTAGGGTAAACCATAGTATTGTTGGCACCCCCTCAGTGATTGGCACTTCACTACTTTTTTCTGAATATTAAAAGTAATATTTTTTTTTAATGTAAGAGCAACACAATATTAAGTAGAATATTCAATTTCTTATACTGGCAACACCTATTTTTGTACCAAATGTCAACCATTTCTCTTTGGCAGCTGTTTTAAAAAAGTGTGTGGACAACTCCGTGAAATTTTAATAAAAAGTTTAGGTTTCGTAGCAGGGTTTACGAGCAAAAAAGTAATTATTAGGTAAGTTTTAATGTTTTTTTTTAGCTAATGATATTTAGTTGTTTAGTTGAAGCACATGTAAGGTGTTATTTTGGTGTTGTAAACAATATTTAACGGTTTTTTGTTAGTGCCAATAACTACATTTTTTTTGTTTGATACTATAATCATTGGCACATATGCCAATCATTATAATTTCCAGCTATTGATTGCTTTTTGACGTACTCTTGAGCAAACGATGCTATTTACGATTTGTAACTTTATCATTCTATGAATAAAGCTTTATTTTATTCAAAATCAATTCTTGGCACTGCCAATCACTATATGTTTTGGGTAGTGCCAATGACTATACCTTCTCTATTATAAGATTATTATTATCTATTATAGATTGATCATGCCGAAAGTTCAGAGTGGAAAAAAATATAGTAAAGAATATTCAAATAAAGATCTAGAAGATGCGATAAATGCAATAAGAAATGGCATGGGAAAAAAGACTGCTTCTCGGAAATTTAACGTTCCTCGGGCAACTTTACAATTCCGTCTATCTAAAGATTTTGTAAAAAGCCGACACGGTCCCGATACAGTGTTATCAAGTCATGAAGAGTCTCAAATAGTGAACTGGATAATTGATTCCAGTAGAAAAGGATTTCCCCGGCGAAAGGAGGACGTCATAAAAAGTGTTAATCTTTTTCTGAATAAAAATCCTAGACCGAACAGTTTCATAAACAACACTCCTGGGGAAGGCTGGTATAAGCTATTTTTAAAAAGGCATCCTGAGCTATCCATAAGAACTTCTGAAGCTGTAACCTCTGCTAGTTCAAAAGTTTCGGAAACTCAAATTCGACAGTGGTTCAAACAAATTGAGGATTACTTGAAAAAAAATTATCTTTTTGATATTTTGGGCGATCCAACTAGAGTATTTAATGGAGATGAGACAAATTTCATTTTGTGTCCGAAAAATACTAGAGTCATTGCACCAAGGGGGGAAAAAAATGTCTATGAGATAGACCACGCACAATCAAAATCTTGCATCACCGTCATGTTCACCTTTGGAGCAGATGGTGAAGTAACGCCGCCTATGATAATTTTCCCTCTAAAGAGAATGCGGCCGGAAATTCAAAAGTCTGTACCGAGAGAGTGGGGTATTGGCTTATCAGAAAATGGATGGATGAAAGCCGAACTATTTTATCAATATATACAAAATGTTTTCCATCCAGCGTTACAAAAGAATAACGTCACTTTTCCAGTGATTCTTTTCGTAGACGGCCATAAAAGCCATACTACTCTAGAGTTGTCTCAACTTTGCCAAAGTCTAGGAATAATAGTTATAGCCCTTTATCCTAACGCAACACGACTATTGCAACCAGCTGACGTAGCTGCATTTAGACCCATTAAAGTTATGTGGCGTAAAGCTGTACTTGAGTGGCGGACGAACAATCTGACAAAAACTTTATTGAAAACAGACGTTGGGCCTATACTGGAAACACTTTTACCAAAAATAAAAAAATCAACGTTAAGAAATGGTTTTCAGGCATGTGGATTACGCCCGTTCAACCCAGATAAAGTGGATTACACTAAATGTTTAATGCCATCCAGGTCACAGCAAGTCAACTTAGATGATATGCATCCCGATAGTATGAATTACCGAACATTCCAAGATATTGTCGGCCCACAACTGATTAGAAGCATGAAGAATTCTAAAGTCGGGAAATCAATAGAAGCAAAAAAACTATATGAAATTTACAAACACCTTACACTCAACATTTCTACACAAAGTCCACTTCCAATGACGAAACAATCTGCTTCTTCTGAATTAATGCAAAACCGGGAAAAGGCACTGAATTTAGAAATTAATGCTAATATGGAACATATGGAGGTTTTGGAAAGCAATGACTCTACCACGAACTTGGAAAACACAAGTAGGATTATTGAAATGTCTGAGGTCATTTCAGATATTTTAGTAGAGAAAGAAAATAAAAGCAATGACTCTACCACAAATTTGGAAAACACAAGTAGGATTATTGAAACTTCTGAGGTCGTTTCAGATATTTTAGTAGGGAAAGAAAATATCCCTACAATTACAACTACTGAATCAGAAACATCTGTATTAAATTCGTATTATATCCCTTCACTTAATAATGATTTACTTACCAGACTGTACCAGACTGTACCAGAACCTATACAATCTGTAGAGATTATTTCTGAGCATCTAAAAGGAAATGAGACTTTATGTGAAAATGTAAATATCCCTTTATGTATTCCGTCAACCAGTCGTCAAAATGTGGAATTGGTTGGAGGTGAATGGGTGCTTGTGGACGCACCAAACAACGTTGAAAGCCCTAAGAAAAAACTTAGACTTTTTGCCCTTGGCAAAGACGCCTATCAAAAAGCAAAAATTTGGTACAAAATCTCAACACCGTTCTTTTGTCTTAACCAGCAAAGATTGGGAAGAGGCCGAGCTAGACAAAAAACGAAAGAAATTAGAAGAAATGCAACAAAAAGAGGCGAAAAAAAATGCAAGAATGGAAAAAGCAGAATTAAATCGCGCAAATAAAGCTAAAAAACAGACTCAAAAGCGAAATGTGAAAGTAGGTAGTACTGAAAACCAAAATAAGACAAAAAAAGCAAAAAAATCTAAAATAACAATACTCTCAAATGTTTTATTAAAACCAGCCCATACAACAAATTCGGAAAAAGACGAAAAAAATAAAGAAAACGATGAAGAGAATATACGTAATGCATCAATTATGGACCAGAACGAGGTGATACGGCAGCCTTTATCCACATGTAAAGAGACCGAGGATTTTGGTCAAGAAGAAATATTTATAGAGAGAATAGATAAACAAGAAATTAAGGTGAAAGAGGAAGAAGCAAAACAAAGATTGCCTTTCACAGAAGGTCGAGAAAACAATAAGGATTTAGGAAAGAAAAAAACAATAGCAAATGAGAACAAAAAGAGACATGACTACCCAAACAAGCCTCTGTCAAACGAAGATCTGTTAAAAATTTTAGAAGAGGATTAACTAAAAAATCTGCTAATCATAACAAATTGGCACCTGCCTAGGTCCTACCTAGATGTGGGTAATATTTTAAGACTGCTAAGTGCCAATGATTATATTTGACTGAATGCCAATTATTACACCTAAGTGCCAATGACTGTAAAATTCTAACCAAATAAGTAGTGTTCAATATTAAAGTTTAATAAACATTTTTTTTTAAATAAATGTAACATTTTATTTGAGCCTTGAAATCCTTTACCCGGAAAAGTAAGTAATAACACTAATAACATCATTTTTTTTAGAGAATTGAACACTTCAAGCTTGGGGTTTGCCTAAAGTGCCAATCATTATACTGTTTACCCTATAAACAGAAATAAGTATACTTTTTCTATAAAAGCCGGTCAAGTGCGAATCGGACTCGCGCTCTGAGGGTTCCGTAACTCAATCTACATAAACCACAATATATATTTTGATTGCATTGACTTAGAAGTTTGATTTTTGCACAGCTTCAAGACGTTATAGATCTGAGTATGTGGTATGAATTTCAACTTGATGGCTCCACGCATTCCTGAGAAAAAGGTCTTGACAGTCCGTACCTCTTGTGGTACGGAACCCTAAGAATTGACAGCCTCTATGGCGTGGCGGTAGTGCACGCGACTGCCACGCAGGAGGCGCGGGTTCGATTCCCGCTCAGTGCAAATATTTGTATACATGAATATGGCTATTTGCATTGGTCTGGGTGTTTCTATGTATAATATGTATGTATTTACAAAAAAAAAAGTACATAAGTATGTTTATCAGCATTCTAGATTCCATAACACAAGCTATAAAAGCTTACCATGGGTCTAGATAGCGTTGTGTAGAATGTTGTGGAATATTTATTTTTATTTTTATTCGAGAAGGTTAACACCCAGGATGGGACCTGAATCCACAACCAGTCCACGTAGCTCAGTCCTGGATGTTGACTTTTTCCGACTACTTATAATTAATACAAAAAGTTAACATAGGTACTAAATGCTTAAAAGTTTCAATATTTTTAGTGAACGCGACTGCTACGCAAGAGGCGCGGATTCGATTCCCGCTCAGTGCGAATTTATTTGTATGTATGAATATGACTATTTGCATTGGTCTGGGTGTTTCTATGTATGTATTTACAAAAAAACATCTCAGTAAGGTGATCCGCATTCTAGATTCCATAACACTAGTTATAAAGCTTACCATAGGTCTAGATAGCGTTGTGTAGAATATTCATTTATTATTATTATAATCCAAGCAAGTGGTTCTTAACTCTCTGAAGGCAAATAGGGGATCCTAGTGGAACGTGCTACATGACGTTTATTGGAGTGTTAATTTTTGTGCAGATCAACTCCCAATACTGTGCCCGGAGTTCCTGCAGTGTCCCCTGAACCTCCACGGCCTGTGCCATGACTACGAGTACATGATGAGGTGCTGCTGTTGATACATACCTCGACGACACGAACAGTTCCTTTTTAAAGTACAATGCCCGACTTTTCATTTGGTCCATCGACGTCGGAAGGAAGAGAATCCTTTAGTGATTAAAACGGTTTGTTATAAAATACTAGCTTTTTCCCGCGAGGCTGACTGCGTGGATATCGATTATCGTACCAAACATAGCCTATATCCTTTCTCAAGGTCTAGTCTATCTCTATACTAGACTTCATCAAGATCGGTTCACTAGTTTAGGCGTGAAAGCGTAATATACAGACAGTTTACTTTCGCATTTATAATATTAGTATGGAATTATAGATTAAAACGTAAACTTTTAATGTTTTAACTACTCTTTAAAGATATCAAGCTTGAAAACATGCACGATGATAGGAAGAATGCTTCACAAAAACGAAGCAAGCCGATCATTCTCGATAGCCCAGCATTCCTTTATCCGACATCATATCAAAAGCCGGGCACTATAGTACTAGTGATAGACATTTATATTTTTACAGCTAAAATAAGGTATGTGAGGGATAATAAAAATAAAACATCTCTATATAGCATACTGTTTTAATTTCTAAGAAACCCTCAATACAGAATTATAGGGGGTTAGCGGTCTTGATTTAAGTAAACTTAACTCTGACATAATAGTACAAAAATAACAGTAGATCGACAGAGAATAAAATAATTTTAGTATTTCCACGCTATGTTTCATTCATCAGTATATACACATTAACCATTAATCTCTTAAAAGCTTAAGTGAAAAATAGGACAAAAACTTACGACCGAAGTGACTTATATACTGAAAAATGTAACATTAGTTAGTTAAAATTATCACAATGTTGCCATAAGTGATAATACGAACATGTCTTTTCATTAATACATTCCGCTGATGGCTACCAGATACCTAATTCTGTCTAATTATCTAAGGCCAATATGCTATATCTACAATTTTGTGTTAGAGTTTGCGATCCAATTAAATATATCAACACAAAATATTCAATATAGCGTAACGCCAGTACGCATTATATAATAAATACATCGTGGTTCATACGCTCGCATTGTACAAAAGCTATCTATCGCCATAGAAAAAATACTAGCTCAAACAATACTTAGACAACGTGTGTAATATTGCAGTAAATACAAAACAAAATGGTCCCATTACGATGTTAATAATGACCAAAACAATTAATAATACATAGGGGGTAATAACTTTCATACAATGCCGCGTTTATCCTATACAGATTGAATAATATAACACCCAGTGCATACGATAATGTTTATATTTAGAACCTCAGTGACGACAAATTAAAATTTCAACGCAAGCTGGAATATGAACGGAATTAGCCTACTGTTATTGGACAGCTCGAGAGGACTGACGCGCGTTCCGTACCCACACAAGCTACGAACACACCATAATGCAAGCTTAACCATAACATATGCGACTCGTGCAGCCAGTTGAACACATTGCTCCTATTTTGAACCATACTGCATGGTTATTTGATTTTTAAACAACAAAATGATCATAAATATCACATTTTATAAGTGCTTCATTCATGAATAAAGCAAGTATTAAAATTCTTGATTTAGTTTTTTTTTTTATTAGATATCTGTAAGTGGCTAGTTCTTCATTTTAGCGGTAATCCCAGTCACATCTGAAGCATTGAGCTAGGAGTCTGAGGTCCGCTTTATCAGACTAAGTGGCTACTATGGTCTGTGAATGCTAGTGATACCCAGAGATGATAGGCACGAAAAAGGAGTAAGGTAATGAACTGTGGTTTGACAGATAGTGAGTTCTTCAGCAGTTTTATGCAATCGGAACATTTTAAATGGGAGTATTATAAATGCGTAGGAGTTATGGCTGTAATTAAGCTATGACAACTGACTACAGGTGGCGTCGCGTACGCGTGTCAAACGTACAATTCAGAGACAAAGCTATCAAATAACATATTTCATGTAACACTTTTTAATTTAACGTACTGCTATAACGATTATAATGGACGAACGTGGTTGTATGCGATAGTGTTGCTGTGATACGAGGCTCAATTTCAATGTCCAGCATAGAAGTTGGAGGTATAATTCTGTCTCTCTGTATGCAATAGATGGCGGAACAGGAATCGGTGAATTGTCTATACATATAATATTTTTAGTCTACAAGTAACGTGGGCCACAAGTATTCCCGTTCATCTACCAATTAGGCTAAATTGCTTTTAATACATAGCATCTAGACTAGACCCAAAAGAAGCACAGCTCGAATTATGGGTACTAGAATTCTCGATATAGATATATTTACTAAGAAATTACATACAAATTATACACAGAAACATTCAGACCAATACACATAGACATGCTCAAGCGAGTATTAAACATTTACACATATCAGTCGAATACTAACCACCACGTTAAACAGGACGTATCTACACCTATGATATATCACCATATTCAATATTTCAGCGTCACAGGTAATAATAAACGACTTTTAGTAAGTATAACAAGACTTATTTGATATAATCTGTAGGTGTGACTGGTAACTGAAATGGCAACACTCAACTGTCAAAGTGACATTTAAAATTCCCGCGTTTTTCAACTACACACTGCGTCCATTACGATCGTTATAGCGCCGTAAATAACTATGAGGCTGTCAAATAAAACTGCACGAGACATTATTCTGAGAACAGCACAAAATTAACCTACAATAATCATTATATATAAACATGTATAAACATACACCCTTCCATTTCACCTTCGGTTTTAACTAACAGTATAATCGGACAATAGCAACTTAGTAGAAAGTTAGCTTACTCGCGCGCGGTGGTGGCCGCGCCGCACTATATTATTTTTTATTTATTTATAATTATAATGATGTGATCATGAAATATTTTGTGGTAATTGCATTTCTGTGGGTGTGGCGGCCAGCGACCGCGACGGCCGCTTCCCTTACGTCTTGCCGCCAGCCTGCAAACATTATTATTCATATAAATTCTTGGTTCCCGTTCGAGTAGAATTCGACCACCTCATCTCTTCCACCAACGTGTGTTGTAAAAGGCGATTAAGGGATATGGTTGCTCCCATCCGACAGTTAACACATAGCCTAGGACAAACTTATAGATAGATTTGCCCACTTTACGATAATAGGCTCGCTTACATAGAACCAAAAATCATAGTTGATTGGCGAAATATTGGTGTTAATACGCCTCTGCCTACCCCTTTTCAAGCACATAGACTATGCAAAAAGTGTGAGAAAAGCGCTAATTATAAATGCGCCTTGGTCTGACAGTGGCATACGTACCGTGGTCGGCGCATTCAGCAGCAAGACGACTTGCCGGTGTCGATGGGGTGGCCCTGGTCGATCTTGACCTGTCCGCCGACGGGCGCCTTGGTCTAACAGTGGCATACGTACCGTGGTCGGCGCATTCAGCAGCAAGACGACTTGCCGGTGTCGATGGGGTGGCCCTGGTCGATCTTGACCTGTCCGCCGACGGGCGCCTTGGTCTAACAGTAGCATACGTACCGTGGTCGGCGCATTCAGCAGCAAGACGACTTGCCGGTGTCGATGGGGTGGCCCTGGTCGATCTTGACCTGTCCGCCGACGGGCGCCTTGGTCTAACAGTGGCATACGTACCGTGGTCGGCGCATTCAGCAGCAAGACGACTTGCCGGTGTCGATGGGGTGGCCCTGGTCGATCTTGACCTGTCCGCCGACGGGCGCGGCGCCCGTGGAAGGCGGTCCGACGCGCGCCTTGATCTCCGCCGCCATCGTCATGAACGCCTGCTCTACGTTCGTCGAGTTCTTCGCGGAAGTCTCCAAGAATGGTATGCCCAGTTGTTCTGCGTATTGCTGTGGAGGTGAAATTGAGATGATATAATATAAGACTGCTCGTCTACTCAATCGGTGCTTCGGGGATCCAACTGAGTTGGGATAAGACTCGGAGGATGATGGGTATAATATAGGACCAAAAAAACTACAAGAGAACCAAGTGAGTGGTTATTCACTTTCTCTTATGGATTTTTTGCGAAAGTAAAAGTAATGTTGTGAGGTTGTCTTTTGTAGTTATTAAAACGTGGAACTGCAAATAAAAATAACCTTCCTAGTGGGAGATACAAGGAAACGTGTCTTATCTGAAACGATTGGCGAAGAATAGCGCCACGATTTCCTTTGAGAACAAAAGGGATACGTGTCATATCAATCACAGTGATACTGCTCAAAGTTTATGAGAAACGAGCGCATAACTCAGTTAGTCATCAATCATCATCATTGTCGAGTTAATCCCGATCGCATCAGAGTAATGACTCATTGAGTCAAACCATAATCTTGACTCTTCACTGGCAATGAATCCATACTAAATGCGAAAGTAACTCTGTCTGTATATTACGCTTTCACGCCTAAACCACTGAACCTATTTTGATGAAATTTGGAATATGGGTAGATTAGACCTTGAGAAAGAACATAGGCTATGTTTAATCGCGATAACCGACATAGACGCGGGCGGAGCTGCGGGCTAGTAGTCATTAACTTAACAGCATTAGTGACTAATACATATATTGGACAGTAGCTGTTAAATTCAGGCAGTAACTACGACCAGGAAATACGTATAGATTGTGTTTATCTTTATGTTCGGCCATGTGATCGAATATACGTCATACTAACACATACTGTGTTTTTTGTACAATAATTATTAAGCAGAAATATCGTGTCGTACTTTGTATTCCAAAGGTCAACAATAGTATATCTAATAAGTACCTACTTGCAGTCTCCTGACAAAGGAATATAAATTCATAAGACGTAAATGGCAATCAATGTAAAAATTGCCCTTTGTAATCTAAGGCCGTGCGCTGTATGCGTGTACACATATATGTAGGCGCCCATTTTGTGCAAATATACTGAGCTAATTTCGAGCAGATAATTTGCACAAAATCGTGCAATGATTCCACGATCATTCCGTCTTCACTGGTGTTGTGGGCTGATGTTTGCGGCAGGGCTAAGAGACGTGCATGAAGAACACCGAAGAGACTTCATGGTAGGTACCTGCATGGCTAAATGGTCCATTGACATTTTTGAGCGATTAAGAGCCCTTTTTTCGTGAGGAAATCCCTACGGATACTTCCCCTGCAGGAGCCGGGCGGGGAGGTTAGCTCGGACTCGAACCGATTAAAACCACACGCCCGACTGAGGGTCGTAGTGCTAAGCCGGAGATGAGGTTGTCTTCGACATATCCCTCGCACCCCGGCTGACCCAGGTCCTTAAGGTCTGGCCCTACTCGGGAGACAAGAGAGACTAACACATGTATGTTGTACTCACATTGGCTGTGGTGTAGTCTACCACTTTCTTAGTGGTGAGGTCACACTTGTTGCCCACGAGGAGTTTGTTGACGTTGTCGCACGCGTAGCGATCGATCTCCTCCAGCCACTGCTTTACGTTGCTGAATGAGTCCTGCAATGAAAGAACATCGAAAATGTAGGATGGCTTCGAATTACACATTTCTTGCACAAGGCACCAACAAATTAATAGGGTAATGGAGCCACACACCAAAGAAGCTTTCTGCACACACAGTAAGGCCCGTTTTCTAGAATGACACTCAGCCTGAATCGCGATTTATATGAGGACAGATTGATAGATTTGACATTTGCCCATACAATCTGTCCTCAAAAAATACATGATTCAGGCTGTGTGCCATTATAGAACATGGGCCTAATTTGCTAAGAAAAAAATGCTTCTAGACAAGAGATGTCAAGAAGCATTTGCTTGTAAATGTAGGACTCCAAACCTGCATTTGCTGTGCATAAAATACTACTTTGGTGTGTCGCCACTCATAATGATAAAAAGTCAGTTAACTATCATTTTTAAACATTTATTACTGAAAAATAAAATAGAATAATAGCCTTGCTCGGTGCTCCTCAAAAAAGAAAAAGCTGAAGTTAAATTTAGTAGCGTTGATTGTATCTATAAATTTACGAATTGTAATATAATTTAAAACGGATAATAGACGCACACAACACTAGTATTGCGCATAATATTTAATGTGCAGACATAATTTATAAATGGTGCAGGTGTATATGCAAGTAATACAATACTTGTGTTTAATTAATACATTAGATCATCCAATCATGACTATAGTAGGTAAATGAAAATTGCCCTGTAATTTACGATCGATACAATTCAATCGAATCGTATAAATCACCAGTAAAACTATTCTTCTTCTACAAACAAAACTTAAGCTTTGATCTCGTCGATGTTAATTATCCAGTGACTATGTCAATTAACCAGTGACCATGGCAATAAACCAGTGATCAAAATAAATTGTAACATCGAGTTGAACTAAAAGTAGTATATAATATAATTTATTATTTTTTATAAAGGATAAGTCAATTTGACTTCACCTCGCCTGATGGTGAGCTAAAGGCAAAGTCTCGGAAAGAGGGTCACCATCATAAACATGTACCATGCTAACAGTGGTGGCACTCAGCTTGACGGCCTCATCAGATGCCTTTTCACGCCTCGCTTAAAAGACCCGGGACCGTAGGAAGAAGGAAACACGTGAACTGGCAGGGAGTTCCAGGTCTTAATAATAAAGCATAGGAATGAGTCACTGAAACGCTTGGTTCTAGAAGGTATATTCTGCACCGTATACTTTAATCAATACTGCGAGTTGACTCGTTACCATGACAGCTCAGTCAATATTTACGAGCATTTCGCTTGTACTACGGAGATAGTTCCAGGTTCACAGGAGAAGTGTGACCTCTGGGCTCCAAAGTGCTCTTAAGTTTTGGATCCAAGCTGGATTGGCGCTCGGTTGAGGCTAAAAGTACGGTGTACACCCACGAACACGATCAGTAGGTAGTAGGATTCACTCAAAGGGGACATCAAATTCACTCATGGGTCAAGTCAATCTGAACGTTGACTTGACCCATAGGTCAACTCGACTACATCGAAGTGTCCATCAGCATAAAACTGATATCAATTATGTTAATTGCTACAAGCGTTAATTAAAAATAGCACAAAGTAATCGCTTTATGATAATTATGTCATATTTACGACTACAAATTAAACGTAATAACGTCTTATTAAGGTATTTGTGACGTAGGACTTAATTGATGACGTAGTAAGAGTTGATGACGCAGCCATGAGTAAGTAAGTAGCAGTACGAAACATGCACCTTTTAATAACTTATTGTTATTTTAACTACTTATAAAAATGCAGATTATATTGCCATAACACTAATGTAAATGTTAAAGAGTGTTTTATTAAAAAAGCGCTGCAAAGTGCTTCACTCTGCCTGCCATCAAATAATGCCAACAGTTGAGAGCCATTATCGAATTTGGCATAAATTTTTACGTAAACTCTAAAGGATTATGCTAGCAGAATAAACCAGTTCAAACAGACTTACGCAAAAAATCTTGTTTATTTATGCTAAAACATGTTCCAATTGAGTATGATCGCATGACGTAAATTAATGGTGATTCATCGATTTCTTCAAATGGTGGACGGAGCAGAAAATTTACGACTTTTTTTAGCTATACCTATTCAGGAGTGGACGGACGAAAGTCTTTGCAGGATGTGGATTACTGTTCTGAAGGAATATAGGCACACAGTAAGTATAATAAATAGATAAGGTTCGAACCGAGAACCTGCTACATGATTCATGATTTAGTAAGTACTTGGGATCGTTCACACTGTGATGTGCTATAGGAACATGTGTGGGATCGGTAGGAATTATTGAAAGAAACTAAATAAGCCTTAACTTGAAGGGATTTCATCAAAATCGTGAGCTCATCATTAGATCACCTCGATGTAATTAAGTACATAAGTAATGTTGAAGATTGCGACATCTCCGGCCATATCCCTAGTTTTTAAGTTAGTTTTTTAAGTTTCACCTGTGGCAACACCCGATTCCGACCCCAAAGAAGTAACGTACCTATTTATCGCCCGAATGTCAAATACAAAACTTCCTATCGATAGAATTGGTATTAAAATTAGAAAAACACTAAAATCGACTTTCAATCTCAGGTTACATAATGTCAAACTTAATTATAACTTACTCGTATAATTTACAAGTGAAACTGGTTTACATTGATTCACAATGTCTTACGTTGATATGACTGGCACACGTGTCTATAGAATCTAAAAATAACATGTAACATTCTGCTCATATTAATGTGCGAGTTAATTAAATAAGAAAAATAAACAGTTAAGTTGAACATAAGACGTGAAGAAAACATTTGCGAACACGCATCGGGCGGTGCAGGGGTGACGTGACAGCGGGGATTCACGGATGTGACCTATGTAGGTCAATGCATAATTGATAAAAAAAATTCTGACTAATAGTTTTAAACTCTAAAGCGATCTACGAGACTTTCTCGCTAGGACTAGACCCAGCAGACCCTCATCTCATAACTTGGGGCCCACTTTCCGAAGTTTCTTCCTCCACTTCCCACAGTCTTGGGCATGCAACCCTAGTAAAGTCAATTAGTCTTGTACGACACACTTGTGAGCTATTTGCACCATGCGTGCAGATTATGCACCTTCGCCTCATAACTTGGGGCCCACTTTCTGAAATTTCCTCCTCCACTTCCCATTCCCACGGTCTTGGGCATCCAACCCTGGTAAAGTCAATCAGTCTTGTATGACACACTAAGTAGCCATTTGCACCATGCCGTAGTCAGCTTCGGGTTCAGGCTGAACCGTGAAAACAGAAGGCTTTAAATTTTTGCACTTGTTGGGTCTTTTTCTTCATCTTAGCGTTAATCCCAGTTGCATCCGAAGCACTCAGCTTGGAGTCTGGGGTCCGCTTTACCAGACAACTGCAGATTTGGCTGGCAAGCTTGGACATTCAGTAATAATCTAGCACAGATGCCTGATTTAATACCATTGACATTCCTCCATTCGTCTTTTATAGCTAAAGGTATGTATGTACTTACTATTAGGGTTGTCATAGAATTCATGTCTACAAAGAGTTAAACAGTCATTATCATTCATCTCCGTCACACACATAATCTTTGATCTATTTTTTATGACGCAAAACTTCCATGTTTCTATACAAAGTATTCAATTTCGAAAACAAGAGAAAGCATTATTAGAAAGTTATCTGTACAATCTTACAAACACTGAACACTGATTTAGTTTTTATTTTGCTCACAACCACAGTATCAATACTTTTGGCTCGAAGTTATATCGGTAGTAAAATGTTGATACAATAAACTTGCATACACTTGAAGAGTGAAGGTAATAATATTTGATATAAAATAAAAGTATCCGACCAAGTAGGATACTCGCAATTGTTAGGTTAGGGTGACCGCTGTTTAGAACGTCGTGGAATATTATGTTTATTTTATGGGTTGGGTTGAGCTGACCGCTTTACATAAAAAATGAGCCGCAAAGATTATGAGTTCAATTAACTACGAGTAAACTACATCATTATCAATAAGGCATTGTGTCGCGATTTAATTGGAAGCATTCACCTCAAGAGTCTAGGGTCTGCCTTTCGACTTTTCCTCCTTTACTTCACACGTTCATTTACTAAACTTATGTTATGTTAACCAATGACGCGATCCCTTTAAACTCAATTGGTTAATTGGCGTGCCTCGACCATTGTGCGTCTACCGCCAAAGAGACTTACGAACAGCTGGAGTAATGTTAAGATGTGTCATACCTAAGTAGGTATATCTAAAACTAAAAGGTAGCCATTGCGAATGCCTGTTTGGAATACATAATTATTATCCAAATGGAATATTTTCAAATAGATGTACTTCAGATTAAGGTGAGTGACTTCCTTTGGAAGTACGCACCGCCGGGCACAGCCACTCCAATGATTGTACGCCATCACGCACGTTTTGGACATACGAAAGTCGGCCGCGGATGACATCCATTCTGATTGGGTGCATGGATTTCAATCCGTTTGGAATTTCAAGGCTGGACAACATCCATTTCATTGGCATATGTTTATCACATTTACGAAACGATTTTGAAAGACGTCCACTCCATTTGGATTGGTAGACGTATCGTGAATGGCTACCTTAACTTTTGCTTCACAAATGAATTTATAGCATGACAGTAAATTATATTTTCATTCCTCTTATAACTTGCGTCTTACTTGCATTCTCTTTCATACCTTTCGCTGTAAAAGCCTATTAAAAATAACTGTTATGCAATGTTTAGGCAAAATGGTGGTCTGTGAATTCATATCGTGCAGAACAGAATGGGGTCAATTAACTCTCGAACTAGAACAGATAATTACGTTACAAATGCGAATATTCGCTAAGGACTTGACTTGAACCATTTCAATGTAAACTGCCTATATTCAGCTTAGACCAGTGGTAGACAAACTCTTTTAATGGGGGGCCAGAAAGTTGTTTTAATTTCAGAGAAGGGCCAGAATTATCACGAATACATACCCCTCCGCCCCTCTCGGGAGGTATTATCGGACTAGAACGGACTAAAACGCATGCTGTCTGTGGTTCGTACATCCGAGATTGTCTCAGACACCCATAACCCCCAAGCCCGCGCTCATGGGGGACGCAGGTACTTCTGCGACTTCCGAGGTCCGAGTATCCTCCACTCGTCGCGGGCTGTGCGGTTGACCGCTCCGCCGCCGCCTTCACAAGCATTACTTGTTCGTAGAAGTAATTCGCGGCGGGGCGCGTCTGCACAGCGCATTATTAGCCGTGAAAAAGGCGGCGAGTGAAAACTCTCACTCCTAAGGTCGCCACTAGCTTCCGTCTCGGCGTCTCATACGCGTTCTCGAGCAGTGCGAGATAGAGGCGGCTCTCGAGCAGCTACTGTGATACCCCCAATCTACTTTATACTTTTGGCCCGTCAAAATAAATTATCACGGGCCATATACCATGTCGAAGGACCATCGTCGACGGGCCGGAGTAGATGCTTTTGCGGGCCGTAGTCGGGCCCCGGGCCGTAGTTTGCCCATCCCTGGCTTAGACCTTGGCGCTTTGTTGGTACGTTTAGTAAAGAGTTCTATATAGTAACAAAGATTGTTAGTATATTCATGTCGTCCAAACCGTATCCGGTGACGGCGACTCCTAAATATTTAGTTGGTCCCTATGATGGGCTCTAATGTGACTTGCAAAGCCGAACTTCGACTTGAAGACACGATCGCAAGGCGTACAGTATAGCTGGCCAGATGAATTTAGCGTATATGAGTAGGAGGGTTTTGGACGAGTCTTCCGTGCTTGGCGTTTCCCGTCAAGGTCTTCTAGACGTTTTTCCTCAAAAGAGTCGACACCAGTGCGGACGGTATGACGCCATTCCGGTCTAAGACGGGCAATCTCCTCCCAACCATCAGTAGAGATGTTGCAGGCCACAAGATTGCGTTTTAACACATCTTTGTAGCGCAGGTATTGACCTCCCTGTTTGCGTTTTCCGCATGACAGCTCTGAGTAGAATACAGCCTTCGGCAATCTTTCATCATTCATACGCACAAGGTGTCCACTCCATCTAAGTTGATGTTTCATTATGAGTGCTTCGACTCCGGGCAAGCCGGTTCGACGTAGGACTTCAGTATTTGGAACATGATCCTGCCACCTGATACGCAGTATACACCTTAAGCATTTGAGATGAAATGTGTCCAGCTGCTTAATGTCTGCTCTGTAGCAGCACCAGGTCTGCGCAGCATAAAGCAAGGTAGGCAGGACGATTGCTTTGTATACTAATATTTTAGTTTGCAGTTTGATGTCATGCGAGTTCCAAACACGCGCCCTAAGTTTGCCAAAGGCTGCTGCAGCACCTGCTATTCGGGCTGGTATTTCTGATGCCAGAGTGTTATCACCCCTTAAAAGACTTCCCAAGTATTTGAAGTTTGGGACTTCTACTAAGTCAGTGCCATCCAACTTGACCTTTGAATTATCCTCATCGAAACCTCTCGGGGGCTGTTTTAATACTTGGGTCTTGCTAGTGCTTATAACTAAACCAAATCTACGGCATGACAGGTGTAAAGAGTCTATATAGGCTTGAAGGGACTCAAGAGAATCAGCCATTAGGCAAACATCGTCGGCGTATAAAGCGTCCACAACTGAGAGTCGGGTAACTTGTCGTTTCGCTCTAAAGCGAGAGAGATCGAAAATGCTCTTGTCAGTTCTGCAGCCAATTTCAATGAAGTTATTGCAATTCCCAACCGCATCTTGCATCACAGAAGCAAAGTATAGAGAGAACAAAGTGGGAGCTAAAACACATCCCTGCTTCACTCCACTCGTTACTGGGAATTGGTCTGAAAAGTCCTTTTCGTGTCGAACTCTCGCCATCATGCCGTCATGAAATTGACGAATCAAGTTTAATAACTTTTCAGGACAACCAGCTTTCCTTAGCACTATCCACAAGGCCTCACGCGGTACTCTGTCAAAAGCTTTTTCCAAATCGACAAAACACATGTAAAGAGGCCGGTACTGTTCCAAGCTTTTTTCTTGGATTTGTCTTACGACAAATATAGCGTCTACAGTACCTCTGCCTGGACGGAAACCGTATTGGGTTTCGGGGAGTATTGTTTCCGCGTGTCGGGATAGACGGGTGTTGATAATGTGAGCTAAAATCTTCCCAGCTGTCGACAGTAGAGAGATACCTCTGTACGAGCTGCAATCGGCTATATCGCCTTTGCCCTTGTACAATTTACAAATGGAAGCATCCCTCCAATCCTGCGGCACGACTTCACACTCCCATATTTTCAGTATAAGCTCGTACAATTTGTTATTAATGTGTGGGCCGCCGTATTTGTATATTTCGGAGGGTAGACTATCTATTCCAGGTGCTTTAGCATTCTTCATTCTCCGCAGTGCAGCAGCAAACTCGTCACACGATGGGGGTTCCGCTAGATCTTCAGCAGTGGGTAGATCTTTTAGAGATTCTATGTACAACAGATCGGTCGTCTGTATTGTGGGATTTAGAACATCGTGAAAATGTTCTGCCCATCGAGCCAGTACGTCTCTCTGCTCAGTCAACCGTCGGGTTTTATCCTTGTCGTACATCGGAGCTGTCTTCTTTGTTCTTGGACCGAAAACAGATTGCAAACTCTCAAAAAATTGACCTGACTGGTTATTGTCAGCATAATGCTGAATTTCATGTGCCTTGTTAACCCACCATTTATCCTTAAGTGCACGCACTTTTACTTTCAGGGCTAAATGAGCCTTTCTTCGTTCAGAGATGTCTGTTGAAAGAAGAGCGCGCCTGTGGTCCTCAACGAGCTTTCGGATTTCTACATCTGAATCGTCAAACCAGTCCTGGTTTTTCCGATCAGATTTACCCATAATTCGTAAGGCACAACCATGGAGATTTTCGGCGTATAAACGCCATCTCTCATCAACAGACGCATCTTCTGTATCTTCTGGAATTTTAGCATAAAAAGCATCATCCAGCCTGTCCGCTAGTGCACGGTTTCGTATAAGTTTCTTGCAATCTAACTTTGCCAGGTTCTTGTGTGGAGCTCGTCGTGGAATTTTTATTTGTAACCGCAGTTTCGCACGAACAAGTCGGTGGTCGGTCCAACCCTGGGCACCCCTCATTACTCGAGTGATTAGTACTTCACCGAGATCCCTCTTGCGTACCATCACGTAGTCCAAGAGGTGCCAGTGCTTAGATCTTGGATGCATCCACGTGGTCTTAAACTTTTCTGGCAAGCGAAAACAGGTGTTTGTAATGGTGAGTCCATATTCAGCGCAAAGAGTTAACAGATCAAGGCCATTGGCGTTGCATTTTCCAACCCCATGTCGTCCAAGTACCCCATCCCAAGCACCATGATCTCTGCCAACGCGAGCGTTGAAGTCACCCAGCAATAGGATCCTATCGGCAGCAGGTATTTTGCTGACTACTTGATTGAGTTCATAGTAGAACTTGGCTTTCTCCTCGTCTGGAGATGGCAGTGTGGGGGCATATACACTAATTAGAGAGAGATACTTCTTAGTTGACAATTGAAGTCTTAGTGTTATAATTCTGTCATTTATACCCTTTGGAGTTACTTTGAGTTTCCGTGCCAGTTCATTGCGAACAGCAAAGCCTACTCCACTAGCTGCTCTCTCTGAGCTTGGTTTTCCGCTCCAGTAATAAGTATAACCTCCAAGTTGTTCACAGAGCTCTCCGGAGTCACTGAGATGAGTCTCGCTAATTGCGACGACATCTATACCGTACTTATCGTAGCTCGCCCTCGGCACCAAAAAGGACATTATGTGGCTGGAGGACCGTCCATTGACTGACTGCATCGAAAGCATAGTAAGCCTTGATGGGCGATGGGGTCGTCAATTCCCGACGCGTTAGTTTAGTTTATATTAGTATATAGTCATTAGGGGAAGACCAATTAAGTCGTGGGGTGTATAGGACGACAATATTTATATAATAAAGGTATATCTTCTATAATTACACCCAGCATGTCCTACAAAACTCTTACAAGATCACAAAGCAGCAGAGAACTCCGGGTACCAAGGTGAAGACCACCGGGACACAAACAACTGTTGTAAAGAGGTTAACATTGCCAGTCAATCAATGGAGGAACTGTTTCGCTCATATTGATAAACAAAAGAGCCGTGCAGTAAGTTCAAATTCCTTCTATATATAGGTTAATGGAGCGCTGATTCATTATCTTACTTGAACATTGTTTATAAATACGGCTACTAGCGTACTTATGTATTTAACTATTGGCAAGCGGCCAAATTTCCTGAATGCTATACATGGGCCATTGGAAGTTTTGCACTTCTGACTTTACAAAGGTTGAATATCGAATTTAAGGCTGTTTAAAAGCCTACATATACCTAGGCATCAAGGCACGGAATGTGTCGGGTCCCTAGGGTGCCTAAAGGTCGTGTGTATGGATGGGGTCTGGGGATTCAGGGGTCTTGTTAACATCATCTGTCACCGTCATCGAAACCAATCTCACCAGCTACCAATCAAAGAACGCAAAAGGATTCGGTGTTGACTTTTGTCTTGCCGTTGGGAGGTAAGAGTGCAGTCACTTCCCTAATAGCTATAATAAGCCCAACAAAATTGAATTATCACTATATAGTATTTAAAGCAAAGTCGAAACTCGAAACAATGCATGATAAATATCCCGATAGCTCTAGTAGTAATGTGATTAACCATGATAGACTTCATTTTGAGGCTTAGAGCTGCGGATGCAAATCAGACGTCGGAGGATGCATAATAACCTCTGGTCTGGTCCTCCTCCATGGGCGCGGGGCTGAGACTGATAAGTTGAACCACCTGTCACCCTAGCAGATGCAGTTTGTATCCGAGGGAATTTACGCATAGAACAAGGAAAGAGCTACCTGATGCGTATTACTTTGTTTTTTAGCGCAAATTTGCATAAAAGCGCGAACTCGAACGCCCAATGGAATAGTAGAAAAACCACGTGACTAAAACTACTCGCTTCATTGGTTATTTTTTTTTTAAAAGCTTAAGGTCACAAGTCTCTCTGAAAAATGAGGGGAGGCGATAGGTTATGGGGTGTTCAGACCTACCTTCATCTACGGGGATCAAGCCGATTGATACAGCTACTGACAGATGGACGAGGCCAATTGGGGTTTGTAGTCACTTTCAAAAAGCTGCATCAAGTAACATAAAGGAGGAATTAGCGGACCCCGTGCTCTGAAGAAAAAGCCTCTTAGTTCCGGTAGTTTAATTCGACGTGTGGGGGAGTCTTTTCGGGCTACATACACACTATTTGTCATAATAAAATAGTTAACAGTTCATAAAATGTTAGTATAAGTAGCACTAGATATAGAGGTCTCGTTATCATTTACATTAAAAGGTGTTATCACTATCACCTAATCAAACAAAATAGGTAATTATCATTTTACACAAATTACTGCCACTACTACTCTCTTGATGATTCACAGATATTATAGTTCTTACTATTTTTTTATGACAGACACAATAAAAGAAAGTAAGAGCGGTATGTGGCCCCTGCGATGCACATTGGAGGGGCGTAATAGGCCGGATCGATTTAGAATAAATTTTACAGTAAAATATCGTAATTCATATTATGGATAGTGATTTATGTATAACAAAAAATAAAGGTTCACGCGGGCGCTATATGGCGGGCGGTGCAGTCGGTTTGGCTACAGTGTAAAAAATGTTTACAGCCCCTGAGTAACCGGTCCAAACTGGTCGCAAGGTCAGTTTAGTCGCATTTGGTCTAATTGTTAAAAAACGACTTGGATAGGTTAGGTTAGAAGGCATATCCGCTCGGCTACCCGCATGAGGCCTTCGTGGTTATTTTTTTTATAACCACCCAGAAACAGCATAGAAAGTCCGCGATTTTTTCCTTTTTTTGACAATTGGACCAAACGCGACTAAACAGCAAGGTCAACTCGGTCAACAAACTTTATTCTCAATCCATTTGGCACGAGGTATAACCGTTTGAGTAGTGGACTTGAATAGGCTAATATCAATTTATTTATATTTTATATCAATATTATTATTGGTTGATATCAATTGTACAAGTGCTTGAGTACTTTTTATAATGTGACGCACAGATGCAACGCGAATAGAACGGGAGGTCGAATCGCGGGAGATAGCCAGTCGAGTGGGTACACGTCGGTAGTGTAATGGCCAAGATTCGAACACGGGACCTCGCGATCGTTCCGGCATGGGTCGCGCTGAAAGCAGCGCGCCTCCCCATTCCGGGGGCGAGTCGGGGGCGAGTGTCCCCGTACATTTTTTTCGTTAAATTACTATTTATGAATTTATTTCGTAATTATGTATTTATTTTTCCTTTTACGGTTGGGGCCAATTACAGAGAAAGCAGACTGGAGTTCAAAATACAAGCTTCGAGTGCAACCGAGACTAACACTGATGATGATGATGACTACAGGGGATATTTAGGACATAAGCGTCGGTAGTTTAGCTGTTAACGAGTCGGCCTTACGATCGAGAGGTCCCGGGTTCGAATTCTGGCCACATACACAACCTACGTGAACCCACTCCTAGCACAAGCAATTTAGCTTAGTTGGAGGGGTTAATCCGATGGAATATTAGCAATTTGGGTTCTAATATTTAAAAAAAATGTTAGTAATCACTTCACCATTCTCACAAATGTGTACATGTTAGCAGATGTAATCGTTATATTTAACAGAATTAAAAACACAGAAAAATGCAAATTGATTTTTAATTCTGTCTAACTGCAGAAATTTGCAATACTACAGCTGTGTGAAGGTTGTTTATTAAAATCATACATACAATTAGCATCAAACAAATTAGAATATTTTTTATTTGGAACATAACTACAAAAGAAATAAATAATGTTAATTTTAATGTTATAAGTGGTAATGGTTTATAAGTGCCCGGTTAATGGCAATAGGCTCGCCACCTATTACATTGGGACCTAAACATAAACTGGCGAAATGTGGGTGCTAGCACCTCTGCCTACACCTTCGGGGAATACAGGCGTGAGTTTATGTTATGTTTATGTTTAATGTTTTGTGTGTTCTATGGTTCTATTTTTTTCGATTTATCCATAATAATATTACAAATGTGAAAGTAACTCTGTCTTTGTAAGCATTCAAGCCTAAATCACCAAATTGATTTTGATGCAATTTGGTATATTAGACCTTGAGAAAGGACATAGGATATGTTTGGTGGCGATAACCGTCATGCACGCGGGCGGAGCTGCGGGCAGTAGCTAATTTTCGCTGATTATTATTGTTTAACAATGGATACTGTTGAGAAAGACTGTTGTGTATCACAGAACTCCCTAGAAGATTGAAAAGATTTTGGTGAATTTCTTGTGTGGTTGAATATTTTCCTAAATGTAGGGGAAATGGGTGGAATGGCCCTACGCAAAAGGGCGGATCACCCGTCCGGCCGCACGGCGTCCCCTGCTGGCAGTAAGTTCCTAAATGATTGGGTTGATTTAGATTACATTATTTTATTACATTATTGGGTTCCATGCTTCCATGACTTTTTATAATTGTTTTCATAAATTGTGTCATATCAACTAACTATTTAATAAGCTGCAAAAATGCCTGTTAATTAAAAATAAGAAAAAAACATACAAATGAATGTTTAATGTCCAAAATTAGATATTAGCCATCATTGAAGAATATCAAAAATTGATAATAGTATCTTTTTCAAAACAATATGATATTTGACAAATAAAAAAAATACAATTTTAAGAGTATTTATACCTATGTGAAAATGGAAAATTAGTATCTATGGTACAGAATTATGTATTACTAGCGTTTGCCAGCGGCTGAATCAGCATGGATGTCAGTTATCGTGACCAAACAAAGCCCATGTCTTTACTTAAGGTCTAATCCACCCTTATACCAAATTTCATGTAAATTGGTTCAGTGGTTTAGGCGTGAAAGTCTAACAAACAGACAAGAGTTACTTTTACATTTATAATATTAGTATGGATTATTTTTTATTTACTTTTTTCAGACATAATGAACATATGCAACAAACAACCTAGGAAATAGGATAGTTAATCAAATATAGTATAGTATGTCATTGTCACTATTATGTTTCACAGACTGTGTATAGTGAGTTAAACAGTAATAATAGAAGTTGTACACACAGCTTATTTATTTATTTTACCAATAATGGGAAATGGGTGAAATGACCTATATAGAAGGGCAGATCACCCATCTATCTTCCCGTAGACAGTAAGTACTTATGAAATTTCTCTGATCATTGTCATGAAACCAATGGTCCTGGTTGTATCTAAAGCTTATATGTACTTTGGAGTCTGAGATCCACTTTCCTACTTTTTTTTTGGATATAGGTTTTCAACCATACTAATATTATAAATGCGAAAGTAACTCTGTCTGTCTGTCTGTCTGTATGTTACGCTTTCACGCCTCAACCACTGAACCGATTTTTATGAAATTTGGTATAGGGGTAGATTAGACCTTGTAGGCCACATCCACGCGGGCGGAGCCGCGGGCAATAGCTAGTTATTTATATTTATTTACTACTACTAATGATGTGGAAGTTCCAAGGACCGTTTGTATTTCAAGGAATCTGGATGTATGCTTTGAAGGTTTCTATGTATTTAAAACTAAGTGGAAGTTAACAATAGAAACCTTTGTTCAATAAAATGTTTATAAATTATTATGATCAGCTGTGAGTTTTTATGTTCAGGTATGTTCAGCCTTAGAAGTATTTATTATATAATAAATGTAAAAAGGATATATCTAGTTATATTCTAGCAAACATATGATGACAGATGGTCCCACAACTCTCATGATTGTATGTGTCATGTTTCCATTGTACTTCAGGTCACATTGTATTCTCTTAGGTAGACAGAGTTATAAGAAGTTCTCACTGAGAGGACAGATGTCCCACTGCCAGTGGGGGCTCCATTGGCCAGATTGCTAATCAGTTCTTTGTGGTTGGTCATTTCACCCACAAGCTGATGTAATATAGATATGAGTAGGTTTTTTGACACATTAGCAGTTTATCTTTTCCTAATTTGCAATTTAGTTTAACCATGGCTGTAGTAATCAGAGTCATGCCTACTTATAATATAATACACTCATGTCTTCAGCAGATTTCACAAAGAGTCATCATAATTATCATATCAGCCACACATACCACTGTTGAACATAGGCCTCTCCCATAGACTTCCAGAATGACCAATCTAAAGCAGCCCACATCCATCACAAAGAATAGGAACATATAAAATCCAGCATTATCATGTCAAGTGCAAAGGTTGTTTACTACTGATATTTATATAGTTTTCACAATAATTATAAAGTCTTACCTGATCTGTGCAGTCATAAACAATGATGATTCCGTGTGCTCCTCTGTAATATGACGAAGTGATCGTTCTAAACCGCTCCTGTCCGGCTGTGTCCCATATTTGTAATTTTATTGTCTTGCCATCTAGGTCTACGGTCCTAATTTTAAAGTCCACACCGATAGTGCTGATGTAGCTTTCTGTGTACGTGTCGTCGGCGAACCTGAGTAGCAGACATGACTTCCCAACACCAGAATCACCAATCAGCAGTAGTTTGAACAAGTAGTCACTGGAAAAGATAACATTTCGTTAGTAAACACGAATCAGTGCGCAACCCTATTCAAGTATAGAAGAGTTGCCCGTGAATACAGGCAGATAAATAAAGGGAGGCGTTGCTTTGTTCGTCTAACAAAGAATTTCGATTTCCTACGCATCCAGACCGTCGAACAAGGAAGTGGAGAACTGTGTGATACAATCATCGCTCACTAATGCGCCATTCATGATCCATACGATTACGTTTTCACAAATAGGTACCTCGACAGTACTAAATACCACGAATACACAATGAGTCACCATGATTTGTAGTAAATTGATTTAAGTTCAACACTTTTAAATTTGTTATTACACAAACCATGCACAATTCCAAATGAAAAATATCACGCAAAGACAATGAACACGCAAAAAAATATAGGTTTTCTACACCATCCTTCCTAATCGCCATATTACAACAAAATTACTTACTATTCTGGATTCATTTTTGTACTATAAATGTATTTTATCCAAAGCTATAATATTAAAGAATATCTCGAAAATATTTAAGTTCTTTGTTTCTAGCACAAAACAGCGAAAAAATTAATAATTATACGTAGAGTAATGGCCGCCGTCCGAAACACCCACTGACGTAAGTCAGAAATTTAAACAGGAGTGCCACTTGGCAGAAACTAAATTTCGTTCGGAAATATTAACATATTATAAAATCGACTAAACATGAATCGAATATCGGGTAAGAACTGTTTGTTTGAATAAACAGGCGTAGGCCAAAGAGAATTATGCTGTCGATTGAGGAAACATGCAAATTGGAGATAATATATTAAACTGCGAACGCAAATTAATGATAACGTGCTGTTGTCGCCTCGTAAACATAACAGTGCTTTATATCTGGCTGACCGGAATCCGGATAATTTTTACATCAATGTCCTTGGAGCTAACTCATCCTCACGAAGCGAGACTCTGAAGCAGGGTTTCCTCTCCAGGTTGGAAGGTTAAATCTAAAGGAGTAGGTGGACCGGGCTCCCAAGTGAATGCATCTGATGCAGCCTCTTTTATATTAGGGTAGGCAAAGATCACATATTTCCAGGCATTAATCAATCAATTAGCCTATTGCAGTCCACTGCTGGACATAGGCCTCTCCCGATGTGCATCATTTCTGCTGATCCCTCGCTTTCCGCATCCAGTCTGATCCAGCCACCTTTTTCAGATCGTCAGTCCATCTGGCTAGTTCTTTCTCGAACTTGTTTTTGCAGAGCTGGATAACCTACCCCAAGTAGACATATTTTGAAGAGATTAGAGTGTCACCCCTTTTTGTCTCGGTGCAACATATTCGTTGAACATTATCTTGGTTTTATCCAAGTTTACCAACCGAAGATGCGATTTGTACTCCCCGTTAATGTTGATACCCCGCCCAGTCCAAGAATGCGTTGGTGAATAGTTTAGGGGATATAAAATCCCCGCTTTATCACTCCACACTGAAGTCTTATGGGTTTAATCTTCTGGTCTTGGAGCTGGACGGACAACGTGGCAGTGTCATACAAGCATCGAAGCACCTCGGACTCACTGATAAATTAGTAGACCATGGGGCCGGTCGGACACTAGATATTGCAAGGAAGCAGGTATGGCGAATAGAAATGGTGAAATTATTTCACGGTCACAGCAGTCGTCGAAGGTCGGCAGCATGAGTTTGACACCCCTGTTGCTGCACGTCTATAGGCCACGGTAACCACTTACCATCAGGTTGGGCTGTGTTTGCCGTCATCATAAGTAAAAATATCCTCTCTTTTACAGGGGATATTGTCCACACAATAAGTGCAGATCATCAGCTCAGTCGTCGCTGTCCCCGTTGAATGTAATAAAAAATCCTTTAGTAAAAAGTTTAAATAAAAATCCAAGTTTACACCATCATTAAAATACTTTATTGTTATATATACAGTGACATACAACTAATAGGTTAAACACGAATATATTCAACTAAAGGAAAGGTAAATCGAGATTTGATCTACAACACTTATACATGTAATAACCTATTTATAAAATCATTTCTTGCAATACACTTAAAGGTATCTTCCATATGTACAAACTTCTATCCTTGTAGCCGGCGATTATCTGAAATTAAGAACAAAATGTATTAAAACAAGTAATGTACTAATCGATTGTGATATTATATTACGCAAATTTCAAGTCTAACCAAGAGAGACAAAGCACTCGGCCGAGTGTACTGTCTTGCTACTTTACTAGGTGCGTGTGATCAAGATTCTTTTTATAACGAATATTAGCAACAAAAATTACTAATATTCTTTCTAACCCCTCCAGCTAAATTGCTTGTGTTAGGAGTGGGTTCACGACGATAGTGTAATGGTCAGGATTCGAACCATGAAGCTCTCGATCGTAAGGCCGACTCCATAACCACTAAGTTACGGACGCTTTTTTATTAGGTCCAATGGCCGATGTACACATTGGGCCAACGTACTGGGCCAGCACGTTGGCCTAACGTGTACAGCTGTACTGGACGATGAGTGTCGATTTTTCGTGTACATATCAAATGGCCGATGTGCACATTGGACCAACGTCTGGACCATCGTTGGTCCAATGGGTAGACCGGCCATCATATTTGGCCCAGAGCGTTTAGATATTTTGTTATGTGTATGAAAAACCGACACTATTCGGCATGTTCGTCAGCGTTGGCGTAACGTCTTGGTCCAGCACATTAGTCCAATGTGTACATATGCTTAAAGGATCTAGGCAATTTACTAAGTTTGTTAGAGAGATTTCATCTTTGAGTGAAATTCTCTCTGGAGTATTTCGAGTACTTCCCCTTCAGGGGGCTTGAAAATTTTCCACCCTGTATATATTATACATTTTGTGGCCACGATGGGCCAGACGTTGGTCCGACGTGAGACGTGTACGTGTCCCGTGGTACATAACGTACACGCGACTCACCTTGCTGCCGACGACGGCGAGCGACAGCAGCATGAGGCCGGGCCCGCGCAGCTGCGCCAGCGGGCGCGTGTCGCCCTCGCGGTACACGTACACGCAGCCGTCGTAGCAGCCCGCGAACAGCAGCCCGCCCGTCGCGCGCAGGCACACCGCGCCCTTGCCGCCCGAGTGGCAGCCCGTGTGCGCGCCGCTCTAACAACGAACACAGGACACTTCATTATAACATAACATCAAAACAGGCTGTGCCGTCGATAAATAAACGGCTAACGAAACGTCTCCTAAGACTAGACAGAACAAGTCTAAGGACAATTATGGGGACAATAACGGGCCACTGTCCCCTCAACAAGCACCAACATACCATCGGTGTCACGGATAGCCCCCTTTGCAGGGCGTGTTTCAGCGCCGAGGAAACGGCCGCCCACGTAATACTGGAATGCGAGGCAGTGTCCGCCCAACGATCCCAAATCCTCGGCACAGTGAGGTCGCTCCGCGAAGCCTGTGAAGCCCCCAGTAAGCTTCTGCGTTTCTGGGCGGAGCTAGGCTGGCTGCTCTAGCCAGCACTCTCTACGCACAATGGCCCAAAAGAGTTCTTAATTCTTTATTGCACACAAAATATAGAGGTTTATATAAAAGATAATTACAAAAATATGTACAAAGGCGAGCTTAACTCATTATGAGTTCTCTGCCAGCAGAGACTAAGTGCGGACAAAAAAAACCCCTATCCAATCCAATCCAAAATATAACATAACATAAACTCACGACTATATTCCCCGAAGTGGTAGGCAGAGGTGTTAGCACCCCATTTCGCCAGTTTATGTTTAGGTTCCAGTAATAGGTGGCGAGCCTATTGCCATTAACCGGGCACTTATAAACCTGCGATAAATACACACATAACTTCGAAAAACATCGAAAAGTCATTGGAGTGTGCCATGGTAAACCTGGGATCGAGCCCGAGACCTCGTCTCAGCAGTCCATACCACTAGGCTACCTTCTAGGTAGGTGCCTAGCTAGCGAATAATTCTGAACCTGTCATTTGAACGCCACTATTGCCGTCGCCCTCGTCTCACTCCTGTCCCCGTAGAATGCGATAAGGATAACCGCAGCTCAGACCGATTTTATCACAATTTTTGTGGGCAAAATCGAGGTTTCGTATTTCCCGTTTTTTTTCAGCGAAAACTACACCGATTTAAATATTTTTGACATCGTTTTATTAGGAAATAGCGTATCCATGTTCCTGTTTTTTTTTATAACGTTAAAACCTTTTCGAATTTGTCTGGTAGTCCTCCAAACAAGTAAGAATTAGTCATTTTTTTATCACCTTTAGACGATCATATTTTCTTATTTAATTAACTGCCGACAAAAATAAAATAACAGGGACATGTGTACAGAAGATCTTGATTTTACGAAAACAAAAATATTGTTCTAGAAGCAATATTCAGGGAGGAAAAAGGGGGAGAACGGTACTATGGAGAAACAGATGCTAGGAAGTCCTCTTAAGTTCACGAGATTTTTGACATGTGGGAGGTGGACTCGGCAATCTATGTTCCAATAGTCGTAACTTTGTAAAAAGAAGTTTCGAACAGTTGTGAAAAGTTGCGAAAGACATGAAAGTATGTGTGTGTATTTAAACCAATATACAAAGCGCGCTAAAGATAAAAAAAAAGGCATTTAAAATGGTATTGTTCTCGGTTTTACTTTTTCGCGCTCTTTCGACCCGGTCTAATGGCGGCTGTTAGACTGTGATGTAACTAAGGACTATTCATCACAGGTATATTCATCTCTCTCTAACGACAGGTAACGCTGGCGTTATATACTATTTTCTTTCCCTTTCTTCCCGCGAATCTTTTTTGCACCGCTTCTGATAGTCATAATATTCCTGCATAACCCTGCATTAATACCTATAAAACGTCATTATTAGTATCTATATCTGTACAAACATAAAGCCAACGAAACGAGAGAAAAAAGGTAAACAAAGTTTCAGCGGTCCCAATCATTTTTATTTGAAAATTAGTACGTATCACTTCAAGCGCATTTCAGACCGGAATGAAATTGCTCATAAGATGGCGGATCTGACAGTTTAGAACAGCTGTTCTGACAGCTTTCCTGTGCTAAGAAAAACGCAACGACAGCTGTCGCTCGGCCATTGTCGCGTACGTGTGACATGTGCGACAAGGACAGAGAAAATAATCGCTAGTTATCGCAACGTAACTCAGTAATGCTCGTTTTGTTTACCTTTTTTCTCTCGTCTCGTTGGCTTTACTTTACACGATATACTCACAGCATAATCGAATACATGTATCTGATTGCTACTGGTCCCACAATACACTTTTCCGTCTTCAAACAGCAACGAATACACTGTCATCTTGGGCCCCGCCAGGGTCCGCAGTAGTAGGCCGGTCTGGGCGTCCTTGATAGTCACGTCCTCTGACCGAGAGGCTACTAGGAGGACCTTGCGAGGTCCCTCTTTCATGGCGCGAAGGGCTAGGATAGCTTGTTCGGAAAATTTCACGGTACTTATTGGTATCAGCATGTTGTTCTGAAAAAGAAAACAGTTGGATTTTTATCTTAATGTAAAGTAAGTTAATTTGACTTCACCGTGCCTGCTTTCACATTCACTTTCATAAATAATTAAACTATTTAGGAATATAATTCCGCCATCTTAATCGCGCTGTCAGTGGCTTTATTTAGAGCGTCTTTAGTACAGGCAGTAGGACATAAGGGACACGTGTTATGTGGTGCGAACAAAACTAGTCTCTTCAAAATAGTACAATTACAACTAGACTTTTATTGATTATAACTAGACTTATATAGGATACTAGCTGTCCCGCGAACTTCGTACCGCCAATTTTTTCCTGCCCTCGTGGCGTCTGGTCCCGATCCCGCTGCACCATTTAGGGGGATGAAAAATAGATGTTGGCCGATTCTCAGACCTACTCCATATGCTCACAAAATTTCATGAGAATCGGTCAAGCCGTTTCGGAGGAGTACGGGAACGAACATTGTGACACGAGAATTTTATACAGGGTGTAATCGTTAAGTGTGTCCAGGCGATTATTCCGTAACTATTTCAGATATCAAAAAACTTTAAACTGATATCGAAAGTACGTTACCTATATACTGAGTAAAATGACATCAATTACTTTTTAAAAATCAAACGAGTGATATTTAACATTTTGACATTAAACACTCCCATACATTTAGTATGAGATTAGTAGAAAGGTTTTAGTTTCCTTATTTTAAAAGAATATTTTAGTTTAGTACTGATATTAAAGGAAACTGTTTAATAACCTAACAGAGTAATAAAACTATCTTTTAATTGAATAAAATTTATTTCTTAGTAAGCACAATATTGTATTCAAAGCAGATGTTCGAAGTGACGTCCTTGTTGTGCGGTACAATGACGAGCTCTACTTACAGTTTCTAAATGAACTTTCCTTAACATTTGCGGAGTAATTAATTGTACGACGTACACGAATCTGTAACTCTTCCAGGCTGTGCTTTCTCTCAGCGTATACTTTCGTCTTTGATAAATCCCCATAGGAAGAAATCACAGGGCGTGAGATCCGGGGATCTGGCTGGCCAAGAGGTTGCACTGTTATTGGCTATTAAACCATCAAAATTTTATTGACGTCACTTTGAACATCTGCTTTGAATACAAAATTTTGTACTTACTAAGAAATGAATATTATTCAACTAAAAGATAGTTTTATTACTCTGTTAGGTTAATAAACAATACTAAGCTAAAATATTCTGTTAAAATAAGGACACTAATAACCTTTCTACTAATCTCATACTAAATGTATGGGAGTGTTTAGTGTCAAAATTTTAGACACCTCTCGTTTGATTTTTAAAACGTTAATGATGTCATTTTACTCATTAGGTAACGTACTTTCGATATCAGTTTAAAGTTTTTTGATCTCTGTAATAGTTACGAAATAATGGCCTGGACACACTTAACGATTACACCCTGTATATAAGATAGGGAATAGAATGTGTTGGGAGAGCCGGGATTTGGATATTTATGGGACCCGAATCAGAGTGGGGATGTGTACAGGATGCAATGGGAACCAGATGGTTTATGCAATGGGAACAAAAAGGAGTATCAAGATAAGGTATGTTAAGTTATGACACTTATGGATAAGTAATGACTTACGGCCGTTCCCAATAACATTACTTCATTACTTACAGAAAGATAAATCGCAACAGTTAAATTTGACATATCGGCTGTTAAAATTCAAAACATAGTAAATGAGTTTTTGGCAGGTAAGCGAGAGGACGCATTGCGGTATAATTTTATTATCCGAAATTACTGTTTTGATTTTGTTTACAGTCTTACTGGATAAATTCACAAAAAAAATAAAGTATACCTACACGATTTGAATGTAACTATACACCGATTGCGAGTTATACAAACTAAAATGTCAACAATATAAATCGTTACATTTAATTTATTTTAGTATCAATCGAAAACAACGGAAATTTGGCTCTCCTGAACATTTTGGTTGGTAGGAGTTACTATGTTTTGAATTTCAACAGCCGACCACTTTATCCGTAGATGCGATCTATCTTTAACTGTCAGTATGGTATTGGGAACGGTGGTAAGATAAGAACCGATAAATTATGTTAAGTTATTATGATTGAGATATAGAACTAATAAAGTATGCTAATTTATTATGCTTATAGTTAAGTGACAATTAAGACAAAGTGTGTCAAGACAAATATGCTTATAGATATGTAACAGTTAAGATAATAGACTATGGATATGCAACAATGAAGTATATTAAGGTATGCATATATAACACACGAGACAAACTGCGCAATGGACTGCGCGGGGCCACCTTTTTTTTTCGTGCGGAATTCCCCTCGCGTACCTCCCCTACCGGAGCCGGAAGGGGAGGTTATGTCGGACTCGAACCGACTAAAACCGCACGCCGACTGTGGGTCGTGGTGCTAGGCCGGAGGTGAGGTTGTCATCGACATATCCCTCGCACCCCGGCTGACCCAGAACCATCCCTTACGGTCTGGCCCAGTCATATGCAATCAAGCCCACGCCTGCTGGTAAGCTGTAAGGCCTACGTTACTTTTGATGTAAATGGCGTAACGGATTAGCGGTTTCTGTGGTATAAACAGCTCTTAGCACGAAAGGATATAAAATATTTTTCACATAGAAACGCCCAGAGCATATGCATGATTCTAGGACATTATATACAACTATCTAGACCCACAGAAAGGTAATACTAATAGATACAAATCACTATATAGTATAAAGAAAAGTCGCTTTCTGCGTCTGTCCGTCACTATGTATGCTTATATCTTCAAAACTATGCTACAGATTTTGATGCGGTCTCTTTTAGTAATTCAAGAAGAAGGTTTATTAAGTACTAGCTTTTGCCCGCGGCTCCGCCCGCGTGGATGTCGGTTATCGCGACAAAACATAGCCTATGTCCTTTCTCAAGGTCTAAACTACCCGTATATCAAATTTCATCAAAATCGGTTCAGTGGTTTAGGCGTGAAAGCGTAACATACAGACATACAGACAGACAGACAGACAGACAGACAGACAGAGTTACTTTCGCATTTATAATATTAGTATGGAAGTATGGAAGTATAGATAAGTTCGCTGGGTAGCTAGTTATACATAAAAACATTAAGACCAATGCTAATAAACATATATTGGATTACATCAGGAAAAATCAATCGCTCAGGTGGGGCTTGAACCCAGGACCTTACCGGGGGATTGCTCTTGTATGTATACAAATGCTGTAAAATTTCATTCAAATAAACACAGATAACAAAGATAAAAAAAAATTGATACGGGTTTGATTGAAGCTCAGTTCAATCGAACCCGTAACCTCCAATGTAGCAGTCGAACGGTCCACCACTACGCCACAGAGGTACAAATAGATATAACGATAAATTTATTTTCTAAGTAAGCACAAAACACGTGATATCATATCGGTATCATATTCAGCTATTTACAAAATAAATGCTAACCCATCTAGTTCCTACTAATTCACATAGTGTTGATGTATCCCATACAGAAATATGAAACAGTACACCTGTTTTAATACGACACTTATATTTCTCGACACCAATTACTTTACAAGGGAAGAATACTATTTTCATCCATGCATATACTCACGAATGTAAATCCCCGAAGGGGTAGGCAGAGATACAACTACGATTTTCTGTACCACGTATATACACAGAGTGGAAGATTTTTATGCCGTCTGGACGGGAAGTAGTCGAAATACCAGAGAAAGAGAATTCCACTCAAAGGAAACATTCTTTTATTTTTAAAAAGAAACAATACTGCATTCAAAGATTTTGAAAACTCGCTTGACATATCCGGTAATCGAATCGACTAAAACCCGAAAGAATTACATCCTGTATTTTTACGGCTTCAATCGATAGTGGCAATCATAAGGATCAAATCTCTCTAACAAACATGGTAAATTAAATAAACGGAAATATCTGAAATCTTAACTTATTTTTATGCCAACAGAGACAACACTTTTACTTAAGGAGTCATAAGTTCTGTCCTGTATAATAGGAGGCGAGGCTATTGCCGTTAAACGGGCACTTTGTTTTAGGCGGTATGTTTACTGTCGGATGGAGAACAGCCATATCCCTTAGACGAGACCCACAGGAAGAACTGGGGTGGTCCTATTTTACTCAACAACATGGCGAGATACCAAGATGTGTGGAGATGGACTAGCTAGAGCTTGGAAAAGGACATAGTTAGGCTACCGATCGTTTAAATTGGAGTTTAATGGATTAAAATGGAGGTGAAAGTTTTTTTTAACCCTGATGAAATTTGATATACAGATAGATTAGGAGCTAAAACTTTAGGTTTAAGTACGACGTAACTACCCCGGCTACTACGGGGTTGGTTCGTGGGGATTTCTGGAGTTCCTAGCTCGTTCACGGGTATGGGGAGACACCACAACGGCCTGCTTTTGCTATGGTGACAGGCGGCTCGACCTGTCACCCTCGCCCGCGCTCATGGAGGACTGAGGACATTCTGTGACTTCTGACGCACGGTAGCCTTTATACTTAAAGTAGGATGTAAAACAGTTCTACTCATGTTCTTTTAAAAAAATACAAACCTTGCATTCGAACTGGAGAACGAACCCAGTCCTAGTCCCGACGAAAACTGTGTCCCACGCACGGTCCATCGTCTGTATAGGGCTGAGCACGTTGCACTCCGGTCCCTTCTCTAAACCCGTCTGGAAACATGAAACAACACTCATTATATGTCACTGACTTCTATGTACAGTTGACAAAGCAGATACAGTTGCATTTTACCATACAAAATTGTATGTTAAAGTGCAACCTTATCTTATCACCTTACTTCCAGCGGGGGATGTTGTTGACCGGCATCTGCCCTTTTTATGTAGGCCATTTCACCTAAGTCTTATCACGTTTGTAAACTGTACTCTCAGATTAAAATAGACGGAACGCAAAGAACTAGCGTGTGAAGTCGCGTAAAGTAATATTAGTAGTACCGTTTCGCTCGCGCACTCGTTGGTGTCACAAAAAGTGTAAGTGAAATGGTACTACCCCTACACGGCGTTCTTTCTTTCTTATCTTTGACTATTTGGATTAAAACTTTTATTACAGCAGGTGAACCACAGCTTATTTTTGGTCCCGTCACTCCTATTATTGTTCGCGACACTCCTTTTTATGGTGTCCACACTGTAGTTTGTTTCTATACCCACATTTAGGCCCGTATTCTAGAATGACACTCAGCTTGAATCTCGATTTAGCTGAGGACAGAATGTACAGGCTAGATGTCAAGCTATCAATCTGTCTATACAGTCTGTCATCATCAGATAAATTGTGATTCAGGCTGAGTGTCATTCTAGAATACGGGCCTAAAATCGGGTTAGTGATTAAGGCGTGGAAGCTTAACAGACAAACAGACAGGAAGAATACTTTTAGCTTCTGTGGGAAATGTATAAGTAGTAGTTCAAAATATATCACAAAAACTTACATTCAAATCGTAGTACCGTATCCTAGAGTCAAGCGAGCCGGTATACACGGTGGTCTCATACTTCTCCTTCACGATGGTGAGGCACGTGACCGCCAGGTTGGACCCTCGCATCGTGTTGATTAGCTGCCCATCGCCGCCAAAGTGGTATACGTTACCGTCCAAACACGCCGCTACAAAGTCACTCTCGATACACTGCAATTTGTGAGAAGGGTATTATTACAACTGGAGTAGTAGTAAAAAAAAAGGACAGTCGCGCTCAGAAGTAGCTGAACATTAACAGATTTACAAAATGATACTCAAAATACCTACTACTGGCGTATATTTTGACACTTAAAATTTTTTTGGGTGTCTTTTCTGGATAGCACCAGGTGCTATGGCGGCGGAGGAGATCAAATTCTCTAATCATAGATTATATCAATCCAATCCATGATAAAGGCATTATTTGTGTCGCGATTTGGGATCAACAAGAATGCCTGTAATTTTTTTATCCTTACTGGTTCCATATTACCAGTTGCAATTTCGTAAAATACTTAAAAATTGAATTATATTTTTTAGTAAAAATTTAAATCACTTACTTCTATTGCAAGTACAGCATCACAATTCCCGGTAACTGTTAGAGAGTCACGTCTTAGTTCCTCATCAGTTGAATAGTCATACGTCCTACACTCATTCTCCACATGGACAGTCTCTCCTAGCGCGTCGTCAGCCGACGACTGACTGTTATCAAGTATCAAGTCTTCACTGATTGTGACTGTCTGTCCACTTGAGTCTTTGTCTTTTATCTCACAGCTTTCACCAATTACTATGTCCTCTGACACATCAAGCATATCGAACTGCAAGTCATTAACAATTGACTCTTCAATCACATCTCCTGGTTCGGAACTTTTTGCTCTATCTGGAGACTCTTTGAAGGTTATCGGACACTCATTAACAGACTTTGGAGAATCTTTGACAGATATTGGAGACTCTGGAGCTAGTTCTGTGGTATTATCTATTTTTACACGTAATTCTTCATGCTGTTGATTGATTGTTGAAGATTGTTTCAAATATTTGTTGACATCAACTTGAATGAGAACTACTGAACATTCCTTTAAACCATAAGAACTTAGATCAATGCTTGTTTTTGACTTTGATTTCTTTGAGGATTTTTTCTTTGGTTTGGATCTATGAGGCTTCTTTTTATGTTTACGAGGCGTTTCCTCCAGATCGTCAAGAGATATGATGTCTTCTAGAGGTCTATCATCAGTTATTATTTGTTCTATTAATGATATGTTTGGCGTCTTAGCTTTTTTGTGGCTCCTTCTGCTAGATGTAGATTTCGGACTTTCGGAATTCATTCTATCTTGTCGCAAAGCCCTATGGCGCGAACTCCTTTTTTCAATTTTCGCTTCATCAAAGTTAACACTCTCTAAAGCTATTTGCTCCAATTCCTCAACTGGTATATTAGTGAAGTCGTCTACAATTGCATCTGCATTTGCAATTGTGTCTGCAGTGTCATCAAGCTCAATTTCAGGTTCCATTTTAATATCAGGTTCCACTTCAACAACTTCTGGAATGGTGCTGTCAAGTGGAGTTGCATTGCTTATAACACTAATTGGTTGACTGTTCTCTTCTTGTTGATTCATAGCTGCAACATTTACGACAGTAACACTAAGATACGACTGCTCTTCTTGTGCTTGTGGAGCAGCATGCTTAGATTCTAAATTATTGTATAATTGGAACTTTTCTTGTAACAATTCTTGTATTTCCATATCAATTTCTTTCATTCTTTCGAAAGCATCTTTCGCTACTGGTTTTGGTTTATTTGAAAACACACGAGGAGTTTGTACACCTATTGAAACCTGATTTTGTTTATCTGTTTGACAAAAACGACTCTTTATATTTTTGGCTTCAAGCGTCTGTGTTTCCTTACTTATCACTCTTTTAAAAACTTGGGTTGAAGCATGTTTTGTCTGCACTGTCTTCTGTGGGGATGTTATCACTAAAGTGGGCTTTTCTTCAGCAGCTTTAGGAGTAACAACAGGTGTTGGAGCAGTATTTCTATGTGCATGATGTACAGATACTTTCTTTGCTTGCTCTGTGAACATGTCTATAGGTTTAAGTTTAGTTTTCGAATCACTTTTTGTTGGTGTTACACTAGGATTATTATTACTACTATCTTTAGGACTTAATATAGTTTGACTGGATGAACTAGATTCGCGTTTTTTATATGACTCACGATCTCTAGATTTTCTTGAGTCTTTCCTTTTAACATACTTATCTGAATATCCTTTTTGTGAGTTATCAGTCCTTTTATGGTCTTTTGATGAGATTTCTTTTCTGGTATCATGTCTAGAGTGGAATATACTGTAGTAGGGCTTTGAGAGATCATTGCATTTTTCTGATGGCTTAGAATGTCTATCCCTTGAGCTGGTGGAGCCACTCCTGCCTGATTTGGTAATATCTGAAGAATGTGGTTCAGTTTTCTTTCGTTTTTCTTTCCGATGAGGTGGCCTTTGATCTATAGATCTTTTACGACTGTTTGACGGCGAAGTTTTACTTACACTTGAACGTTTCGACTTTTCTGAATCTCTCACTGTAGCGTTGCTTCTAGCAGCATGCCCCTGCTTACTGCTGATGTGATCTAGTCTAGATGAGATGTTATCTGCATTTACAGGTGTGCTGTTCTCTTTAGGAAAATCAGGAGATTGTATGATCTCCTTCTTAACATTAACCATACTGTTTTCTCTGTGATTATTGTCACTGTAACATGGCAATAAGTTTTCAGATGACTGCAATTGATTGTTAAATTCTTGTTTAATCATTACAGGAGTGGGATCCACTTGAAGCACATAGTTCGGTGTTGTTCGTGCTGATAAATCTTCTAGGAAAGTGGGGTCTACAGCAACATGATACTGCCTGTCTAGTTCAGCAAATGTGTCTTCTTCCTCTGAAAATTGTTCAGTATTCGTGTCAAAGAGAGGCAAAGTCGCTTCACTGGCAGGAAATGTATCTGCAACTTGATTATCTGTGCTCATCCTCTGTCTAGTGTTTTCCACACTCTGTCTACGATGGTCTTGATCACTCTGCCTTAAAGAACGCCGTTCGAAAAGGACACTTTCATTATGAATTTCCTCTTCATTATGTCCCTGATTTTCATATTTTATATTCCCAACAGGGTTATCTATAGAGTTCACATCAGCTACGGGCCCATCATTTGAGGTACTTCTCTGGTCACAATCATAATATGCTTCTGGAGGGAAATCATTATAATTAAAGTTATCATAATGTGGATAACTTTGTTGAAACTCTCTTAATTGATGAGCATTTTGCTCATCAGTGTCAAATCTTGCCTCAAAATCATCTATTTGAAGAACTTTACTTAATTCCGCCATAACAAGAGGTTTTATATCTTCTAGCAAGATAGTATCTTGAGGATCTAAAATGCATTGCATTTGTTTCATAAAAGTGTCTTCATAAATGGTATTATTATCATTATGAATGAAATCATCACTACTGGTGCTGACTAAAGATTTTTCAGCAACAGATCTCAAGTGGCGGTTAAGACTGTTCTGTGACTCCGTAATAAAACTACTGATAGCATACTCAAACTTGGACGATGAGCCCGGATCATCCATCAACTTGTGCATTTTATCTTTATCCATTTTGAACAATTCATTAACTATATTTGATTTCATTTTGTCACAATTTGATTTGTTATTCTGTTTTTGCCTTTGTACCCTCTTTTTTTTATGTATCTCTTGCATGTTGTGTTGATTTATATTCTCCTGAACACATTGTTCAGTATTTGTCTGGGGCTCAGGGGTATCTGGCACATCTGTTGGTGGTTCGTTACGGTTCATTAGTCTTTTCCGAACAATGTCTACCGTATCATCAACAGATCGACTGAATGCAGTATTATTATTGTTGATAGTTGTGCTGGAAGTGCTGCCATAGTAGTCCGATGATGGTGGTCTATGACCAGTGTAGTCTAACGATGGATTCTTATTAACTTCATCATGACTTCTATATGTCTGGTGACCTCTGTCCTCATAGTGTTGTTGTCTTTGGTTAGGTGGTGGATTAGCCCAAGGATTAATTCTGTGAGAATTATAGGACTCTTGACCATGAGATGTGTTGCTAAGCTGCCGATGATCTACATCACCAAGACTGTTTACACGAAACGATTCTCCTTGATCATTGTAGAAGTTTGATGGATTATTATAGGAATTACTTTGAGTATTACCATCTTGTTTTAGGTTAGGATTAACATATTGATAAACATTTCTTGGCCTAGGCTGATGCCTGTCCTGCGATCTGGGGTTGTTTTGATGATGACCTAGATTTCTATAATTATTTATTTCATGGTGATTCGATATCCCGTGTTCGTCTGAATGTGCATTGTAACTATGCGATCCTCTGTGCTGACGAGGACCGGGTGGCGGGAATCTGAAATGAATTTGCATTTTATATATTATAACAATTTAAATAATCATTGTCACCATAGTTACGCATACCAACCCTAGGGACATGTTTTATTATAGCTTATTAGACTTATAGATTTATTTTTTGGTAAATAATAAGGTATACAAGATAAATGGCGCGTCAGTGATGCAATCTAAACAGTGTTGTTTTTAACAGACTAATTAATTACCTGGGAGCATCCAATATCGAAAAGAGTCTGGGAGGTCTAAAACGTGGTGTACCACCAGTTCTAGGCCTAAAATGCCTGTGATTTTCATTTCGCCATCCTCCGATGCCTGGATGACCTCGCCTCATTATTCGACAATTAGCGCATATCTAGACCTAATACACTGGTAATGCTATTACATGTGGTTTTCGACTAAGAAATACTTGTTTTATAGCACAAAATTAGGTGATTTTCACCATTAAATGGCATTTAATCAATCGTCGCGCGGAATAAAAATACTAACACGAAATCAATTTGACATTCAAACAAAAATATTGTCAGTCCTAAAATATGGCCATTTAAAAAGTGCGTTCAGAAATTTTAGATCATTTTTAGGATTAGTAATCTGTACAGAAAATGATTGTATTTTAATTCTGTTTACGCATTAAATATTATAAATAAACTAAAATGTTTACGAATAACTTCCAGAAGACTCATTTTTCTTGTCCGCTATGTCTAGAGAGTGTTTTAGGTGATGCTAACTGAACAAACAATTTATCCGTTCAAAAACCTACGACAATAGCGCTGCCCTAGCGCTCGCTAAAAACTAAAGGTGGCGTTGGCGCGGTTAGACCATAGACATAAATATACAGACGTGAAGCTACTACGAAATTCATTCATAAAATCATATTAGGAAAACGCCAATTCTCCATCTTGCTTTCCAACGTAGTGGGGATGTAGTAGCACCTGATTGGTCAAATAAAATTGCTAGTGATGCGGTGATAGAATTTTAATTATCGATATTTTCCCAAATATTTAAAGAACGAAGACCACTTTCCATACATAGTGAATGACTTTTGAAATGCCGTTGACTTTTTATTATTCTATCGCATAATGGTACTGGTATTACTGATGAATAGATACTAAAACATTTAAAAAAAAAAAAAACAAAAATATTAAATAAAAATTCGATTTTTTTTTGTCCAAATCGATTTTATTTTTGTGCCAATGTGTTATGTACCTGGAGTACTACTAAATATATATATATATCGTTACTCAAAGACTGTAAAGAATCTTTGTAGATTCTACGTCCTTCTGGGTGAATTATTCGAAACTCCGGCTATCACAAGGAAAGTCTGACAGAAAGCCATAAGCACACTGCAACCTGAGAATACAAATAATCGGCATCCACTTAAGCTAATCACTTAATTTTTTCTTTCAAATGTATAAATTTTTAGTCTGTGCCCTTTTTATATCGATAAGTAGTTATCGACAGTTTACTGGATTCCCTACTAGGCCGCCATACTGCTTTCCATTCATTCATAAAATCCAAGTTTAGGTAGGCAGTTTTTTTTCGTAGGTATGGCACCTCTTGATATACTCTAAGGGTTAGACCCTGGCCAACGAAAGATGGCTCAAAATTTAAAAAATTATGGCTGCACTACTTATTTTTATTTATTTATTTATAGGACACTCATCCGCCACCCTGACAGAGACAACCCCCAAAACAGTACTGGACTTATAAAAAGACTTATAAATAACAATCTTAATATCATAATAATGGCATGCGATCATGGTCCACCAAATAAAACAGGCCCGAAGTTATTATGCAGAGCACATCCAGGGCACTGGTAGATTTACCATTGAACTTGGGGGAGAAATACCCGCTGAACATCTACGTGAGGTTGAAGAAAGAGAATTTTGCCTACTTCGAGCCCGAATTCAATCACGGCATGTTCGTTTAAGAACATATAATGTATATATATGTGTTGATACAACTCTCACGGGCAGGCAAGCCATAGCGCATTATTATTGCACCTGCCTTAATGGCAAAAGAACTGTCGGTTGCTGCTCCCATGTGATGTGTATTGTGTGGTAGGTACTTGGGGTATGCAAGGCACCTTCCTGTGATAAACATTCCTGCTGAAGGCTTAGAGGATATGTTTGTAAGAGCTGGCGAACTTTAAATAATAAATACAAAATTGCATTTTAACAGTTAGTGTTTTTGTTTTCACCTATTTTTTTTTTCGGATTAATCGCATTTCGTCAGAACCAGAACTGCGGGACAGACACAGTTTCCATACGAGACCGTAAAGCCATTTTAGACTACCATAACAGAAGCAATATAGTAGTTATTAGACAATACTTAGACAATACTAGCTTGTTTTATGTACACTTTACACTAAATATTTAACCCTAAATAAAATCTCAAGGAATCTATTTAGAACTTTGGTGTAGTAATAAAAAATGCTTACAATGTTGTGTTCTATCAAAGTCAAGCATTTTTTTTTAGTGGCCGCATAAATAAAAATTAGCCCAATCTGAATGATCGCCTTTGTATAAAAATAATTAACTCGATGAGTGCGATTCGCTTCTGGCACTTCGCCGGCCGCTACCGCGGCACGCTCGCTTCGCTCGCTCGGCTCGTGCGTTGTTTGTCATGTTCTAACCTAACCTAACCTACCTAACTTTTATTTAACCTAAACCAAAGCTATTGCAAATATTCCTTATTATTAATCATTAATCAATCAATCAATAATGAATGACATTACATATTTTGATTTATCGTATGTGTTTCATTTATGCGTTAAGATTATTATGACTTTAAAATTTATAAATAACAAAGTTATGGTCAAGACAATTAGGGAAATTGATAATTATGCCAAAGAATACGTTATGCGTAGAGACCATTATGCCAAAAGACCATTATTAAGACTAAACATTTTATGCCATTCGACATTAGGATAGAAAATGTTATACGAAAAAAGGGGCACCCTACTCGGTATGCCTAAGGGTGGACGGAAGATAGGCCATGGACACTTGGTAGTGGCAAGACAAGTTGGTAGTGTGATGTCTATTTCGGAACTTACAAGAGTCCTTCAACTAAGTTTCTCACGCGGTGAGCTGATGGGCATTGCGGTTCAAAAGGGTTCCAGAGGTTTACACAATCCGGGACATGTACCACGATTCTGATTACGTTGTTCGAACCGCTGTTGGCAATATGAGAATATTCCTTATCACTGTCGGGGTACATCTAGGATCTGTCTTTAGTCCATTCCCAATCAGCGTGGTATTTTGGTCGGATAGCATCAGACAATCACTCCATAACTGCCCATGTATACTGTTAATGTCGGTGGTGGACGCCGATAGATTGGTGCAACATGTGAGGATGTGAATGTAGGAGCTTGAGGACTAGGGAAGCTCCTAGTCCTCAAGCTCCTACATTGCTGTTGACAGTGGAGAGGAGGGAAGAAGGGTGGGCAGGTTTTAACGGCGTAGGCTTGGTAGTAAAGATTTCACGCCTTTCACGCCAGCAGAAGCAGGTGACGGAAAGAGCGCACGATGCTCCACCACACCGGCCTGTCCCTACTGCGGCATCAGCTGACTTCACCCAACTACTCGCCTGTCTTTTGTATGGGTAGTTCATATGCTAATGGTTAATCTGAGAGAAAATTAGGAAAGCTTCCGAACAACCCTCAACAGCCAACAACCTCTTTCCCACCTAGGGAGAGAGGCGGTGCTTTCTCTATTGCCCAGGGTATACCACCTAGAGCCCACCTGACGTATTAGCCCGTCGGACTACGTAGGAGCTTAATCAAATAACTATGAAAACAAATTTTGGTGTAAATATACAAATTTGATGTTTAGTACCCCACATAATTCGAATACATAGGGAAAAAGAATCTTCTCGGGCGGGACTCGAACCCGCAGTCTTTCCCTTACAGGGGGAATGCCTGACCAATTCGGCTACCGAGACACGCCCGATATGATTCAAATTTCCCATCTTATACGTCTCTAAGGCGACGTGGCGTCATCTACCGATTTTCTTACGAACTATCGGAATTAATGAATGATGTTACAATCATTTTTAAACATTGATTTTTGATAACTGCGCCCAAACAATTGAAGGAATTTTTACAGCATTAAGTATGCTAACTATACAAATCGAATACATAGGGAAAAATAATCTTCTCGGGCGGGACTCGAACCCGCAGTCTTTCCCTTACAGGGGGAATGTCTGACCAATTCGGCTACCGAGACACGCCCGATATGATTCAAATTTCCCATCTTATACGTCTTCGTCTATACATAATTCACCAAAATTAGTTTCACGTCTAAAAAATTTATTTGTAAAAATACTATTTAGAATATAGTGGTTATATTACCAAAATTTAATACACATACTGAACCTGTACACTATACCTAAATATTAAAACATACAATGAGAATAAACCGTTTTAAATAATCAACACAAAAATAACAATATTATTGTCAGACGCTTATGAAACGACCTACTTACGTGTTTGGCAGAAAAACGAAACGGGTCTGGGGACAACTGGCACTGGTGCTCATGAACACCGAACTGAACGTTTCCAATGATGGTAGTCCTTATAGGTACTTTCAATACGACTCCTTCGATGTTTTTATAAATCCCACCAAAATTTTACATTTGCCGCGGACGCATCTTATAAATTATTTTTAAGATAAAGTATAGTAAGTACTAAATACTACGAATGAAATTATCGAAGATAGCTAAAATAATGCCGAATCGAATTATTATTAAGTATACTCAGTAATCTGCGGTAGCCTAGTGGTATGGGTAATGGACTGCTGAGACGAGGTCTCGGGTTCGATCCCAGGTTTACCATGGCACACACCAATGACTTTTCGATGCTTTTCGAAGTTATGTGTGTATTTGTCGCAGGTTTATAAGTGCCCGGTTAATGGCAATAGACTCGCCACCTATTACATTGGGACCTAAACATAAACTGGCGAAATGTGGGTGCTAGCACCTCTACCTACCCCTTCGGGGAATACAGGCGTGAGTTTATGTTATGTATACTCAGTAAACTAATGAAGTTTTGATTAAACTGTGATCATTCCCAAGTAAACAGGTTCCCCTGTGGACGCGCCACCAAGCTTAGAATTTAGGTGAAAATACATTTTTCATACACTCACAAAAAAAGTTTCAATAATATAATTTATACGTGCATATCGAGAAAAACGATATCTTTCTTACAAAAAAGAATCTATACATATAATAAATTTGTAAACGATCGATGTCTGTACATGGAAAGGAAATGAGAAAAACTGTTATAGGGGGACTTTATAAACGTATTAGAAGCCAAAACAACGTTTTTTGGAATTTTTGTCTGTTTGTCTGTTTATCTGTTTCTCTGTTTGTCTGTGAGTTTGTGCACACTAAACTCAGAATCGGCTGAACGGATTTGGTTGCGGTTTTCAGTAATAGATTGTGGTAGGCTTCACTTAACATACAGTGTTTGTTTTATTGAAATCGGTTCATAAATAAAGAAGTTATGTTAATAAATAGCAAATCACGGCTAACAACTTGTAATTGTGTGAATAGATCTAACCAATAAAGAAGCAACAATGCTTATAAGAAGATATTATTTCAGTCATAGGAATCTGAAGAACTTCGAGAGGTAAGAGTTACTACATCTCAGCCAAGTCAGGTCAGGTTACTGCAGAATCTTCGGCACAGCAAGAGTCTCGACAGAATTCACATTGTTCTCGAAGACTAGGTGGGAATAAAGGCGAGAGTTTTCAAAGTAGACGTAGCGGGAACTCGACATAGTGGGACTCGACCTCGCGGGAACAAATCGTTCTCTCGAATCCGACAGATTAGTGAGCAGCTGGTTCGGTAAAAAGACTCCTGCCTTTCATAATTAATATCATCACGCTATTTTAATAAGGAATGGGGCAGAATGTTTTTATGACATATGTAAACGTCTATTATTTCACACTATGATTTCATAGTAGGTACATGTGGCTCAATATGTCTGCGGTTGACTTACAACTTAGCTGAATCGCGTTCGAATCCATCTAAAATGCAATTTTCTTTTTTTATGGTTTTTTATTTACTTTTGTTTAGCTTTTTCATTTTATTGTGTATTTATTATATTTTATTGTATTTACGGTTTTATTTAAAGTAAAATATAAATAATATGCTTATTATTCTATAGGTACAGTCAGCATCAGAAAAATGTTGTCGAGTAGAGTACTCAAGCGAAGCGAGATCCCTTGCGGCACTGTATCGGTTCCGTAAGGAGGCGCGGGAGCGGGGATACGATCCCGAGCCCGAAGACATTCGGGCCGAGAGATCCCGGCTCCACGGGATCATGGTGGCGGAGTGGGAGCGACGACTTGAGCAACGACGTGCATGGCATACCGTCATAGAGGCGGTAAGGCCCATCATGGGGGAATGGCTCGAGAGGCCACATGGCAGCCTCTCGTATCGACTGACGCAGATTATCACCGGGCACGGGTGCTTCGGGCGATATCTGTGTCGGATCGAAAAGGAGCCAACGTCCGAGTGCCATCACTGCGACGCGAGTGAGGACACAGGGCTGCACACGCTCACCGAGTGTCCGGCATGGGCCGGACCGAGGCGGGAGCTAGTGGCGGCCCTGGGAGTGAGAGTTCTCACCCTCGCCACCCTGCTCACAGCAATGGTCCGCTGCGCGGACGCGTGGGCGGCCGGCGTCTCCTTCAGCGAGCAGGTAATGGTCGTGAAGGAGACGGCAAACGGGAGAGGCGGCGCGAGCGAGAGAGACTTGCGGATCGTGCCGCCCGCGCGCGCAGGCAACTCGGGCGTCGGAGGGCACTGACTGACCTCCGTCCCCCATGAGCGCGGGCCTGGGGGTGACGGGTGGAGCCGCCTGTCACCCCAGCAGAATCAGGCCAGAATGAGGAGGCGCGCTAAGAAGCGCGCCTCCCCATTCCGGGGGCAAGTTGGGGGCACCGTTGTCCCCCCTCCTGAGGAGGGCCAGACCGTAAGGGATGGCCCTGGGTCAGCCGGGGTGCGAGAGATGTGTCGATGACAACCTCAACTCCGGCCTAGCACCAAGACCCACAGTCGGCGTGCGGTTTTAGTCGGTTCGAGTCCGACATAACCTCCCCTTCCGGCTCCGGCAGGGGGGTATCCGAGGGGATTTCCGCAAGCAAGCAAGAAAAAAAGGGGCAAGAGTAACAGCTAGTCATTACTATATGTTAACTTTAAGGTATGATTTTCAGTCACGCCGCGTAAATTTTACGTTTGAGAAATTCACCCTTGAATAAGAAGTGTTTAAGGTCTGTTGTACACACACGTTTTTCCACCGTCAAAATTCCCCTTTATGTCAGTAGTACCATTGATCAGTACCATTGATGGTACTACTGACATACTTATACGTTACTAGTACCATTAAAAAAAATACAATATATTCTATCCCGTTTTTACTCGCTGAAGTACCATTGATGGTACTACTGAAACAAGGTATGTATCTTACCAAGGAGGATAATTATTCATCTAATATTAACCCTTATGTACAAAGTTTATTAAAGTAGACTATTTCATATCTCACTTTTTTTTTTGACCGTGGGCGAAATCCTTTAAGGATGTTATGCCGGACTCCTACCGACAAAACCCCCACGGTATCGCCCAGCAGCCTATAGTTGGGAGCCCCGGGTAAGCCCTCGGAAGGATGTCCCAGGGCTTCCAACAGACCCACGGCTTCAATGCGGCCTCGTCTAGGGGGTGGTTCGGGTGCTATCCCGCGTCTATGGGGGGTTTTCGGGTATCATCTCGCTTCATAGGAGGGGGGGGGGGGGGGACGTGCGTGATTCCGTCACGTCACGCTACCGTCATGGGCCTGCTTCTGTAAGGACGATGAGCAGCCAACTCACCGTCCTCAGGCCCCCGGTCATGGAGGCCGCCGACTGCGGAACTCGGGTGGGAGAGTTCTCTCCCGCTCCCGCCCCGCCACCTCTTTCAAGAGCATGAATGACCTGCTCGCAGAAAGAGGCGGCGCAGTCCCACTTACTTCCGCTGGAGACCATGGCTCCCACCAAGGTCTCGAGCGAGAGAGTGTCCACGCCCAAACCTACCACGAGGACCTGGCGCTGTTGCGCCCACGCCGTGCACTCCACCAGCGTGTGGAGCGCTGTGTCATCGCTGCGGTCCCCGCAGTGCTGACAACCGGCCGTGGTATCCCGGTGTCTTCGCCACAGATACTTACCGAAGCTACCGTGCCCTGTAAGCATCTGTGACAACCGGTAGGAGACAGCAACATGTCTCCTCTCCAGCCACTCGTCCATGACCGGTCTGACGGCCGCGATTGTAGTGAATCCCCCCTTTGGTTGCTCAAGTCAAATTGAAGAGGGGTGGAATTATGTTGTAAAAGAAAGCAAACTTTTAGGAAAGGCCAAAATAATAATAATATAATAATAATCATTTATTCATCAGATAATAAAATCCATATTTTGTTAGTATTGTTAGTTACAAACGATCTCTTAATTTAATGTTAATTTAGTTAGTAATTCGAATTTGCTATACATGAGTCCCAGATACAATTTCATAAAATCGATGTGACCGCACCGGTCGTTCGCCCAACAAGATGGCGATACACAGCTGAGTCGTAGCTGCCATCTATTGTCTTCAGAATGCTGTTGTGACTACCCCGCAGGTTGTTCAGTACGGACACTGTCTTTTTGCGGAGTATGGCAAAGAAGTCCGCAGTATGCAAGTTTGCGAACATACCCGACGCACTGCAGTAATGAGGCAATCCCATCAACATTCTGAAGCCATTATTATACTGCACTCGCAGAGCATTCAATGACAGCTGTGTATAGCTGGTCCACAGATCCCCAGAGTATAGGTTTTGACAGTAAGCTTTGAAAAGTGTGATTTTGACTGGTACGCTACATCTGGAAAATCTGCGAGCCAGCACATTACACCTAACAGCCAGTGCTCTCCGCTCCCTGTCTATGTCTTATCGTCTCTAAAGCCTTCGGTAACCCAGTGACCTAAGTATTTAAACTGCTGTACCCTGTTGAGTGTCTCTCCATCTAAAGTGATTGGAGGTATGGGTTCGGGTAGTGTACCGGCAGCTTTAAAGACCATATACACACTTTTCTGCGCGTTATAGGCCAACCCATGTTCCCTCGCATACTTACTACACACCTGCAGTAAGTCCCTGAGGGCTCCTACCGTTGGGCTCAACAGTACCATATCGTCGGCATAACTAATGTTGTTTACACATGTATCTCGTACGTGACAGCCGACTCGCATACTGCTGAGCTCAGCGATAAGGTCATCAACATACAAGTTGAAGAGCCGAGGTGAGCTTAACCCTCCCTGCCTCACTCCGCACTCCAACCCGTATGTCTGCGACAGGGCCTGGTCCCATTTCACACATTTGGACTGGTTGCCATACCAAAACTGCAGCATACGCAACACCTCCGTTGGCACGCCTCTACCAGCGAGCTTTCTCCAGAGCGTGTCATATGACACTAAATCAAAGGCTCTGGAGAGGTCCAAAAAGCATGCGAACACAGGCGTTGATCAGTTTTTAATGTATATTGAGAAGTTTTGGATGCCAAGAAGAGCAATATGGTCCAATTTCGGAGAGAGACATAGAATGACAAATGCATGCGAAGGATGGAATGGACAAAATTCAATAAGATTTTTAAAGGGAAACCAACGACAATCAGTCATTTCTTGAAAAGACTAATGGAGGACGCTTCCTTTAATTCTGTTAAAGCTTTAACATAACAACTGAGCCGCACAGAAGGCGTTCACAAGCCGTAATTGACCGCAACACATATATCCATGACGTGCAAATGCAGCTCGTGAACGGCGATATAGGTCTTGAATTATTCTTAAAAAAATTGCGACGATGATGTTTGGAAATAATGTATCCAAGAAAATTGTTCCTTATTTCATACATGTATAGTTTTTAATATTAGTATTTAACTTAGATTTGTTTATTGTAATAATAATTTTGTTTGACATTATTATTTTTCCAATGGTACATCAGCGAGTAAACACGTGATGGAACATATTGTATTTTTTTAATGGTACTAGTAACGCATAAATGTGTCAGTAGTACCATCAATGGTACTAATAACGCATAAGTGTGTCAATAGTACCATCAATGGTACTAGTAACGTAAAAGTGTGTCAGTAGTACCATCAATGGTACTGATCAATGGTACTACTGACATAAAGGGCAAAATTCAGTGTGCTGCTCCGCAGCAGAACCAGTTTATTACAGGATAAATGTCACGTTCAATTCGTCGTGTCCGTCAGTATTGTATGCAGACTAGGTGGAATAGACGAAGCAAGCTGGGAAGGAAGCACACGGCGAAATAACAATGATTTTTACATAAAAATACATGTTTACTTACAACAGGTCTTAGGATGTCGAAAATGAAACAAGCAATTAATATTATCGATGTTGTGTAATTCTCATCTTGTAGGTATGCATCAGGAATTATAAAACTAACATTACATTGCAGGTAGCAGGTCATACTCGTATTATAAAAATGTAATATGAAAGTAGTTCTGCCGTTTGTTACTGTTTCACGTCTAGTCTATACAGCTGAACCGATTTTGTTAACATAAAAATGAAAACATAACTCGTAAAGTACAAAGGCTACTTTTTTACCCCGAAATAAGGGGCAAAATGCCCATTTTTAACCCCATTTTTTTTCTTAAGGCGAAGCCCTGAACAGCAGATAGTGCTACTATAGAAACTTTAGTTAGTAAAGTTAAAAAGTCTTGATCATAATTTAAGTTTGATTCGATGACCAGTAAAAAGTTCTAATCAAATCAATGAAATTGATACCGTTCACGACCTTTCCCTTACAGGGGGAATGCTCTTCCAACTGAGCTATTGAGTGACACTTGAATCACTTCAAATTTCTCTTCTCCAAATCCGTCTTAAACGGTCATGGTGGAGCCATCTACCAACTTTCTTACGAACTGTTGGAACCAATGAATTTCGAGGGAATTACATAACACGTTTTTCCCTTCAAGGTAAGCAGAGACTACAGCCCGCCATCTCATCTGCTTGTGTAGATCCTTAAGAAAACAAAATGGCGGATCCAGTTCGAAGGGCCACTGAAGACGGCGCGGTATGACGATGATGATGGGGAGACAGTACGGCAACAGTTACAAGCACACATGTCTGTATCAGATCATAAAATCCTCTAAAACTACGAATACCGACTAGTTAAATACTTAGTACAAAGTTAAAAGCTACGTAGTTTTGGAGTTTCTCTAAGAACGTTCAATTTCAGCGTTGGAGTGAAGTCAAATGCCGGCGAGTATAGACGTGGGGTCTTCTACACCTGACTTGATTTTCCTTAAGAATAGCACCGCTTCACGGCCATCTATGAGTCTGTGATCGTACGATAGCGCTAGGTACATCATCGGTCTGATTTCAACCTGAAAAGACAGAGAGCCAGTTATATTTTCATCATCATGATCCTGGGTAGAGCAGGGCATCCAAGGCCGACAATGAATAATTAAGATTCGGATTCCAGAGACTCGTTCGTGGTTTAGCAGGTAAACCACGAACGAGACTCTGGAAGCCGGCTTTTCTTTCATAGTTGGATTGGGCGGTCAGACAGTAGTCATTCTCGTTAGCCAGCTATCCTATCTTCAGATGGTGACGTGAGCTTGTTTTCTTCACATACTCTTCAAATAAAGAAAAAGAGCTCCCTGCCAGCTCACGTGTTTCCTTCTTCCTACAGTCCCGGGTCCTTTAAGCGGTGCGTGGAAAGGCATCTGATGAGGCCGTCAAGCTGAGTGCCACCACTGTTAACATGGTACATGTTTACGATGGTGACCCTCTTACCGAGACTTTGCCTTTAGCTTAACATCAGGCGAGGTAAAGTCAAATTGACGTGTCCTTATAAAAAAATGTGATTTGAAAATTAATGTGTGACTTCCATATAAGACACATGGTTTGTAGTATCCAATTGTCTTTGAAAACGAGGTAGGATTTTGATGAACACAGCAGTACATACTTTCTTGTTAATAGCCATAGGTCTCTGGAAGATCGCGTGCATGCCCAAGATGGACGACTGCGGTAAGTTGATGATGGGCATCGACAGCAGAGAGCCGAACACTCCGCCGTTGCTTATAGTGAAAGTACCACCCGTCATGTCTGCTTGTGTCAGTTTACCTGGAAGTTAGGTTTAGGTTTTGAATCGGTAATGTCATTATTTACAGTGGGTCTTGAACCCGTGTCCACTCAGTCACTTTCCAGCGGGATACCCTACCCAGGTGAACTACCTGAACCCAAAATTGTCGGTAACTAAACCAGATTCTGGAACAGGGTTTTAGTGGTCCAGAGAAAAAGGGATGGAGCTAGACACCTTAGCTTCATCTCATCACTTATAAATACGAGTAGCATGGCCAAACAGATGCTTCAAGGATTGGAAAGCCAATAGAAATATTTAGTCTTCGAGGCGTAGTCAGGTTTAGCCAGGTTTTGGAAGAGTTAAATATCGTGTGCCGGGAAGGAAGTTATTAGATAATAATGTGACATTTTTACTCAAAACTTTCACTCCACCAAACTTGTGGTAATAACTCACCATCTCGTGCCTTCGCGGCTAATGCTGCCATTGCAAGTTCAATTCTAGGATAGTCCATTGTGTCCACGTTGCGTATTATCGGTACCACCAGACCCCGGGGCGTAGCCACAGCCACCGAAATGTCCACGTAGTCTCTGAGAAACCAAGCCATTTACATAAAGTACCTACCTGTGGAGCATGGAAGAAGTCAATGTAAAGTAAAGTTGAGTGAGAGACTTTGTACTTTTCTACTATATTTTATTTTTCACATGTCCAGTTTCGTCTCAAGGCTTTCTCAAAGGTATGATGGAGAGGTCTTAATGCAAATGTGTGGCAATTTCCACCAAGTGTCATCAATCAACAGTATAAACAGTTTAAAGTTGGTGAATTAAAAAAGGATTTACATGTTTTACTATTTGAATATTTTATTATTTGAATACACCTTGTTTGCGGTTCCATGAAGGTCTTTGGAGTCAAAGGCAACCACATCTGCAAGTTGATATACCTGATAATTGATGAATGAGGTTCTTGCGAAGCCTTTGCTCTTTAAGTTGGGAAGACACACGGTAGTAAGTGGCTCTTGTAGAAGTCATCTAAACTAAATCACGGAGACAATGGAGCAAGTAGACCTCAAAAGTGCAAACTTTGGATGCTAGCAAATTGTCGTGTGAATGAAGGAAGAATACTTGCTTTACTATTGGTGAATTCTCTGGCTAGCGAAAAGATCTTAATAACAATAACCTGTAAATAACGTCAGAGCCGATGATGACGGCATTAACCACGGGCTGATCCATGAGAGCGTTGGCCGCCGCTTTCAAGAACGGAGACATGAACGAGAGCTTCACACCATACTTCTTGGTGAATGTCTCCAAGTTCGCTTTACGGAAGGCCATTAGGTTACTGCAAAGTTAAATTGCCGTGGTTAAGACGTGGTAATCCGTAGACTTTGCAGGAGGAAAAGGGTACGAGTAAGACAAGGTTTAGGTAAGTTTTAAAGATCATTTAGCTAAAACCTGCTGGCAAAATTAGAATTCGAGTAACGCGGATACGGGCAAAAGAGGGGTTTGTGGTTATTTTATTACGAGTTTTAGGATGTGGAACATTATTTCACTCACATTATGTTATCCTCGTATGGTAAGTACTTAGGATAATGCCTTTATTGGTATTAGAGCTTAATGTACGTCTATCTCTATAAGGCAGTTATGCATGGTAAAACAAAATATGCCTAAAAATATATGCCGAATTAAGTTAGGACACCAGAAAAGATACTTTCGCAAAGATTACTCACCTCATATCGCATTCATTAAAGGTGGTCAGCATCGCAGTCGTGTTCTGGGCCTCTTTTAGACGTTCGGCGATTCTTTGTCGCATCTTGTTCAACGGGACGGGGTGTTCTGTTCGCGAGCCCGATATTGTCTTCGTTGGGTCACCGAGCTTCAGTGCCGCGGCCTGTATGTGTGTAAGGGTTTATTATAGGATGAAATATGGATAGGTGGGTTTCGTGGAATAGAATGGAAGCTACTGAAAGTAGTGTCGCCAAATTCATATCACAGTAAAACGAATCGGATTACGTCACACAAAACAGTGAGTCAATGTCAGTTGCAAATCGCAAGAAATGAGAATATGTATGTGGCACACACTGCAGCTGCGGGCTACGGTGGTCTCTTGATAAAAAAATTCATACCACTTAGAACCCTAAAAAAACCTTCTAATGTCCTTCTTGAAGAACCGCCTATTGTAGTCGCTTGGGAAAACTACGGCAGGAAGTTCATTCAACAGCTTATGCGTGCGTGGGACGAAGTTCCTTTCATACCGCACTGTGCGCACCGTTTCCGGTTGCAATGTGTGAGGATGAATTCCCTGGCTATGGCGACCAGATATATTCCTTGATGATTACCTACATTCATTGCGCGAGGCAGGATCATTAGTAAATACCTAAGTAGTTCAGCTTGATTGATCTTTAAGACGCAACACAAATCCAAAATGCTCAACAACTTTATTGTGATGAGAGGGACATCACATTATCCAGCAATACTCACCGTTGGTCCTGCAGGTTTCTTGGCAGCCGGAGCGGCCTTAGCAGCAGCAGGTCTGGGAGCAGCTGCGGCCGCGGGGGCCGGGGCGGCGGCCTTAGGGGCAGCAGCGGGGGCCGCGGCGGGGGCGGGCGCCGCCGCCTTCGGGGCGGGGGCTTGTCCTGTTATGTTCACCTAGTGGAAGAACACGTGCCAGGTCGATTAAGAGATCCGGTTCTCAGTATTCCATGTATTCACCGTGCGGTCGCCGGTATTGAGAGGAACGCTGTGACGGTGCCTGGAACTTGCGACCCAGATGTAGGTTTAGGGCGGCCACCTTGTGATGCATCAGTGCTCACCTCCATCGTCAGTCGTGTTACCCCCTTTTCCTATCCAAATATCGTAAGATCCTATCAACGCCGTTTTACTCGTAGATATTCTTTTGAGTAAAGAGCTTACTGAAGCCCTTGGCAATCCGAGGTCTTTAAACAACTACAGGGATTTAGCTGGAATTCCCCTTGCTCCTACTTCTACGGCGTAGAGGATAACCACATAGCCGTTTTTGGTTAAATTGTTGGTCTAGTCAAAGTATTTGTTTATTTTCAATAAAGTTGGCAGTAAATATCGACAGTATTATAAGTAGTGACTTTTGTGTGTCAAAAATAAAGGTTCTCGCGAACGCCCGACGTGATGGCTCTGCAGTCGGTTTCGCTATACAGTGTGAAAAATGTTTACAACCCCTAGTAACCGGTTCAAACTGTGACTCGGTCAACAAGGTCAATAAACTTTATTCTCAATCCATTTGGCACGAAGTATAGTCTTAATAACTTAATACTGTACAGTACGTAATAATTTGAATACTCAGGCGGTACTTGAACACATGACCACTGAGTTACCGAGACACGAAATTTTCGTATACAACTATTATTATTAAAACGACAAAAGTATTGATATCGCCAGTGGGTTGTACAGTGGTCAGATGGCAGTCGCTTCACGGAAAATATATAAGATCAGCTAAACCCGCAGTTAGACTGGAAAAAGCGGACCCCAGACTTTGTGGTTTTTTTTACTATCATGCGAAAAATCCCGATGGATACGGAGCCGGTGGAGGTGGTTATGTCGGACTCGAACCGACTAAAACGCACGCCGTCTTGGGTCTTTGGCTGCTGGAGGTGAGATTGCCGAAAGCATATCTCTTCGCACCCCGGTAGACCCAGGACCATCTCTTTCTAGAGCCCCTTCGGGTTGTGGTGACCATAGTGTCCCCATCTAGCCCCGGGGCTCCACCGATCATCCCCAGGCCAGCGCTCATGGAGGACGGAGGTCGTTCTGCGCCAGACTCTGAGTGAAAGCTGGGTTAACGCTAGGATGGAGAAAGTATAAATCAAAGCTTTACATACGACAAAGACTGGCGTCTGTGACTTGACTGCCTGGCCGTCTTTCACAAGGTACTTGACAAGCACGCCATGGCCGGGCGACATCACCGGTATGGCTGTCTTGTCCGTCTCTATTTCCATGACCACCTCGTCCATTGCTACTGGGTCGCCTTCTTTTTTAATGTACCTGTGTATAACAAGGGTAAACATTTTTAGGAGGAAAGCCGGTGAAAAAATATATTTTGATCTATTTAAAATAATGTTAATGGGAATCATTGAACGCTACAGTATAAACTAGCGGACCCGGCGAACTTCGTACCGCCAATTTTTTTCCGCGTGGCGTCTGATTCCGTTCCCGCTTCAGCCTCTACTATATTAAGCATATATTATTTGAATTACTCTATCTATTAAAAAAAACCGCATTAAAATCTGTAGCGTAGTTTTGAAGATATAAGCATACATAGGGACGCGGAAAGCGACTTTGCTATAAACTTTACTAGCTTTGCCCGCGGCTCCGCCCGCGTGGATGTCGGTTATCAAGACAAAACATAGCCTATGTCCTTTCTCATGGTCTACTCTACCCCTATACCAAATTTTATCAAATTCGGTTCAGTGGTTAAGGCGTGAAAGTGTAACATACAGACAGACAGACAGACAGACAGAGTTACTTTCGCATTTATAATATTAGTATGGATAGTGTAGTTATTATTTCGACCTTTTGTCACGCGCCATGTTATCTATTAGGAAATCGGTAGAAATCAGTTTGTACAGATCTTCCGCCAGTGGTGTATAATAATAAAAGCTGTTTTCCTGGTGGATATTATAGAAGGTTTGTAGGTTTGTTGTATGGTTGTCCTTTATTTGATACTAAAACACAGTGTAAAAGTCGTGAATGAAGCGAGAATAGTATGTCAGGATCGTAGCAAATGGAGAGCCGTGGTCTCTTCCTACCCATATTGGAAACAGGCGTGATTTTATGTATGTATTATGTAAAAATCGGTAGGTGGCCCTTCGAGACTTTACCGACGTGAATCCATACTAATATTATAAATGCGAAAGTAACTCTGTCTGTCTGTCTGTCTGTCTGTCTGTCTGTCTGTCTGTATGTTACGTTTTCACGTCTAAACCACTGAACCGATTTTGATGAAATTTGGTATAGGGATAGGTTAGACCTTGAGAAAGGACATAGGCTATGTTTCGTCGCGATAACCGACATCCACGCGGGCGGAGCCGCGGGCAAAAGCTTGTATAATATATATGTAAGTAAAAGCTTCTTGTTAAAGAAAATTACTTGACATCGCCGGTGGTCACAGAATCTGGGAAGTTGGGAGTTTTGATCTCTTCTTCTTTCAGTAGAACAACGCTCGAATGGATGCTGCATCTCGGCTGGTCCACCACCGGGGTTGGCTTCCAAAACCTGACGGCAATCATATTATGTTATAGGTATTATATTTTGACAAACTCTACGGCGTAGCGGCAGAACGTGCGACCGCTACGCAGGAAAAGCGGGTTCAATTCCCGCTCAGTGCAAATATTTAAATATGCCTGAATACGAATACATTATTTACATTGGACTTCTTTGTGCTTGTACAATATGTAAGCTTCTGTGGCGTGGCGGTAGTGAACGCTACTGCTACGCAGGAGGCGCGGGGTCGACCCCCGCTCAGTGCAAATATTTGTAGGCATGAATATGGCTATTTGCATTGGTCTGGGTATAATAATGGTTTCTATGTATAATAATGTATGTATTTACAAAAAAAGTATCTAATTATTCGCATTCTAGATTCCATAACACAATCTAGTTAAGTTTAACATGGGTCTAGATTGCGTTGTTGTATAGAATGTTGTGTTGAATGAATTGTGTGTGGTATTTACAGAAAAAAAATATCTAAGTAAGTTTATCTGCATTTTAGAACCCATAACACAAGCTAGTTAAGCTATGGTACTTGGAGTTTAGATAGTACTGAGTAGTTTTTAACCGACTTCAAAAGGGAAGGTTTCCATTCGATTGTTTTTTGTACTGCTTACTTCAAAGAAAAGGCCTTGGAGAGTTGCAGTCGTCGACACAAACTGTTGCTCGTATAAGCAGTGCTGTACGTCTTTCTTCCGTGAAATATCTGAAAGAGGAAGGAAATCATAATATATACGTAACAACATTGAATTTTACACCTATACAAATCGAATAGATAGAAAAAATGAAACTTCTCGATCGAAAAACCATCGCCTTATAGACAGATAAAAATAGAAGGGGAATCGGGCGTGTCTCGGTTGCGAAGTCGGTTAAGGCATTCCCCCTGTAAAGGAAAGATCGCGGGTTCATGTCCCGCTCAAGAAGTTTCATTTTTCCCTATGTATTCGATACGTAACAAGGTCTTGTTCATAATAATTAAGGTTCCTCTAAGGCGTGGGGCGAAGATCTCAGTGGATATAGGACTAGACCAAATAAATTTTTAAGAAAAGTAAGTCATTATTAATAATTGCGTCCCGGTATATATATATTAGCTATCAAGTAGCTGTGGTGCCGGTTTGCCTCGTGAGGTTGAAGGATCAGACGACAGTTACTCCTGTAAAAGTCAAGATAAACAACGTCAGGATTCCTACGAACTGTGGGAACTGATGACTCCGCCCAAATATTTGACATACAGGATATAATGAGCAGGGAAATTTGAATTGATTCAGGTGTGGCTCAGTTGATCAGTTGGAAGAGCATTCTCCCTTGAGCATTTAATTTTCCCGATGTTTTTCGAACTTTAAAGTTAGCACAATAAATGCTATAAAAAATCATTCAAACATCAAGATGTTAAGAAGAGGCCTTTAGACTCAAAAGTGCAAACATTGGATGCCATAACCACTTCTGTCTGAAGTTGATCAGAAGTGACACTGTGACAGTGTTTGGTGAAGAGGTAGATGCGTGTTTTTGCGTTCATGTAGGTAGGTAACTAGTAGTTTAACAGTTATTGAAACTTATATAAAGGGTAGGCACGTAGGTACACTAGGTACTAACTTTCGTAATATTCCTTCACTACTAAATTATATGATATATATTTTATTTAGTTACCAAAACTGTCAAAAATGACAAATGTATATTGTATGAAAATAAAAGTTAAAAACTTACAAGTTGAACTAGTCTGGTATTTCTCCTAAACATGTTATCACAAAGTTAAATAAATTTCACATAAACCTGACTAACAGTAATAAATCATTGTAAAAAATCATGTGTCAAATCCTCTGAAGTTGTATTTTTTTTCTTATGTCAAATAGAATTTTATTCGTCTTAATGCCAAGAAGTTTTACTTCATAAATGAAAGAGGTTGAAGCATAGATAAGAATAAGGGTTGAAGTATATTATAGTTCTTGAAAAATGTTTAGTGTGTGCTATTACATAATAGATGTCAGGGCAAATTGTTTAAGCTATTCGGCGGTAGGGGGCTAAGTTTTAAGCTACTGCACGACAGGTGGCCCATTTAAATTATAGTTTTTCTATTTGTCAATAGATGGCGCTTATGTTTAATACGAATAGTATTATGTTATCTGTGATACGAAGTTATTAAAAATATGAGTGTTTGATTTCATTGTACTTTCGTAGCATAGGCGTATGGTAAGGTTGGTGATCATAAAACTAATTGATCTGTGGGATAGGCTAAGAAATACGAGCTGAACTGACAAGTAAGATGGTAAAGAAGCATACAAGACTCCCTGATGATAAACATTTAAATATTATATCTAATAGCTTATTTTTGATAAGTTAGTTTTTAATAGTAAAAATTAGAAAGGTTTACCAAAGCAAATGGAGATCTGTGACCTCTGCCTACCTCTATAGGAAACAGGCGTGATTTTACGAGTACCTATGTATGTATGTATGAATGCCAAAGCCTTGTCGCCATCTAGTAACAGTGCTTAGAAATAAAGTTGCCTGCCTGCTTTCGGAAGTTACGAGTGTAACCGTTTTTTTTTCCAATTTTGCATCTGTTTTGAAGTATATTATATTATCTGTGCTAATAGGTATACTCAAGGAGTGACGTGCACATTACTACTTGTTGAGAGGAATAGGAGTGGAAACGAGGAAAAAGGGAAAGTCGAAATGACGCCCCCAGTTTTCACCCACGACGACGGAACGGAGACAGAACGTTTGGGGTGAGAGGATGTTTGTTTGTTTGTGCAAATCCATGTTGCCACTTTCTCCGAAACTAACATTCCAATTTTGATGCAGTTTTCAGTTTTGGGTTCGGCTTTAATTGGAGCATGTTCTTAAATAGGTGTTACAATGACAACTCAACAGGAGGCGCTACAGCAAGCATTATTAATGCAAATCAATGTTGCCAATATTCTCCAAAAATACTAGTCCGATTTTGTTGCAATTTCAATTATTGGTTTGGGTTTGATTGGTGCATGTTCTTAGATAGGTGTTACGGTGACAACCCACTAGGGGGCGCTGCAGTAAACTATTATTGAATTATTTTTTATACGTCGTGGGTTTTTTAATTTTTCTTAATTTTATTACCTACTTGTGCTTCGTCAAGTTGGTGTTAAGTGAGACGGTGAGATTCACATGTGCTGTGAAAACTATATGCTTTGACCTCTAGAAAATATGCTCACCTGTGTAGGAGTCGTAGGACTGATACGGGTTCGAGATCACGGGCCCAGATCCGTCTTCAGTCCTTCTAGGAATTCCATCCAAATTATCCAAATTTCTGTCTAGATTTTTTTTATACCTCTTGGTGGTAGACAAGCACAGGGCCCACCTGATGGAAACTAGTTGCGTGACCTAAGGATGTGTGCAACACCAGGGGAGTCACATTCGTGCTGCCGACCCTGGAAGAATAGAGAGTTTCTGTGCCGTCAGTGCATGTGTTAGGTACTTACTTAGTTGTTTACTATTAAGTTATTTTAAGCCGATCACATAATCTCCTCCTTTTTGCAGTCGGCTATAAAAAATGTTTTTTATTTTACAAAAATATACACGTCCCTACTTAATGCAAATAAATAAAAAAATATTTCCCAACATTCTACACAACGCTATCTAGAACCAAGGTAAGCATAGCATAACTAGCTTGTGTTATGGAATCTAGAATTCGGATAAACATACTTAAATACATTTTTTTTGTAAATACATACATATTATACATAGAAACACCCAGACCAATGCAAATAGCCATATTCATGCATACAAATATTTGCACTGAGCGGGAAACGAACCCGCGCCTCCTGTGTGGCAGTCCTGTTCACTACCACCACGCCACGGAGGCTCAAAGCCTAAATATGATCACACATAAGATAACATTAATAGATCTAATTCAGATGACATTAAATTGTCCCCGATCGGTTACCGTTAAAACAAGGTCTCGAAAATTAATTAATTAGTTTCGTAGCCCTTTCGCTGGCTGATTATACTGTTATATTATACTGGTATGCGTGTATGAAAGCTCTTTGAGGAACATTAGCGGTACCCGTGACCACTTAAGACGATGTTATACGCCTCCTTAAATGATATAGGGTTGTCTAAGGATGATTTTGATGTCTATTATTTGTGCAATATTTCATGGTGATAAAGAAGGAACGATAAATTCGAATTACTTGATTTGTTGTTTCATTTGAATAGTTATTGAGTAATGTTTATTCTATTACAAAAAATAAAGTTGGAATGTCTGTTTGTAATATTATGATTAATTAAAAAGTTAAAAATACCCCCCCATCCGCACTTTAACCCCCATAACTTTTAAACGGCACAACCGATTTTCATCAAACATGTCTTAGAAGACTCGCACGTACATAACTCACATTTATTACAAAAAAAAAACAAAATTGAAATAGCTTCATCCATTCGGGAGCTAAGATGCCACAGACAGACAGAAACGTTTTCTCTTTGCGTCGGGGGTTAAAAATGTATTATTTTAGTGAATGCATGACACGATACCTACAACAAAAACATTTTTTTTCGTCTGTTTGTCTGTTTGTAACGCGTAATCGGAGATTAGATTTTCAGGTCAAGACCGATTTTGATGTGTTTTTTTCTGTAGATAGTTGATGTTGTCAGGCGTAATTTAGGCTACTTTAATTTTTGAAAAAGGTAATTAGGGTTACATCCTCGTAAAAAAACAGATGAAATGCATGCTGGCGAAGTTGTGGATGGAGCTAGTTTTAACATATATTCTTAAGTGATTTAGTTTAAGTGTATGCCTTTATATCTCACTAGCTTTTGCACGCGGCTCCACCCGCGTGGATATCGGTTATCGCGACCAAACATAGCCTATGTGTATCCACTGGTGGAGCATATTAGGAGATGCAAGTATCACAGGATCCACCGAGGGAATCGGTGGATCATAGTGAACTTTGGCGTGCCATCCGATCAATTCAAATCAAATCAAATCAAATCAAATTTTATTTACATAGAGCGTGGTTACATTACAGGTGTTATAAAATTGTTTGGAGCAGCACATTCTGCCGTTAGGCGCGGAAATATTTTTACAAGGAGTTAAATAAATTAAAATTACATAAACATTCGAGCTTTGTCCAGTCCTTATCAAAGAAAATTATTGTCGCGTCACAGAATTAATAAATTAGATTATACTTATACATTATGAGTAAATTACAATTGAATGTCCCTGTGCAATGAAATAAATTAGACTGGAATAAATGAATTGGATTAAACAACAACATCAGTACCTAGACATTAGTCCGATTTATAGTCCGATCCACTGGTGGATCGAGTTAGCGGATCCTACGGGACAGAGGGGTTAATTCAGGGAGTCAGCTAACTCCATACAAAATTCTATTAAATTCGCTCCAGCTATTTAGACGTGAAAGAGTAACAAACATCCATTCATCCATACTTACAAAGTTTAGCGTTTATATAATAGAATTAGCTTTTGCCCGCGGCTACGCCCGCGTGGATGTCGGTTATCGCGACCAAGACTATGTCCTTTCTCAAGGTCTAATCTACCCCTTTCCCAAATTTCATCAAAATGGGTTCAATGTTTTAGGCGTGAAAGCGTAACATACAGATAGACAGACAGAGTTAGTTTCGCATCAATATTAGTTTGGATAATGCTGAAGTTCCATCCATAATATTTACTAACAAGCGTTTATTTTTAAACTAACTACAACGGTTCCTTATTATTATAATATGACCTTATTATATCGTAGAATTGCCAGTATTCCGAGCAAAATATCGTCTCAGCATGTTTGCCAACCCTAGCAGCGACAGGGGTGCCTCCCTCACCAATTTGCTAAGACTCATGCAGCCCGCATCTTTGATTACAAATCTGCGTCCCATGTACCAATGTCCAATGGAAGCAGATGTCCAAATTGAATACCATTTCGATGGTATTGCACACAAGGTAACTTATAAAAGGATAGTAAATTATTAGAGAAGATGTTCTGGAATTAACCCGTGTCAATACTGACGGTCTGAAAAGGCGTCAATTCCTTTGTTTCATATTTATTCTGATACTAGCTTTTGTCCGCGGCTGGACATAGCCAATGTCCTTTCTCAAGGTCTAATTTACCCCTATACCAAATTTCATCAAAATCGGTTCTGTGGTTTAGGCGTGAAAGCGTAACATACAGACAGACAGACAGAGTTACTTTCGCATTTATAATATTACTAGCTTTTGCCCGCGGCTCAGCCCGCGTGGATGTCGGTTATCGCGACCAAACATAGCCTATGTCCTTTCTCAAGGTCTAATTTACCCCTATACCAAATTTCATCAAAATCGGTTCAGTGGTTTAGGCGTGAAAGCGTAACATACAGACAGACAGACAGACAGAAAGACAGACAAAGTTACTTTCGCATTTATAATATTAGTATGGAGTATGGATATTAGTATGGATTTGTAAGTAAGATAAGCATTCAATCGATTAGTCCATCGCAGTCCACTGCTGGACATAGGCCTTTCAATATTAGGAGGCTTTGGACTACTGTTTCCACACTGGCCAGACGGGTTGGTACAAGGTTTTATTTCGAGTTTTCCTTCTCTCGCGGTGATATCGTCCGCATATTTTTCCGTTAGTCGTCACTTACGAGACCTTTCGAATGATATAGGGTAGTGATACTTGTATTTTTGGCTTATTGGACGATTCGCACGAATTGAACTCGCCCGAAACGTGCGAATTGACTCCTTTAAAAATATATTATTTTTCTGTAGGCGATTCGCACGAATTCGTGCGAATCAACACTTCCAAAATTATGTAGTAGTTCTCCGTGACCACACGGTGTTAAGATAAACATAACAAATATTAAATTAGAATACAAGAAACATAAATAATGTGGCATTTTTAGAACTGATAATCCCGTTTCCACAACTGGCAGAGCTTACAGGTAGGGTAGGTACTTATTCCCGGGATACAAAGCCTATTCTAGATAGTTGCTAGCTAATTAGTTCACGTAACATTCATATACTCACACCTGTTAATCCTGGAGGAGGTAGGCACAGATGTATTAACACCCATATTTGGATATACAAACAGTTTTATCCCTTAGTCGCCTTAGGGCCGGTGCCCAGTGCCGACATCGGCAAGCATGAGGATTTGTATTTGTCGTATATCAATATATCTTATTATTATAGATATAAGGTTGAACTTTAATTGCTAACTATACCGCTGCAGAACGCCGATCTATGCCGACGGTAGTCGACGATCGTCATTGAAATTTCAATTTTATGATGATAGTGATAAGGTCTTATTATGCTTGGCCAACTGAAGCTCGCCGATGCCGATAATGGGGGCGCCGGCCCTTATTCGACACCCACAGGAAGAGATGCGGTGACCCTATTCTACTTCACTGGGAACCAAACGGTCTAGTTCATGAATAAGAGCACGTGTGCTGTATTACTGACTCGAGTCAGTAATGCTTGAGAGGCAGACGGTGGAGTGGGCTCGGGGGAGACTTAGGATTCTCCAGGCCTGCTGAGCCTGTGAAAAGCGTCTAGCAGAGGCGACTCAGATGTCTGCCCCTCTTCTCCGCAGTATGTAGGTATTCATGTGGATTATCGAACGAGAACAGAAAAAAATAGATCTAAGATAGGTAGGTACACATGACATACTTTTTTTTTTCGTACGAAAATCCCCTCGGCTACCTACCCCGCCGGAGCTGGAAGGGGAGGCGCCGACTCACAGTCGTAGTGCTAGGCCGGAGGTGAGGTTGTCTTCGACATATCCCTCGCACTCCGGCTGACCCACGGCCATCCCTTACGGTCTGGACCTCCTCGGATACTTCACCTCACTGGAGCTACCGACAAGGTGAAGCCCAAGGTAGGTAAAAAAAAGTGAATGTTTTAAAATTGAAGCCCAAGCAAGTTGGTACAGTTTACGTGGGAGGAATTCGGAAAGAGCGCCATCTGGCGGATAAGTTCCGAAGTCTTAAGTTATTAATACTTCGATGTATTGTTTAGAGGTAGACCCAAAGCGAACATAGCTTACTTAGTACTGGTCACTGTTCACGCATACAGGCGTAAGTGACATTGTCTAATCTAAATGATATTGTTAGATTTCGTGCTATCCTGTGTGGCGTAGTATCGAACATTGCACTATATAATACCACTCTGTATTTGGTCACTACAATGATTTTTTTAAACTTTGCTTATTAACAATGCTTTTTTTTAAATTGAATTATTCCTGAACCTCAAATCCACTAAGATCCTAACCATTTATTATGCTAACATTAAAGTTCGAAAAACATCGGAAAAAATGAAATGCTCAAGTGAGAAGGAAAAGTCGTGAGTTCAAGTCTCAATTGAGCATTTCATTTTCCGATGTTTTTCAATATACGTACGTCTCATGCGATTCATATATTTTATGTCTAATCGTAAATTCTAAACAAAAATTACCGCACAATCGATTTAGTAGTTTTTAAGGTTGCTATATCAAACTATGAAATATTAAATTTATTATATTCTGTACAACTTTGGAGCAAAATGTATTAGTTATAACGCCCTTATGCGAGACGAGCGTCCGTCTTGTTGGAGCAAGTTGTGCCATCTCAGGTAATAAGTAAGCTACTGTTTCAGCTTAAATGCTCAGACTTGCTGCTCGCAAACACCACGCCCAGTGTGGGGCGGGCGTTGGAAATATCGATAACAATATCTGTACTTTTAAATATAGATGTACTTAATAATTATGGCCACCCCTTTATGTACAAGCATTTACCCGAATGGTTAAGAAATGTATTAACACACACAACATGTTGTTAACTATATTTTTTGCATAATACGAATATAACAGCACCAAATCTCGGTTACAGGCATTCATAGTTTGTATTTTGGAGCTCATGGTCCACTTTCTCACTCCTTCCTTCCAGAGTTTTGTTTACATTGACTTTTATAAGAGTGACAGCCGTTTGACTCTTAGAAACCAGCCTAAGTCCGAATCTAATTGTTCAATCACATCAAATAGGTGTACAGTGTACACGCCTGCAGGTCACCCTGGGTCAGGGTGACCTGCAGGTGCCAGAAAAAAGTTCCAGATTTTTTTTTAAAACCCCCATACATTTTTCCTTTCACCTGAACATTATTCCCATAAATTATAAATAAAGAAAATCGCCAAATTAATACTTCCAAATGATTTTGCTTTCGAAACTGTGCACAAATTCTTTTTATCCGAAACGACTATAAAATCATCCAATGTAGACATACATTTTGTAGTTTAAACAAATTCAGAAATATCGATATCGATAATTTTCAATCGCCTTCACATCTCTTCAGAAAGTGGTCAGTAAGCGAGTTGAATACTTTCTTGGCCCGTAAGTCCGGTGTTTGGAACTTCCCAACTTGTCGAATTATTGAATACCTACTATCGAGATAGATTTATAGTTTGTCTTACGTACAATGCGCCGTTGTTGGCAAATTGTGGTTGAATAAATAACACTGGGAACTATTTGACTTAGCCGATCGTACTTGGGAATTGTGGACGTTACTTATAGACAGATAGGACAAATTGTTTTATTAGTTATAGTCTAAGAGCTTCTGAAGTTTTTTTGACTTCAGAATTACGTCATAATATAAAGGTTGGATTAATTCCACTGGAACTGTCATATAGAATTTCTTACGTGGTCCGACGGGTCGTTGTGTTGGGACCATGAGTTTTATCACACTGGTAAACTTTGAATCGTGGTTACACTGGTTACTTTGGATCTGTCAAAGTAACCACACTGAAACAGTTGTAATAATAGTTATAATAGTAGGAGTGGATTTGAATAGCTGATTAAAACGTCTAGTAAGTAAAAAGTGTAATTTTTTATATCATATTCTACGGGATGTTAACTGAAAGCATATCATTTATGTAAATACCTTATAGGTCAAAAGATAATTCAATATAATGGAATATAACATAAATTGTTTATTTGTACATAAGTACTTGGGCAGCCATTTGATGATGTTTCATAAGAACGTTGGAACGTTCTAACACTCTTTCAAACGTGATTCAATCATCTATCAAAACCTTCAAAACCATCACAATTCAAAGTTTCCAAATTTTCAAATCTTATGATCTTACCGTATTACAAAAATAAATCAGCCTTCATATATGTAATGTATCTAAATGTACAATGAGAAAAGAAAATTTATTAGCTGACAAGTTGAAGAATGATCCAGTGATGGATGGAGATGGACCTTCATCATTTTATACAATACAATACAATATATTTTTATTTTCTCCTCACAAAAAACAAAATAATGCAGGCACAAGAAACAAAAAAGATACATGATAAAAGTAAAACTGAAACCAATAGCATCAGAAATGGTGGTCTGGATCTGGCTGGACAGCACCTAAGCTTTTTGCCTTCTACGTGGTACAGTGAGTTGGCCTACCAAATATAAAAAAAGGACGTCTGGTGTCCACAAGCTCTCGGTCTATAAGCTAACAAGTTTCAAATACAAATGTCTTTACTCATTTTCCCACAAAGTAACACTTCTGAACGTTAAATAGCTTACATTCACAGCCGGACCAGGTAGTTAATAATGTACGAGAAATGCGAGTGTAGTGTAAAAGAGATATTCAGAATTAATGTCTGAATAACACTTCACAGCTGAGGAAATACCCAGCAAAAGCGTCGGTAGCTTAGTGGTTAAGGAGTCAGCCTTACAATCGAGAGGTCCTGGGTTCGAACCTGGACCTTACACTACCAACGTGAACCCACTCCTAGCACAAGCTATTTAGCTTAGTTGGAGGGGTTAGAGGGAATATTAGTAATTTCGGTTTTAGTATTCTTTAAAAAAAAAATATGATAAGTATAAATAGCTAGTATTGCCCGCGGGTCTGCCCGCGTGAATGTCGGTTATCGCAACCAAATATAGCCTATGTCCTTTTCTACCCTTATACCAAATTTCATCAAAATCGGTTCAGTGGTTTAGGCGGGAAAGCGTAATATACAGACAGACAGAGTGAGGGAGTTACTTTCGCATTTGTAATATTAGTCTAGATTCTGAGCAAGTTTCTGTGACAATAAATTGGGGTAGATGAGTTGTCGACTTGTCAAATCAGTTTCTTTTTAACCCCCGACGCAAAAACGAGGGGATGTTATAAGTTTGATTATTACATAAGAAAACAGTAAGTTACGCGAAAATTTGTATGAAACGGTCAACTATGGCGTCAGTTAAATTTCTCCACGACAAATAGTCTTGGATTTAAAAAATAATGGAGGTCAGAAAATAACAATACCTATACGTAATGTTTATAGTTCAAATGGATATAGATTGAAAAAAAAAAATGAATAGTTACCATTTTACCAGCTTTAAAATTTAATGAATTAGGTTTTTAAATTTTTAATAAACTCTGTTTACTTTACGGTATATATTTATAAATACAATCTATCGAGTTTATCAGACCGAACAAAACTCACCATAATATAACACCCTGTAGATACACCTCTCACCCACATGATTATGACACATTGTCTATTATTACCAGCAGTTATATGCGTATTTTTTATTCTGGTAACACTTTTATGTAACTTGTTAGGAACCTGCCTGCCTACTCTTGTTGAAATAAATGGTAGGGGAGGTGCAGCTTGGTGATACAAGTCTGAAATAGACTACGATGCATGGATAACTGTATAGTTACTGGCATATATTTTGAGCTCAAGTCGCGAGTAAAATAAAACGAGGCCCGGCCACGCGCGGATTTTTGATATAATCTGTGATTTGCCACTGTGGTGTGGCGGACTGCTACGCAGGAGGCGCGGGTTCCATCCTCGCTCAGTGCAAATATTTGTATGCATGAATATGACTATTTGCTTTGGTCTGGGTCTTTCTATGTATAATATGTATGTATTTACAAAAAAAGTATCTAAGTATGTTTGTCCGCATTCTAGATTCCATAACACAAGCTAATTAAACTTGCCATGGGACCCGGTCTAGATAGAGTTGTGTAGAATGTTGTGGAAAAAAAATTGCGTAGCACATTTAAACTCATTTAAACTCCTCACCCCCGTAGCACCCTTGCTATCCCAAAAGATATGCTCGTATAGAGAGATAGAGACAGAACTGGGGTCAATATATGCCGGTAGCTATACCGGGTTAGGTTTGGAAAGTAAAAGTTAGCGATATGATAGTTTTATTCAACTGTATTTATTTAAGGTGTGTGTATGTCGTCCTTGCTTCCGATAGGCTAGTTGACGCTTTTTTCAAGTAGGTATGTCTTAAATGCTTACTGACGTTATAGTAGGTAGAGCCAAAAAAAATATTAAGTAATATATTTTTTGAGATCTAGAATACCTTCGAAAATATATTTTTTAAATATGTTTTAGTTAAGCTGACGTAAACGCTGTCCGGCATGTTTATCTGTAGATTATCCATGCTGTGACGTCTTACAATTTGTAAACAGTTGATAGCGTTTTTAGAGCATTTCAAATATTAAAAAAATATACAATTTTTAAATGGAATTTATACTTACCATCTGATAGTTTTATTAGTTGTATTCGATTTAAATTGGTTTTGTACGACAAATAATGTAAGAAATACGAGGAATACTCTTAAAATTTAATACGAGTCAAATAGCCTAATGCAGCTTGCAGCGCTACCTACTGGGTTGAATGCCTATAATCTATGGACAAGTTCAAGCAATTACATACAACAAAAAATGTTTGTATATCTATGAGCGCATTCTCTTACTTGAGAATGCGCTCATAGATATACAAACATTTTTCAGATTTCAATCAGTTAACTACTTGAATACCTAAACTAAAACAGAAATATTCATGCATAGAAATATTTTACCCAGCGGCAATCGAAACCGCGACCTACGTGCGTCGTAGCAGTTGAAAGTTCTACCGGTACACCACACAGGTATCTACTAAAAAAAATGACGAATAAATCAATTATTTTAGTTAAATTAGATGGGTGATCATTAACAAAAAACTCGATGTTCTTGGATAAGAATAAATCTTGTCTATTCTACATTCATAAAAGGACAGTATAATAACGGTTCTTCCAGTAACCAGTTTTAAAATACAATGAAATAGTAAACCTGTCTATTGGGGGAGCATTCAAGAATACCCTCTTATAGACAAAGTTACAACTTGTTTTGAGTTTTTAGTGGCATTCTGTGATAAATGTTCAATGTCAAACGCGAAGCTCAAGACCGTACGGGATGGAAACCCACTGTGGACGTCCTCTGCCCCAGCTAGGGGCCAAAGGACCTTAAGTCGAGTCAGTCAAGTGTGATAAATGTTAAGATGGATATTCAGCTGTTAAGCCTGTTATTCTCAAGTTCAGATTTCATAGAATGTCTAATATTATTAGCCACACACCAAGGCAGCATTTGCTGCGCACACAGCAAATTACTAAAAAAAATAGTTATTGACAAGACGTGTTTGCTGCGTAAATGTAAAAGCAGCACTTGATATGTGCGCAGTAAATGCTGCTTTGGTGTCCAAACCTTTAGAATGCATGTAAGAGGCCAGTGGGTCACGTTAAGATCTTCAGAGTCTACGTCTCATTTGCAAACCAGTACACCGGCTAATTGATGGACGAAGCTATGGTATACATTTTGTTCGCGGATATGTGGAGTCAGAAGTTCAGTTTCATCAAAATAGGGCTCATGACTCCTTTGAGCAGTTTTCGCTATTCCTTATAGTTTCGGATTTGGCCATCCAATCCCTTTTGAAAAATTCACCCTGTATATGCCAGATTAGTACCAGGCCCATTGTCTTTTATCTTGTTTTGTCTTTTACCGGAGCGAATACCGTCTGGCTCCACATATCCGAGAACAAAATGTGAACCATAGCAGGCTGTGTCCATCAATTAGCCGGTGTATTGGTTTGCAAAAAAAAAAAAAAGGTTTGCAAATGAGCACTTTACGCTATTCCTTATAGGATTTGGCCATCCAATCTATTTTGAAAAATTTACGCTGTATACCTAATAGGCAGAACTGAGTCCGATTTGGTACGGAATGTGCGTTAACATTTTTATAATAAGTAGTGCCTAGATGCCTTCACCTGATAGTAAGCGGAAGGCAAAGTCTAAGGGAAGAAAATGACCAGTACTCCGACAACGTTACAATGGGTGGTCCTTAACTTAACTTCCTTTAACTTATAATAGTAAATAGCTAATCCAAACAAGCAGTTTTGTCGCAGAACACACTCAACCTATTGTCTTCGAATTTCAAAATGCAAGCTAAAATTTATCGCCATACCTGTGTAAGACTTGAATAATTCTAATATATTAGTAGAACTAATAATACATTCCATACTCAAGTGTGTAGCGGAACCGGATGTACTATTGTGACGCAGAGGGAAGTAGCGAAGACTTCCTGCCAGCGATAAATTCGCCAGTGTTGCTGTGTTGCCAGTGTTTTGGCAATGCCTTTGGCGTGAGGACTGGGCGCCACTGGGGTAAGACAATGTATGAAATATGTAAACAGGTTCAACTTTGACTACTTTGTGATTTCGAGATTTCGTAATGCTTGTTGTATTTTAAGTAGGTATGTGGTTATTAAGGTTTGTGATTTTTATACCCAAATAAACGTACCTATTTAGACATTATTTTTTCAACGTTTAGTTATATTTTATAATACTTCTAATGTTATGAAACTACAAATATTGAGGCCATGCTTGCCTGCCGGCTCCATAATCATACGAGTGCAGATACCAGTTGCATTGAAAGCTGGCCCTTTGGAGCCCGAGACCTCCTATTCCTGGATAATACTTCTGACTCCAGAAAATCCTGCGTCAGAGTCTCTGTCACTCAGCAGACGATGTTAATCTAGTTATCCAACAGTAGATACAGATAAAATATTAGGTACTTCGCGCTGGCACAGTTGGGTAAAAATATAACGTAATGTATCTTTTTACACGACTGCGTCTCACTATAGAGAGATATTTCTGGGACATATTTTGCGATTGTTCTAAGTTACAAAACTTGATAATAAAAAAGCGACATTTTCATCAGATCGGAAGCGAGTCGCTTCAAATAACGAGCGCCCCGAGGTTTGGCGCCGACGCCGTCTAGAAAGTTCTTAACCTCATTAAATGTCGTATAATTTCAAGTCATTTACATAAGGAAAAGATAAAGACAAGACGCGGGGAACGACGCCATTTTGATTTTTCAAATATCGAAGGGGAGAATAGGGGTGTGCGGGCCAGCGATTCGCAAATTCGCGCGCGCTCAGCTAACGTTTCATTGCGTAATTTTGAATAGGGCTATAATATTTTTTTCTCCCCTTACGAATTGTTGGTTAAGTTTTGCAGCGGTTGCTTTTTAGAATTCGATTATTGTAATGTTAATATTCTGAAGTAATAAAAAGAAGATTTATATTGGAAAGTCGATTCGTTATGGATTTGTTTTATTGATGGCAGGAAAATTTTATTAGGTACATACGGAGTAAAATTTAAGTAACGTACTAATATATACCTACAGTTGTGGAGATTGTTTGCATTTAATAGTCCAATCTAGTTCTGTCTCAATCTAGGAGAGGGCCACAGGCTGTTTAGTATCTTGCTTCGGCCCTCAGCAAACAATAAGAAAAAAAGGTCAGACCGTTCGTGTCCCACTATAACTATAACTGAGCCCGAATAAAACTGATTACTGCAAGTAAAACCAAGGTATTCAACTAGTTGCGTATAGTTTTTACTAGAAATCGTGAAAATATTTCAATATGTATATTGTCTTTTATACTGAACTTGATTTAACCTTGGCAGTGATATTAATAAAACCGTATGGTTCGGTAACTGGTGACAAGCGCATAAAAACCGCTGAAAGTAAACAAACATTGTAAATATTGACCCATCTATAGCACCTATGTTACGAACAACTACAATAAAAAAAACAAACGTGTCAGACAATAATCAACCTTATTCCACACGACGTAAAGCATTAACATCGAGCCTTAACTTGTAAGGCGTGGAGATGGCGGTTGACAAGTTGGTCTATAAATAATTTATGGATTAATAAAAGGATTGGTCACGTGGTAAGGCCACATTACCCTACAACGATCCTCTGATCGTGATTAGTGTGGAATGTTAACAGGAAAACGCGTGGAGTGGATAGAGTAAGTTAACACATTGCTAAGTTACGCAATACTAGCTAGGTCGGTTACATGTGACATGAGTTGATGTGAGGTACAGCGTTAAATATGAATATGACACGTCACTTCACCAATAATATCTATGGTTGTTGGTGTCATTTGCGTCAAGCACGGTGACTGACATAAGTCATAAGTCTATGGTCGCTCAATATTAAGCGACCATAGATAACAATTAGTAAACAGCGGCGCGATTCGACAATTTCGTCTTTAATTTTCAAAGTTTTGAGTTGCCGCCCGCCGCCATGAATGCTTTATTTCCCTTGTCTTTTCAATTTTATTTTGTGTAGGTACTGTATAAGGTGTGCCTTGTGCTTGCAAATTACTGTATTTTCTTTCGTTCTTTCTTTCTTGGTCTTAGGATGGGTGACACACATGGAAACACATTTATTCGCTCCTGTGACAGCACGTTCAGCTGCAATGGGAATCGTTAACAACTGGACTATCTATATAACTTCAATATCACTAACGGGTTGTGGAGGTCAGATAGCAGTTTCATAACCGTCTCGCAGCTAACAGCGACACTAATTGGTTTGGTGAAAGGCTCAGAGAATGATCATCTAACGGACAGAAAAAAATGTTTGTAATGATTTCAGTAATGTAGTGGTTTTATTTTTCTGTCAATCCTCTTACAAATTTAGTTGGATTATTAACAAAAAATGCAAGGTGAAACTGGTAAACACTGCTGGAACATGGAACACATTATGGTATTGTATTTCCTATATCTACAACTGCTTCCAAAAAACAAAATTTATTAACATTATTTTTTACTCAATTGCTAAGAAGGGTTTAAAACTTAATGGCAATTAAGTTTTAGGCTACGACATACGCAACGAATGGCCCACTCCCCAATTTAAAAAAAGAACAACAATCTAGGTAACTATTTATATAATCAACTAGCTGACCCACCCCAGCTTAGCTCGCGGCATATTTTGAAACCTCGTATTATCACAGCTTTGCCCCCTTGATTATTAGCGTGATGATTCCTCAATAAACGGACTATTCAACACAAAAAGAATTCCTGAGATTAGCGTGTTCAACAAACAAACTCTTCAGCGTGCAGCGGTTTATTATAAGTTTAGATTATAACAAACAACGATACCTACTTCAATATCACCAAATCATCAACATAAAAAAAATTTGCGACCTGAATATCTCCTTAAATTATAAAGATGCATGGTCATCCTAATTTAATCTCTTGCTCGCACTGTATAAATTTGTTTTAAATAAAAGCATTAAACAAAAGCAAAATTAAAAAAAAAAAACAGGAAGTTTACTGAGTTTCTTGCTGGTATCTTCTCAGTAGAACCAATCTACCGAACAAGCGAAAGAATCATTTTCAAATGATTTACATATTTTATTTATTATTCTTTACATTCCGTTCATCAATGTAAAATTATGACGTTCATATGTGCTCTTTATGTGCCTAAACTGAATAAATGAAATTGATTCTTTGATTCTTCTTTGATTAACCAACTAAAAATATGTTCTACCAATAACAGCTCTACGCGTGTCCTTAGTACACAAGTCTGTCCGTAGTCGGGCCGTGGACATGAACTAATTTGTCTTACGAGCTCACTCTTGTTACTTTAGGAGTACAAGCAGACAATTTTCTGCGATCATTTCTTCTAAGTGAGTCATTTGTATGCTGAGACATATTAATCATGATTAAAATGTTACGGTTAATTCGATAAACCATACGGGGCCCTTTGTTGAGTACCCTTTAAAGGTTATTAATTTATTTAGTTATTGTAGGGGTCAACTCTGACCATACGTCGTCTCCGCTGAGCTCTTATAGACGAGGTAGACCCAAAAAGTACTTTCTTGGCGTCGTCGTCGTCGTGGATGGGGAGAAGTAAAAATTAAATTAAAAATTAAAAAAAAAACCCCGTTATTTTTATTTTATACTTTTTAATTTGATCTACTAACCAAGCTCTTTCATTTGATACCCATATTGAGGGAATTCTAAAGAAATTTGTATTCCAACATGTTGTGGCGGCGGCCATCTTGGACCGATTTTTTTCAAACATAGCTAAGAACAGTCCCGACTAATATACCTTTCAAACAGAAAAACTAAATCCAAATCGGTTCATCCGTTTGGGTGCTACCATGCCACAGACGCACACACACACACACACACACACACACACACACACACACACACACACACACACACACACACACAGACACGTCAAACTTATAACACCCCGTCGTTTTTGCATCGGGGGTTAAAAAGCAAGAAAGCGGACCCGAGGCGAGGACCTCGAACGTTAACTGGACTAACGCATAGATTGACTGAGTGTTTGCTTTTTATAACCTACTGACTTCTATGAAAGTCATGGCCTACTACAAGCAAAAATTGTGGCATAGCGGGTAACGTGGAAATAAAGTTTTAACTTCGTAAGTATTTGGAACGGGTCGCAGAAACTAGAGATTAATACAAAAATATTCATTGGTTCCGATAGTTCATAAGAACATCGATAGATTACTCCACCGTCATTTTAAAGACGGTTATTAATAGAAGGGAAATTTGAATCACAGGGGAAGATGGCGGGTTCGAGTCCCGCCCGAGAAGATTCATTTTTCCTGATGTATTCGATTTGTATAGTTAGCATACTTAATGCTATAAATATCATTCAAATAAAAATACCTATTTAGTCGTAAATATTGAGCCAAGGGCAGCCCGTCTTGCGCGGGCGGGCCCCGCGGCCGGAGGGCGGGCGACGCTTCCGTCGGAAATGCTCCTCGCTACCTCCAGTCTAATTGGAATTTCACTCACCTACTTAATGCAATTACGGCGCGACGATTGCGATCAAATAGTTTATCTATATTTCGTGTTCGGCTTCATGACTTTCATCATCATAATCATTGTTCTTTTTAGAAACTTAGGATGCAATTGAACTCCGAAGTTTGCCCTCGAATGGTTTTTGATTGGTAGGCTTATAAGGCTTTTCCGTTAGCGATTGCGGGCTGGGCTACCAACAACGTTGAGAGGAAAACCTGTCCCTTTTTTTCCGTCCGGAAATCCCCTCGGATACCGCCCCTGCCGGAGCCGGAAGGTGAGGTTATGTCGGACTCAATCCGACTAAAACCGCACGCCAACTGTGGGTCGTGGTGCTAGGCCGGAGGTGAGGTTGTCTTCGACATATCCCCGGCTGACCCAGGAAAACCTGCCCCAGAGCTTCGTTCGATATTTGGCAAGTCTATAGACTTGCGGGCTAGGTTGTCTTGGGCCTCTAAGATGTCGGTTGGACTCCCATTCATACCCAGTATATTTCGTTGACTCAATATTTAATGAGATGTATGAGGCCCCACGAAGATCCTAACCCAGTATCAGCTACCTTTACTCCCAATAGGTAGCCTACCAGAGTAACGACTGCCATTGATGTTCGTATGGCAACCGGGACCGACGGCTTAACGTGCTCTCTGAGGCAAGACCACAACAATACAAATACCCATGTTCATGTATACAAATATTTGCACTAATTAGGGATCGAACCCGCGCCTTCTGAGTAGTGGTTGCGGTCAATACCGCCACGCCATAAAGGCTGTAAATTCTACTTACTCATGCAGCCAAAACATATTTCGCTACGAGTTTCTTACGCAGCAAAATCGCCTTTTTCGCGTAGGAGAGACTAAAATACTTTTTTTACATCTTTCTTTTAGTTTGTTAGTTACGTACCTTTATATAGTAGGTAGCTACCTCAGTTGTTTACAGATACTAAGTTACGCGTACAACCATATCGCAGGCAAGTTGAACGTGGGCATATATCATGTTTCCTGTATCCACACGGACTGTCGTCCACTTATCAGTTGCCAAGTAGGTGGACTAGATAAATTTTAGGCTGCGGTTAAAGTCATGAGCGGTAACTGCTATTATTAATCTATAAAGATGAGCTGTGTGTGCAAGTGAGATAAAGTAATTGTTTTAAATAAAACCCCTGGTTGCAGTTTGTAAGGACACAGGGTCTCATAAAATGCTTATTCAACAGATTCAAGTGCAACTCCTTTACACCTGAGCCCGGATTTGATTGCTGTTTAGCTTTTTTTCTGTTAGGAAATTTATAACAGCAGCATAGATATTACAAAAATACAGTTACTCATCAGAACCGTAGACCGGTGCAAATCGAAGACTTACCAGATTGTAGGTGTGTATCAGTGTAATTGTTCTATTTTTTTTTATATTAAGTCCGTCAATTGACTATACCCCGCTATACAGTAAGAAGATAGGTTGAAATTCAGGTGAACCAGACCTCCACATAGATACTGACATCTGGTCTCTACAGAGACAGCTTCGACAGACTCGATAGATTCAACAGATTAGAATAGGAGAACCTGGAGTTGTTAGTTTGTATTCAGTACATCTATACATACAAAATTACTTGTCCCGACTAACTGACTGACTGGTTCATCAACGCAGAGCTTAAACCGCTGGACCTACAAACTTGAAATTTTGACAATAGATGCATTTTATGGTGCAAGCATCCACTAATAAAGGATTTTTGGAAATTCGGCTAGTAAAAAGTTTGTATGAAAGTCCGTCATTTTCAGAGCTAGATGTACTAAATTTCATAAACCTGTATCTTTTAAGAAATATATGAACACGTGTATCAGCCTTTTTCAAAATTTAACGAAACATGTTCTGTCCGCTGATCGCTCACACTTGAGCTCCATGATCATAACCGACGCCAAGTAACTCGTCTCAGCGAGGCGCTCCGGGGGAGAGCGTCGCCTGCGCTGGATGGCCTCATCACATGCCTCGCTACACTTCGACACAGGGGTCAACCTGTGTGCCTACGTTATGGGCATATTATAATAATAATATTTGCTTATGTACAGCCTGAGTGAAGCGAGAAATTTCCATGATACAGAGTAATTCAGAAGGGTCAAAAAGTTAGACATCGTGAGAGTTTTACTTATATCTTTTCATTTAGATATTTAATTATTGGAATGGTATCAAATACGGTAGGCGTAGGCCCTTGTATTTTTAGGGGTCATGTGCGAAAGATTGGGTTAGAAGGTTGCGGCGGCTTACAGAGATCATATCCTTCGTGTTAGGTTACCTACTTTAGATATTTACAGTATTTACTGCATGAAGATATATCGATGATACGAGAGTTTGTATTTGTGGCTATTCGATGAAATAGCTCATTTGTTATATAATATCAACCAAACAATTAGCCCACCGGAGCCCACTGCTGGCCATAGGTCTCTCCCAATGTGCGCCATTTCATCCGATTTCGCATCCATTCGATAATATGGCGTGAACAAATAATAAATAGGGTTTCTCAAAAGTGTCTTCCGAAAACCAGTCGATACGATACGTCTACTGTCCCTATCCAACTATAGGTACCTATATCATAATTGTCAGACTGTGACGCACTTCCCAAAATGCTTAACATAACTGTAAATATTCAGATTTATATTGCGAAACAATATCGTAAATCTTTCGTACCCTCCCCAATACCGCATACTTGTGGTCGAGGCCGCTCAAATATTGAATTCGATCAGTTATGGTACACCCTTTATTGCTATCTATCATTTACTTGTATGGGGTTATGGTGCGTGCCTGTCGTGAAGGAGAAAATCTGTAAAGATCATTCGATAAAACACCAAAATTATTTGTGTAGATCGTTGGGTTTGCAAGCTGAAGTGATATAGAAAGAAAAATAGGGACGAAAACTGGCTTTATTGACATCATCAGAAAGTTAGGCACAGTTGTAAATAACGCCTATATTTTGGTGTTTTTCCGATCTCTTTTGGGATACTTTTTGGGACACCGTGTTGCTATTCTGCGGTGTGTTCTAAATGGGAAAATCTTAAGAAACTTTTGGTCAAACCTTAGTTAATGTAGAAACCCTGAAGGAATCTTCTTATGTCCTTCTTTTAGAACCACATAAAAAAATTGTTTGTTTTGCATTACACAGTTTGGTGTAACAGTTTTGTGACTGAAACCTCCTTTTAAGCAAGTAATGTACATATTGTAGTCATTTCGACAAATCATAGCAACAAATTAAGTTAAGGGTAAAAACTACGAACCTCCTTAAAAATGTGTTATAGTGTACTAAATTATAAACTTAAGATTGAAACAGTTTACTTACATTGCGAAAACCTCGAGTCATACATTTATAATAAACTTTCATTCTTAAAAAACTTCAAACAGCCTTCAACGACCCCTCACAGGGAGGGGAAAGAAAAAATCGGCCTAGCAAAGACGCAATTACTCCTACGCAAAATTTTGATACTATTTCTTAACTAAACGATTGAACATTTCCAAGGATATAAGGTTGAAAATCGCGTGCAGAATACAGCCTCAACAGCATAATAGATTGTCAGGGAGCCGGCTAAAAGCTCGGGAGTATCAAAGAAATACGTCTAATGAATCTATTGATAGAGATATGTATGTTGTATATTTTTTAATAGAGGAGTAAAGCTGTGTGTGTGCAAGGAGGGGAGATGCTAAGAGATGCTTTCTTCGGACCCTCGTTTCTTATAGCCGTGACTAGATATCTTGATCGTTGTAAATTTGAAGTTAAATTGAACCATATTTGTGTACTATTTCAACATGATTGCCCAAACGAAACATTTTCAGAATCTATAATTATATGAGTTTCTTTATTAAATAAATGATTGGGTTTGAATCTATACTAATATTATAAATGCGAAAGTAACTCTGTCTGTCTGTCTGTATGTTACGATTTCACGCCTAAACCACTAAACCGATTTTGATGAAATTTGGTATAAGGGTAGATTAGACCTTGCGAAAGGACATAGGCTATGTTTGGTCGCAATAACCGACATCCAAGCCGCATTCATTTGTTATTAATTCGTTTTATTTTGCGTTATAAGTAAGTCGTTACGTAATCATACCGATACTTAATCACTGACTCAGATAAGCCCGTGGATATAAGTAAAAGTGTTTAAAAAATGTAAAATTATGTGAGGTTTCTTTGTACTTCACTGAGTCCAGAGTTCCGAAAATCCAGAGATTTAAAAAAAAACCGATGGGTCGGTTTTCTTTTCGGTTCAGAAGTCCAATTTGATAGATAGAGTTTCTTCATTCGTATTATCCATTCGCTGCTGCCGCTAGTTGCACCGCATGCCTTGAAACGCTACATCTATAGATATTGCGGAAAATACTAAGCTATTCCGAATTATTCCGAAATAGAATATATAAGTGACGTAAACATTAGAACATATTCAGGGTGAAAAATATTTTTTTACCAATTTTAACAAAAGCAATCCCCTTAACCACCATTTCAGGTATGACAGTTAACAGTCAGATAGACAGATTAAGTACCTATGTCAATTTAATATAACTCAACAATTAATTAAAGTATCAATTTCATTTATTCAGTTTAGGCACATACAAAGCACTTATGAATGTCAAAATTTTACAATTATGTCATTTACTTAAGAGTCCGTACCACTCCAGCTCGAATTCAAATTTTACCCCCGCGCGCCTCAACAACGCACTCGCGCCGGTACTACTCGCGCGCAGATGCATCTATCTCACTCCCGCGATGACCCCGGGCCGGCCGACGCGAGGCTCGGCCGCCAAGTTCACGCGTTATCAATCGATAGGGTAAAGTAGCTAGTAATTTAGACATCAAGAAAGTTATGGCAATAAACAAACTTTTGAGAAAAGTGTGCATATTGTAATGATAATTTACATAAAACTTATAATATATTTATACTTATCCTATTAATATTATAAATGCGAAAGTTTGTGAGTATGTATCGCTGTATGTATGGATGTTTGTTACTCTTTCACGCAAAAACTACTAAATGGATCTGGCTGAAATTTTATACAGGGGTAAATTAGAACCTGGAATAACACATAAGTTGCTTTTTATTCCGGGTTAAGGTTCCCATGGGTTGCAGGAACGGGAACAAAACTTCACGCGGGCGAAGCTACGGGCAGCAGCTTTTTTTTTTTTTTGACCGTGGGGGAAATCCTTCATGGATGTTATGCCGGACTCCTACCGACTAAAACCCCCACGGTATCGCCCAGCAGCCTATAGTTGGGAGCCCCGGGTAAGCCCTCGGAAGGATGTCCCAGGGCTCCCAACAACCAACTCGTCTAGGGGGTGGTTCAGGTGCTATCCCGCGTCTATGGGGGGTTTTCGGGTATCATCCCGCTTCATAGGAGGGGGGAGGCGTGCGTGAGTCCGTCACGTCATGCTGCCGTCATGGGCCTGCTTCTGTAAGGACGATGAGCAGCCAACTCACCGTCCTCAGGCCCCCGGTCATGGAGGCCGATGGTCTTCGGCGAAGACACGTCGGCGGCGTCCAAGCCGCCGACTGCGGAACTCGGGTGGGAGAGTTCTCTCCCGCTTCCGCCCCGCCGCCTCCTTCACGAGCATGACCTGCTCGCAGAAAGAGGCGGCGCAGTCCCACTTACTCCCGCTGGAGACCATGGCTCCCACCATGGTCTCGAGCGAGAGAGTGTCCACGCCCAAACCCACCACGAGGACCTGGCGCTGTTGCGCCCACGCCGTGCACTCCACCGGCGTGTGGAGCGCCGTGTCATTGCTGCGGTCCCCGCAGTGCTGACAACCGGCCGTGGTTTCCCGGTGTCTTCGCCACAGATACCTACCGAAGCTACCGTGCCCGGTAAGCATCTGTGACAACCGGTAGGAGAGAGCACCATGTCTCCTCTCCAGCCACTCGTCCATGACCGGTCTGACGGCCGCGATTGTGGCGAATCCCCCCTTTGGTTGCTCAAGTCGCACCTTCCATGTCTCCACGGTTTCCTGGTGGAGCTGGGACCGCTGGGCCTCGATTTCTCGAGACGCAGGCCATTGGCCCCGCTCCAGCGCCTCCTTGCGCCATTTAAATAGAGACGCAAGGGCTCTCGCTTCCAGGTCCCATGGAGGGGTCCCGGCTAAGAGACATGCCGCCTCACCTGAGATCGTGCGGTATCCCCTTATCACCCTGACGGCCATCGCCCTCTGTGGGCTCAGCAATCTAGCCACATTACTGGCCGTCAGGGTCTCCGCCCATACGGGGGCCCCGTATAGGGCCATACTTCGCACGATCCCCAGGTACAGTCTCCTGCAGGGAGCGTTGGGTCCCCTGATGTTGGGCATCAGCCGTGCGAGTGCAGCTGACACCCCCCTCAGTTTTGGGACCAAACTTCGGAAGTGATGTCCGAAGTTCCACCGGCCATCGAGTACGAGCCCCAGATACTTCATCGAGGGCTCGATGCCGATGCTGACGCCCCCTACCTGTAGGCTGGATCCCGCAGGTGGCCCCATCCGAGGTCCGTGGAAGCACAGAGCCTCGGACTTGTGAAGGGTGACCTCGAGACCCAGCCGCCGTATCCGACCCACGACTTGAGCAACCCCTGCCGTGGCCTTTAGTGCTGCGTCTCGGTGCGTTGCTCCCCGCGCCGTAACGAGGGTGTCGTCGGCGTAACACGTTACGTTCACCCCCCTGAGCAACGGACCACGCAGCACCCAATCGTAACCGATGTTCCACAGGAGTGGCCCTAATACCGATCCCTGCGGAACACCGCACGACACATCCCGCCGACCCGGCCCTAGCCAACTCGGGTAAGTAATGGCCCTCTCGGAGAGATAGGCCCCGACAATTCGACGGAGGTAGGGAGGCACTCCATGGTAGATAAGCGCCTCCCTAACGCAGCTCCAGGGCAAGGTGTTGAAGGCGTTGGCGATGTCAAGAGACACCGCCACTATCACCTCACCCTGTGAGACTGCTTCCTCCGTCAGGGCTCTAATGCGCATGATCGCATCCACCGTGGAGCGCCCCTGACGGAAGCCAAACTGGCTATCCGCCAGATCAGGCCCCACGCGTGTGAGATGCCTGACGAGGCGTTGTGCAATAATGCGCTCAAAGAGCTTGCACACCTCGTCAAGCAACACGATCGGCCGGTACCCTGATGGAGAATTTGCCGGCCGCCCCGCCTTTCGGATCAAGACCAGTTTTCCTGTCTTCCAGACCTTGGGAAACTGGCCTTTTTCGAGGCATGCGCTAAAGAGCCCTAGAAGTCGAGGCCCAAGCTCCTCAAGAGCCAGGACCCACGCTCAGCCTGGAATGCCGTCGGGTCCAGGGGCGGTGTTTCTGCGGGATTTAAGCCGCAGTACAGCCGCCCCTAGCTCACCCTCCGTGACTACGGGCACGTTGTTCTCACTGCCTTCCGCGCTGGGCGCCTGAGACGGAGCCATGCGCGGAGGAATGTGTTCCTCCGCTCTTGATGGAAACAAGGAGTCCAGGACCACCTCCAGCTGCTCCGGCTGGAGACTCTGGGTCAGTGGGGGCGCCTTGGGGCGTAATTTGCCCCTTACCATAAGGTACGGACGCCCCCACGGGTTCCGCTCCAAGGTCTCCATCAGCTCCTCGCGGCCCACCTTTTTGGACCGCTTGACGGCCGTCTGGAGGGCCCTCTTGGCCTCCTTGTACCCACCGGGGAGGCTCGGGGTGTGAAAACCCCCGCTCTCCGTGCTCCATCTAAGGTGACACCAACGGTGGTCCAGCTGCTGGAGGTCATCGAGCGACGCCTCGGCGTCCGAGGACCGGGCATACCGCCCACCGCTGGCGGCACCCGTCGTCGCGTCTTGAGCGACGACGGCTGCACCCAGTGGTGCTCCTGGTCCCAAGCCAAGGCCTCCGCCCCTAAGAAGACGGCACCTAGGGGAGGTGGTGGAGAACGACGTGCCCGTAGTTACGGAGGGTGAGGAACATCGGCTACGATTGGATGCTGCGTGGTACGTTGCTCAGAGGGGTCAGCGTAACGTGTTCCGCCGATGACACCCTCGTTTTTTTTTATCGTGCGATAAATCCCCACGGAGCCGGCGGAGGTGGTTATGTCGAACTCGAACTAAAACGCACGCCGTCCCAAGTCCTTGGTTGCCGGAGGTGAGATTGCCAAAAGCTTATCTCTCGCACCCCGGCAGACCCAGGAGGACCATTCCTTTCGAGATGGCCCCCTTCGAGTTGGGGGGACCACAGTGTCCCCATCTAGCCCCGGTTACGGGGAGGCGCACCTTGCGCCGCCGCCGCGGCCTGCTTCTGCTAGAGTGACAGGCGGCTCCACCGGTCACCCTAAGGCCAGCGCTCATAGAGGACGGAGGTCGTTCTGCGACCTCCGACGTCCGGTTCGCATGACACCATCATTACGGCGCGGGGAGCAGCGCACCGAGACGCAGCACTAAAGGCCACGGCAGGGGTTGCTCAAGTCGTGGGTCAGACACGGCGGCTGGATCTCGAGGTCCCTCTTCACAAGTCCGAGGCTCGGTGCTTCCACGGACCTCGGATGGAGCCACCTGCGGGATCCAGCCTACAGATAGGGGGTGTCAGCATCGGCATCGAGCCCTCGATGAAGTATCTGGGGCTCGATGGCCGGTGGAACTTCGGACATCACTTCCGAAGTTTGGTCCCAAAACTGAGGGGGGCATCAGCCGCGCGAGTGCGGCTGATGGAGGAATATCAGGAGACCCAACGCTCCCTGCAGGAGACTGTACCTGGGGATCGTGCGAAGTATGGCCCTATACGGGGCCCCCGTATGGGCAGAGAATCTGACAGCCAGTAATGTGGCTAGATTGTTGAGCCCACAGAGGGCGATGACCCTTCAATAGAAACAGATGAATGGAAATTCATAATTACGTACTGTCTATAATAAATATAGGAATACGTATGGTAGTAGTACCTAACTACTGCTATATTTATATTATGATCATTCGGGTTGGTAGGTACTCATGTATTTACAGAAATATTCCGTTTATTCCGAAACTGACCCGAAAACTTGACCCGGTCGCGGGTTAGGTAGAAACTTTAAAAATTTGTTCCGAACATAACCCTCTTCCTAACCTGACCCGACGGTCTCGTTCCTATCATAACCCGATCTGGCACTTCGCCGTCCGCTGCTGCGGCACGCTCGCTACGCTCGCTCGGCTCATGCGTTGGGGTCACAGTTCTAACCTAACCTACAGAAGTTGGAGTTACCGCACTTCGACTTTCGGCTCTGAGTCGCCCAACCGCGTCGTCCGTCGCGTCGTCGCAGTGAGCGACCTGTAGTAGCCAGGACCTGCCTGAAAGACTTGGGCTGCTACTGCAAGATTATTTTTGTCGATACATAGGCAGGTATGCCTATTTCATATATTACATATATTTTATTACTTTCTACTAATATAGTACCTATTGCAAATTGTTATGTACAGTATAAGCTACTTAGGTAGGTTGATTAGATACTTACTATAATAATAAATAAATAAATATTCCACAACATTCTACACAGCGCTATCTAGACCCATGGTAAGCTTAATTAGCTTGTGTTATGGAATCTAGAATGCGGATAAACATAAAGTCAAAGTCAAAGTCAAGTCAAAGTCAAAGTCTTTATTCGTTGAATATGGTACAAAATGGTGTTTAGGTACATAATGTTCAGATCTCATATTCTGCCGGTTCTGGCGTACAAAATTTTACATTGAATACATCTCATTATTTATCATTAAAAATCAACACATGCAATAGGTACAATTTAAAATTAAGATGTCAGTGTTTAATTAGATTGTATCATTTAAAAAATCGTCAATATTATAATAACATTTATCATATAGCATGTCCTTTAAATTCTTTTTAAACATGTCAACACTCAATTTTTTCCAGCTATCAGGTATCTTATTGTATATTTTTGGAGCTAAACAAAATATACTACTCCACATAAGGGTTGACTTAGCTTTCCGAATACATAGTGCATTCCTACGCCTATTGCGATTCACCACATCTGACAGCTGTGGAAATAGATGTGGGTTCAATTTAACAAAGATAGCTGTTTCATAAATGTATATTAACGGAAGTGTCAGAACTTTGTATCTTTTAAAATATGGTACACAGCTGTCCGTTACTTTAAGATCAAACATAGCCCTGATACATCGCTTCTGAGACTTAAAGGCTATTTCTTTATTTGTGGAATTGCCCCAAAATATCACACCGTATCTCAGTACCGACGCAACCATACCGTGATACGCAGTAAGTCTAGCATCAACATTTACTACCTTAGACAGTTTACGCAGTGCGTATGATGAACTATTTAGTCTAGATGCTAGCCCCTCAATATGTTTTTTCCATTTCAGTTCTCTGTCTATTATTAGCCCTAAGAATTTAGCGTTGTCTGTGGCAAGAATTTTGTTATTTTGATACTGTATAACATACTTAGATACTTTTTTGTATGTACATAAATATTATACATAGAAACACTCAGACCAATGCAAATAGCCATATTCATGCATACAAATATTTGCACTGAGCGGGGATCGAAACCGCGCCTCCTGCGTAGCAGTCGCGTTCACTAACGCTATTTTTTTTATCGTGCGTAAAATCCCCACGGATACCACCATCACGGAATCATCATCAATACATACATATTATAAATAGAAACACCCAGATCAATGCAAATAGCCATATTCATGCATACAAATATTTGCACTGAGCGGGAATCGAACCCGCGCCTCTTGCGTGGCAGTCGCGTGCACTACCACCACGCCACAGAGGCTGTCTACATAATACATCATTCATATGTTTTAATATTTTTTTACGCCAACATACACTTTTCCTCTTTCAGTTTACTTTATTACCCATTTCGCCTGTCAAAAGATAGGTACTTGAATACTTTCGTATCGTCTATCGTAATCGTCTGCGCAGAGCGCGTGCGGCACAAGTTCCCCGTATGATAGCCGAAGCAACACTGAGGAGGAGGCCGGGCGGCAGGGCGGTTCTAAGTTTAATGGTATCGCTTGAGTAAAAATTTAGATATTTGCTCGTTACGCAGAAACCAATGTATATTTGTAAAATTTGAAACACATAATGTCTCTTAACCACTAAACTGCAATTTATTGTGTAAGTTTAGTGATCCTATTTTGCGTAATTAATCCATAATATCGTTTTATTTGTACGGTTTAGAGGTAACTTTGCAATGGTTTTCTATCAAGAAAATTTTACGTAATCGTGTTTTTGCCACACATAAACATTAGTATATATCCTCAACTTTACCACAAATGAATTAAAAAGTCCATGCTTTAGAACTTTTGATATTATACACGTTTATGCTATGTCATTTGAGGTAGTACGGACTCTTAAGTCAAGAAATATAAAAATATTAAATAAGATAAACCATTGGAAAATGATTCTTTCGCTGGTTTGGTTGGTTGGTTATACTTAGAAGATAGTAGCAAAAAACTCAGTGAACTATATTAGAACCAGGATATTTTTTTATCGTTTAACTATGAATTCCTATCGATATTAGTCAGTACTTTCAATATTTATTTAATACTTTATAAATACAATACAATATATAAAATAACAACGCTATTAATTAAGTTAAGGACAACTATCAAAACTGCGTGTTCCAACAATAAATCACTCCCCTTATTTCACTCGAGTCCGCCGATCGTCTCAAAGTTGCACACACACAACAACCGCACACTATTCGCACACTCGTTCGAACGCACACACCCTCATCGGTTGCCGCGAGGGGGCGCGCGCCCTTGCAAAACTCCTCCTTTATATTTTCTTGCTTTGTTATGTAAAAAAAATAATAGGAGAAAGGGGATCTCAAAATCGATACCCGAATGGCGGTATGTACTCATTATTGAATCGACTTCTTACATTCTTTTTTGAAAATTTTACAAAATGGCGGCAGTGTAAGCGTTTTCAATTTTGCTATTGTTATTGTGTACTTATTGTGTGTTTCAGAGAGTTTAATTTCATCGTTTAGTGGTTTATAAAGTTTATTTTTGTACAATAATTTCGAATACCAATATTATCGATGGCTAGACTAGTAAATGTACCTACTTAAGTAGGATCTTTAGGCAGCCTAGCTAAGGTGGAATTAGGATAACATTCGGTCACTTTAGAAAACGGAAGGAACCAAAGACCGGCTCAATGAAACTAAAATTTTTCGGCATTCGGTTTCATTTAACGGGTGACTTCGGAATCGAGTCGCCATTAGTAGGTAAATCGGAGCCGTAGATATGGGTTTCTATAAGAAGTTTATAATCGACAGCCTCCGTGCCCCGTGGCGTAGCGGTAGTGAACGCGGCCGCTTCGAAGGAGGCGCAGGTTCAATCCCCGCTCAATGCAAATATTGTAAACCCGCTAACGCGCATGTCAAGTGTAGGTACTATGATTATGGGTATTTGCATTGATCTAGTCGTGCCTCGGGGAGCACGTTAAGCCGTCGGTCCCGGTTGCCATACGAACATCTATGTATTCGTTACGGGTAGTTGGAGCCCTCAAAAGTCCAACAGCTGGTCTAACTGCAATGCTTCGATATCGCCTTTGGGTTGTGGAGGTCAGATGGCAATTAGTCAAATCCGTAGTTAGACTGGTAAAGCGGACCCAGACTCCAAGCTTCGGATGCGATAGGGATTAAGAACTAAGATGAAAAAGAAGATTCCAGCAGCCCTGAAAACTCAAGGTTTCTATCTGTTATCTATCAGATGGAGGAAAGTTTTGATTTTTCTAATCAGATAGCACGTAGGTGTACTTACCTAGAGTAACACATAGTTTGCAATTTGTACATCACCTTCACCGTCCTCAACACTTTCAGATAAATAAAGTCACTGAACACATTTTATTCTAAAACCCCGAGTATTTTACAATATTTTCGAAATTGTTTGACACATGGCGCGAAAACTATTTTAACATTCAAATTGTTCTCTATTTCAAAAACATGTCATCGCGTCGCGCCGACCTGCGCGCCCACTAATTAAAAATCGAATTCTATTTTTTTTTAACACAAAGGAACATCCCGCAACGAGATCAACTCGAAACTGAATCGGACACACGCACAGCTAGTCGATGACCTAAATAGAGATTCACAAAAATATAAATAATAAAATCAAAAAACCGGTTTATCTATAACTTTGTCTTTTGTAGTTCACAAAAGATTCATACAAAAAGGCCGCGGATGCTGCGTCCGTCGCGGTTTTCATGCGTATTAAAAATATAATAAAAAAACGGGTTTTTAAATTGTGAATGAGCTTTTGTCCTGTGATCGGTTATTTTGATTTATTCGATTTTTAGTGCGCGAGTGTACGGGAAATAAAAAGAAGACGCCACGTTCAACAGGTACTGGCGTGTGGAAGAGTGCTGGTGTACTTATTAAGTTTTTAATTTGCGCGTAATATTGAATTTGTATTGATGTTTTATGAGAAAGTGTTTATGTTTAGGCACTCATAAGAAATACCTACATATTTTGGTGTCACTTCAGCTGTAAGGCTTATAAATTGTTCATTTTACTTACGGCTTAAGGCGGCGTCAGCATAGTAGAAGGTTTAGGGTTTGCGATTGAGAGGTCACGGAATCTAATTTTAGCCAGTGTTAATACAATAAAATTACTAGGTACCTTACTTTAAGTAGTATTCTGTAAAAAAAACACCCAAATAGTATTAAGATTTTTCTTTTTTTTATTATCACCCATAAGTTCCATGACATAACACAAATATTTTAATTATTATTCCATCGTACACAACGTAACATTCTTACAGTAACAATAATGACGAACGACGCACGTAATCATTGTTAACATCAAAATAAATGTTTTAATGAATCAAGAGTTTCTACTCTAACACTTTTATCGTTGGCTGTACTCAAACACGATTTTTATTCTTTGTAAGGATATCAGTCTTTCAATGTTTGCTTGTTTAAAACCAGAAATAAACGACAATATTATTTCATCGCTACACTCGTAAATGTTTTGTACGTGGTTGTGCCAATTAAAAAAATGTTTCAGAGTTTTTGGTGATAGGAATATTTGGGGAATAAATTTTTGTATGCACGTTGGTGTATTGTGCATAGGTCTTTGGTCCAAGGCAACCTGGCCTTGCAAGCAGGCACTTATTGACAACGAGGCATAAGTGTGAGTTCCTCTACAGGATCTCAGTTGGTAATCATTCTCGTAAAAGTGAAGAAAAACTGAATAATCCAAGTGCAATCTTCGGATGCAACAGGGATTTTTTTTAATAAAAGGACACGTCAATTTGACTTCACCTCTCCTGATGGTAAGCTAAAGGCGAAAGTCTTGGAAAGAGGGTCACCATCGTAAACATGTACCATGATAACAGTGGTGGCACTCAGCTTGACGGCTTCATCAATTGCCTTTTCACGCCCTGCTTATTTGGTACCTACTCGAAGTTTTCATCTTTTTTTATCTTTGCCTTAGTCCCGGTCGCATCAGGCTTTCATCTCGAAGTCCGAGGTCCCAATTAAGGATAAGGCAGTTCATGTGTACTTGTTACCTGGTAACTACCGGACAACGAGTGTTTTTTTATAAAGGACACGTCAATTTGACGGCCTCTTCAGATGCCTTTTTAACGCCCTGCTTAAAGGATCCTGGACTGTAGGAAGAAGGACACACGTGAGCTGGTAGGGAGTTCCAGGTCTTAATGGTGCAGCATAGGAATGAGTCTTTCAGTGACTCATTCCTATGCTCAATTCTAGAAGGTGAATGTTATTTTTTATTTATTTATTTATAAGTGCCTGAATGACCGGCTGGGGACATCCCACCTTCCGGTTGCCGATTCGCGGTCTCTACAGGGCCGCGCGTCGTTTCTTATTTTATGGTTTTTATTTATTTTTCATCATCCACCCAACCTCTAATAGTTACTGACTTGATTATTAAATTTAACTAAATCTTTTTCAAACAAGTTACATGATAACTTATATCGTTTTAACGTTTAGTAAAAAGTTACTAATTTGACTAGTCAGTCGAATACCCAAATGATTTTTTACATTTCGCACGACAATAAATTAACTTCATGCGAATCGCCTACAGAAAAAGAATATATTTTTAAAGGAGTCGATTCGCACGTTTCTGGCGAGTTCAATTCGTGCGAATCGTCCAATAAGCCAACTAATAAGTCAGTTTACATAATTAAAAGTTTTCATTCTATTTGTTAGATTAGTTTCTATCGATTTTCGGACCCATGTAATAAGGGCGAGTCTATTGCCGTAAAAGGGGGCACTATGTATGGGCTGTATGTTTACTGTTGGGTTAGAAGCCTTATTCCACATCTCTATTAGTCACCTTCTACGACAGAGTGGCCCTTTTCTACTCCATCGGGAATCATTTATTCATTAAAAAAGATCGAATTAGGTATCGAACCTATTATGTTAAAGTCTATGGAATCTGCTCATGGAGAAGGAAATGATACGGAGTTGTTGCAAGGGAATCGAGTCGCGTGCCATCCAAACGTCAAATGGACTCATTCGGTAGAAACGTTATACCTATGACGTCCTTCGATTTTGACACCCCGCGCGTCTCTCTTCCCACCCGCATTCGGCGCGCGTTTTTATTAGGAGAAATATCAATGGGCCATCTCCGTTACTTAATCATATTCTGTCCTCCGTGAATCTACTACTACTACAGCCAGTGGGGACGCCGTTTGACCGGACGGGTGATCAACCCTTCTAAGTGGGCCATTTCACCCAATTCCCCTGTAACGACTGCCATACATGTTCATATAGCAACCGGGACCGACAGCTTAACGTGCTCTTCGAGGCACGATCAGACCAATGCAAATACTCATATTCATGCATACAGATATTTGCACTGAGCGGGGATCGAACCCGCACCTCCTGCGTAGCGGCCGCGTTCACTACCGCCACGCCACGGAGGCTGTCCTGTGGAATCTAACTCTATCTATTATCTGTGGCTACATAACAACTATTTAAATTTCGAACAACAAAACAATAGATAATTAACCTGAAAGCTCTCCTCTGTAGAGTTGTATCCATAGTGCAGCTTTAATAGCATAGCGGGCAACTTCTGCACATGACAGATTCACTAGCGAATGTTTTTACAAAAGGTAATCGTGTATAAGGAATGTCTGTCAATAAACGCACTCAGGATGAAATGACGAAGGTGTTGTACCGTCTATTAACAGATTTGCTAATTATAAAATTAGATGTGTAATATTTTTATCATAATATGTCTTAGACAATTAGTTCTATGCATAGGTAACACTGGTTGAATGAAAAAAAAAAGACCAAGACTAAAGAATATTTATATTCTTTTTTTAAAAGACTAGAAAAAATGATGACTTTAAAAAAAGAATCACACACCTATTCGTAGGTATTGAAGTATGTAACCTATCTCTTGGAGTTTTGGCGGGAAAGCATAGAGGACGCATCGCGGTATTATTTTATTTTCCGAAATTGGAGTGAATTCGAGTTTTTATGTTATACATAAAAATGTATTTTTAGACATAACGTCTTGGACAACTCACACGCGTATAGGAAAGTGGCATATTAGGTACAGTGAATTGTGACACTACGTGTTTAATCCAAATCTCCCCAGGGAGCTTTTAGTAAAGTCCCCCACAACTTTACTGAGGCAGCAATCATCTCATTCATCGTCATTATCATCATCATCAACATCATTATCCCATAATCATCATCGTCATCAATCATTTTAACTAAAGTTATAATATCATATACTTGACATTGGCTAAACACGCAGCAAGAAGCCAGAAAAAAACCCTATCTATTTTTTGCGCTTCGTTCGAAAATCCATTTCCATCTCACTTTAAGTAAAATCATTGTTTGAAAACTTATAACTTACTTAAAGTTTAATTAAATAATAAAGTAATACCTAAGTTTACCTGTTGTTCTATTTATCTTTTATCTCTTCGCCCAACTCCAGATACATTCAGTTTATTTTTCTACACTATTTGTCTAATAGAAAGCACAGAAAAAAATCTTCGGTCTAAACCTGTTTTTTTCATAAATCGAAATTAATAATATCAATTTGTGTCTTAACACAAGATAATGTTATCCCGGCGAAGACCGGTCCGGCAGCTGTGTCTGATCTGTTTTGTTTGTTATTCTAATAAACTATTGTGCGCACTCTCCATACTGCAGTGTCCATTTCAATGGACATTAGTGAATGGAAAGTACTGGTTGTCGTTTGTGAGGGACGATTTTGGTCGTGTAGTGAGTTCTTATTGGGAATGATTGGCTGAGAATTTGTAAATTTGAATTAGTAACAAAATATTCATTGTAGAGGTTTCCTTTAGGTAGTCTAACTGCAATATTTTGGTATTACCTATGGGTTGTGGAGGTAAACGCAGTCGCTTCTGGGAAAAAGCAAAGTTTAAACCATTAGTAAGACTAGAAATCCACCTCATACTTAGAGGTGAAAGACTCAGATGCGACTGGGAATAATAGCTCTGATGAAGAATAATAAATAAATAAAATAAATATTTCCCAACATTCTACACAACGCTATCTAGACCCATGGTAAGCATAGCTTAACTAGCTTGTGTTATGGGATCTAGAATGCGGATAAGCATACTTAATTTTTTTTTTTGTAAATACATCCATACTAATATTATAAATGCGAAAGTAACTGTGTATGTCTGTCTGTCTGTATGTTACGCTTTCACGCCTAAACCACTGAACTGATTTTGATGAAATTTGGTATAGGGGTAGATTAGACCATGAGAAAGGACATAGGCTATGTTTGGTCGCGATAACCGACATCCACGCGGGCGGAGCCGCGGGCAAAAGCTAGTACATATTATACATAGAAACGCCCAGAAAAATGTAAATACCTACATTAATCGCAAACTTATTTTGATCTTTTCAGTGGCAGTCGAGTTTTTAATTTATTAATTATTTGTTTTATTTCATACTTTTTAGTTATGATATGACATTTATATATATTTTTGTAATCTCCTTCTAATTTACTTCATTCTGATACCCTACTCGATAAGTTTGAGTCAAAAATGTTTTTAACAACATACGTTTTGGCACCAAAAAACCAGCTTTTTGATATCTAGAAATTTTAATGTACCTGGTGTCATTCACACAATCACGACGAATCAACTGACACCTGAAAGAAGAAGAAAGAAAGAAAATACATAGTCTCGAAAAACATTACCCTCCTTCCTACGGCAGTTGGGTAAAAAAGTACTGAAACATAGATAATGATATATAATTCATTTAATTAATAAAATAAACTAATAAATACAGTTAAGCCAGATAAATAACGAATTCATACAAGAAATTTATTTTTTCTATCCGACGCTAGATGTCACTGTAAAGGCTCACTAGCGCCACTAGCGGCGGTTGTTAAAACTAATTTTGAATGTAAGGACATCTCTCGTGTGGTAGGTAATACTAAATAGTTATGGCTATTGCACAATAGGTGGCAGTAGTAGTAATTCAAAGAGCTATCTGAATACTCTGATACGGTTAAGATTTTTAGAAGTTTTAGTTTAAAGATAATAAATGAAAATTGTTAAATGAAAAAACCAATCAATAATAAGTAGCGCCTAAGTAACTAGGTAATCATTAATATTATGTATTGAACCTGACATTGTTCTAGAACCCATATTTAAAGTTATGCTTGGTTTTCAGCGCTATCCAGACGATACGCGCTGTTTATTTTATACCAGTAATATACTAAATGGTCATAAATATAACGTTTTTACCTGACGATTGGACGACTGACGACTAATCTTCGAAATTCACTCTTCGGCGCTAAAATCCTTGAAACACTTTAGCTACAAGTTCCAGTAACTTATTTTTAAGCCCCAGTTAAGCAGACCAGACGCAGTTAGGAGCCTATTTCAAGTAAACAGCATTCAATCTTCCACAGTCCACAGCGCTGGCATCTACTCTTCCTTTGAAAAACACAATTTTTCGCGCCAACGGAGCGTTCTAAAGAAAATTACCGAACGCCCCATCCAAAATACATCGACAAACATGTTTTTACCGTTAATTTAACATAAATTAATCATTAGTGACATTGTTTTAAGGCTTATTTTCGTTTGGTAATATTTTTTATTATGTTTTTAGGTTATATAGGCATTATCTGGGCTGCCATGACCTGCTAAACACTAATGTGGTTAGTGGTCCCTTATTATGGGTTAATTTTCAGTTAGTGAGCCTTTAGTGGTCGAAGCTGATAAAAACTAATACCTAGGTCAATAATTTTGGCTTACACCACTAAAAGTTACATAATAAGTATTTTATATCAAGATCCAATCGTTTTCGTTTCAACTTAGATTGTTAGAAATTGGATATGCATTGCCTAGGCATGTATGGAGTACCGGATTAAACACATTACTGGTAACAGATACATAAAAATGCTAATTTTCTACGTATGAACAAACTTTTTAGACTTAACAATTAGTAAAAGTTATGACATTTTGGGAAGCTACAGCAGATGAAAAAAAAAAATATTTAAAATTATTGAATTAAGTATGTGTATGGGAAGGTCAGCGCGTAATATGCGCGTTTCACTTTGGTACTAAATTTGCAAAGATAGGCTGAAATGAAGTATTAGAAATTGTCAAGATTTTCTATAAATATACCACTTGGGTGAAAGTAGTTAAAATAGGCGTGTGCAATAACAGGGGTCTCACACTCGCGCTGCTAACCCTATAGGAACCTTCTAATGCCGTTCTTGAAGAACCCCATATTGTAATCGTGAAACCAACCACAGTTCAATCCACAGCTTGAGCTCCTGTAATTGTCAACATCTTTAGGCCATGGTTATCCTTTATCGCTTTCCATTATGAATAACGTACGCTCTGGTTAACCGTTATGATGATATCTATAAACAAAAGAAAAAACATTTAAGTAAGTAAAATCTTTGTAAACTAGTGTCTAAAAAGTTCAAATCACTGAGTTGACTCAGAAGTCTCGAGCGGCTTTTGCCACTTCGCTCACTATGGACTAATTTTAAAAATATAAAATGAGGCGGGAGTGCATTTTGGATTTCGAATAAGTATGGAAGAAATTTTGAATTTCGAATATTGAATGGGACGCAGAGACTACATTATGAGCTAATGAATTATGATTCTTATCTTTATATGCATAGCGCACAAACTACCAAATTGAAATATTATTGTGATTGACTTGTCTTTCACGGTATTATTTTTTTATATCGAACAGTCAGTCTAAAACAGTACTTATTACTTATGTTTAGAGGTTATTTTGCTGTAAAATCTATCTTATATTTGAATCATCTTCAAAAAGAGAAGCCAATTCAAAAAACTGAAAACTCATTACCCTAGATAGTACGGACAAATCTTATTGTAATATCATGACGTAATATTTTAAACCAAAGATTCAAACCATCCCTATATTCTCCTTGGTGATAAGGAAGGGTACACATATGAATGAAGAATGAATGTACCCTTGGAGTAACCCTTTAAATGAGCCGGTATGATTAGCATAATGACAACGAAGTCGGAAGACGCGTACATTAATCAAAGGGGAAGAGCTAACTTGGGACTTGAGACAGCGGAGGGTTGGAAATTGGAACACGGTTTTATTTCAAATATTTGTACCTACTTGGTTTGGTTGTTATGTTTTCTTGTAAGTAGTTGGAACGTGCTATATACAGACCCAGTACTACATCCTACTAATATTATCTATATATATAAAAATCAATGCCACTTTTCGTTGTAATGTTATAACTCAACAACGCCTTTACCGAGTTGGCTAATTTTGGTCTTAAATTATTCGTGGAAGTCCAGGGAAGGTTTATACGTAGAGAAAAATTCGAATAATTTTACAATTATTTAACAAGAATTAGATTTTTGTAGTTCAATCCCGTTCTAACGTTGATCGGATCTGGTTGAAATTTACAGGGGTAGATTTTAGTTTAGAATATCATATGATATAGGCGTTATCTCGGGAATAGGTGCAAAGGGAACCGGTATAAAGGGAACCGGGTTGAAATTACGCACGAGCGGGCCTTCTGGCATCAGCTAGTGAATTAATAAAATGGTGACAAATGTATCGGTATACGATTAGCGCTCCATTTTGTGATTTCATTGATAGCAACGAAAAGTTGCGCATTGTTGGAGGTTAGTTGATTTTCAACCAATATAATGTTGAATGAATTTTTACAGCATTAAGTATGCTAACTATACGAATCGAATACATAGGGAAAAGGAATCTTCTCGGGCGGGACTCGAACCCGCAGTCCGTCGCCTTAAAGACGTATAAGATGGGAAATTTGAATCACATCGGGCGTGTCTCGGTAGCCGACTTGGTCAAGGCATTCCCCCTGTGAGGGAAAGACTGCGGGTTCGAGTCCCGCCCGAGAAGATTCCTTTTCCCAATGTATTCGATCAATATAATGTAGTTATTAAATTGTTTTTATCTTTCTTTCAATTTCTTTGTTTCATGTAACCACTCTAGTGCATAGATGTCCATCAAAATATAAAAAAATATAAATTACGAGTAAAGCCGTGGAACACAGCCTAGTGCCTTTAATACCGTCACGTATTCGCGGCACGAAACTCCCCTCGTTCCCATGCAATTTACAAAGTTACGGACAAGTTAGGTTATGAAACAGTGGCCGTAACTTCGTGACATTATCTATGTATAAACTGTATAATATACAAGGACCTACTAGGTTTTAAAGACGAACTAATTTTGCCGTACACACTGACACCAGCAATGTACATTAATAGACGGTAAACGGCTGTCATTAAAGATGATATTCTGACGTGTAAATCCATAACACTGTATCTCAGAAATACCTATTTCGTGAAAAGGGCTTTTAAAACTTTTTTTGGTTTTTGGTACGTTTTGGTAACATATTTGTAACATAGCATATAGTGTTAGGTATCAAATGATAGGTATTTTTACGTATTATTTAGCCATGTAAATTTTGCAACCATAAAATGCATACAAGTAGAAATAACTAAGTGAACGTGTATTGTCCCTATAAAACTTATAGAAATCTATCCAATTGTTTGAGCAAAACACTGTATGTTTAGTTACAGTGTATTTGATTTATGAGAATAGAGCTTATGTGTCACACTGTATTTTCGAATACAGTTTATTACCTAAACAATCCATACTAATATTATAATCACTCCTTGCTTAGTGACCGGCAATACGGTTACAGACCGAAACGGTCAACGGGTGATCTTCTGGCGTACGTGACCCACATTTGGAGTGAGGCTATGGAAAAGCACGGCGAGTCACCGGCAATTAGTCTTGACATCGCCAAAGCTTTCGATAGGGTATGGCACAAATCGCTTCTTTCCAAGCTACCAGCCTTTGGCCTGCCTCCCAAACTGTGCAACTGGGTTGCAAGCTTCCTGCAGGGGCGCCGTATTCGCGTCCTTTGTGATGGATGAGTTTCGGAGTTCTTGCAGGTAAATGCTGGCGTGCCGCAGGGTTCCGTATTATCTTCTCTTTCTTCAGCATATCAATGACATGCTCTCTAACTAAAGGAAGCATTCACTGCTAAGCAGACAACAGCACCTTATACGGGAGTTATTACGCACATCCTGCGGCCAAGCAGTCTTATATCGCGAAAAAAGGCAGCTTCTTGTCACTGAGCTGGACCGGAACCTGGTCGAGTTCAATGCCAAGAAGACCCAGGCATGTGAGTTTACAGCAAAGGTATCTCCTTTCCTTCCCCTTCCCACTCTTCAGAGCACACCACTGCCACCACAGGACCACCTCAATATCCTCGGTATGGATGTTCGCTGCAAACTGAATAACAAAAACTATATCGAGAGCATCATCAAATCAGCCTCGCTTAAACTCCGAGTCCTGAAAACTGTGAGATGATTTTTCACGCCGGAGAAGCGGTGTCTTCTATACAAGACCTAAACTCGTTCCTGCGTGGAATACTGCTCACATCTCTGGGACGGCTCCGCAAAGTACTTACTAGATGCTCTCGACAGGTTGCAGCGAGGTGCGGTCCGCATTATTGGGAATCCTGAGGTCACGAACACCCTCGAGCCTTTGGAGATGCGTAGAGATGTTGCGTCTTTGGCAGTATTCTACCGTCTCTTCCATGGTGAATGTTCTGACGAGCTCTTCCAATTAGTCCCACCCTCTCCTTTCCTTCACAGGACGACACGTGCAGGGCTAAGATGCCATCCATATACGGTGCAGAATATACCTGCTATAACCAAGCAGAACTCCCAGCCAGCTCACGTGTTTCCTTCTTCCTACAGTCCCGGGTCCTATAAGCGGGCCGTGAAAAGGCATCTACTGATGAGGCCGTCAAGCTGAGTGCCACCACTGTTAACATGGTACATGTTTACGATGGTGACCCTCTTTCCGAGACCTTGCCTTTAGCATAAAATTAGGCGAGGTGAAGTCAACGTGACGTGTCCTGTATAAAAAAATGCGAAAGTGACTCTGTCTGTTTGTCTGTATGTTACGCTTTCACGCTTAAACCGATCTTGATGAAATTTGGTAGGTACAGAGATGGATTAGAGCTTGAGAACGGACATAGGCTACCTTTCATCACGAAAAAAGGGCTTAAAGGGGGGCAAATAGGGGATGAAAGTTTGTATAAAAGTTCGTAATTTTTAAAGATATCCTGATGAAATTTGGTACAGAGATGGATTAGAGCTTAGGAACGGACATAGGATACTTATTACATTTAGAGTCCATGTTAAGGTATTATGTCTCCTTGAATTAGGGCCAGCAGTTTTGGTAGCCGTGGACATTTTGTGAACCTGCCTTGACAAGAAATCCCTTCGTCTCTGTCTGTCCATACTCCAAAACTGACTGTGAATGATCTCTGTGTCCGCTTCGGAGATGTGAACGGAACAGTTTTTTTTTTGCAGTTCTGGCAGGGAGGTCTCATGGGATGCATTTTTGCTTGATTCGCCAAAATAACTCGACATCTTTTGACTGGTAGAGAGTAAGATTCTTCTGGCGTATCAGACGGAAATATAGCTCTTGATGTATCAGGACACTCAGCGTTAGAAGTAGAAGAAGAAACACCGTCTTCACTATTTATCGATTCAGTATCGGGATTTTTCTTTTGCAATGATGGACTCTTTGGGCAAGTTTGAAAACTTAAACCCTTAGATAAGATTGTCAGCAATACATTCATTTATTTGAGGTTCACAAAGGGGTATCAAGGGGCTGATATTACATCAAATCAAAACAAACAAACGTAAACAGATTGAACAACGTTCGCGCTGGCCGTCGACTATTCATCGACCGAGCAAGAGCAATGATTCACGACCACTAAACGTTGAGCTCTCGCCCTCCTGCCCCCCTCGCGTCTTGCACGTATTACGCGTAGAGACGTGACGCCGCGCGCGGTGTCCAGATAGTTTGGTTATCGAAAACACTGTATCTCAGAATTTGAACTAATCCCGCGCAAACTATTTAGCCAATAAACTGTAACTTCAATCACAGTGTTATGCCATAACAAACAATAAATGTAACTTAAATACAGTGTTTTTTAAATCTCTATATCTCCATCTGTATACTATGAAATGAAAAAGTAATAATATAGGGACATGTAGCGTCCTTGAAAAATTCAAATGAGCGCTATTAAGGCAAAACACTGTAACTCGAGTTACAGTGTTTTGGATATACACGTCAGTATTGCAAAAAGAATTTAAGTAAAGACAAACCACTTCTTAACGAATTCGATCACGATTCGATTTTTTCCAATAAAAATGGTTTTATTTCAATAGTAATAATAACTTGTGCTTTTTAAAATCACCAATCGTCGCTATCAAAACGAAATAGTTAATGACTTTTTACGCGCAAAACTTTTCTGTTTCAATTGAAAATGGAACGTCTCGCTTATTTTTTCAGAGACGTTATGTCTGACAATTAGGAGTAGGTACAGTCAGCATCAGAAAAATGTTGACGAGTAGAGTACTCAAAATAATCTTAAAACCAAAATTTCAATATTATATTGATAATTAGAGTACTCAAAAAGTTCTAAGCATCCAGAGTAGTCAAACTATCTTAACTATCGGTCTTCCAGAAACACGTAAGTAAGCAGAGTGTTCATTTTCATATACACAATCACGCTACTCAATGGTATCTAGTCAAACAAAGTGTTCAAAATATCTGGACAATGTCATTTAATCGCATTTTGCATCCCTTTTTTACTTATGTAGCCATCCTTTACACATGATGATGGGATGATATGAGATAGGTGTATAAGTTAGAACAGGATAGAAAATTTGTCAAATTAATGACAATTTCTTTTGTATTTTTTATAGTTGCCAGTTGCTTATGCCATAAACTATCCACGTGAATTGGTGAGAAAAGAGTATGAATACTTACGTAAAAAATAAAGGGTCATGCAACGCAAGATACACTATGTACTCATAAATCCATTTCTCGTATTCTCTAATACGCATTATGACTACCGACCTCGACATGACATAGACGCAAAATGTCTACTCTTTGAAATGACATAGATATGAAACTATTGTACAAACATATTATAATAGAGTGTTTTTTATAATAGATTATAATTATAATTTATAATAGAAGTTTTTTTTAATACGTCATAAACCGCTATTTTCGCCTTCTTTCTCTTTTTCTTTCTCTCTGAAATAGTTATTAAAGTTAAACCTATTTTATTTATACTTTTTACCCGAATAGAGACCTTAAGACTGAAAAGATTTCGTTGAAAGTGATCACAAATAAAGGTATTTATGAGTGCATGAAATATAAATCGATACTACACCGTAAATTTTTGGCGCTATATCTCATGGATTTTGTTATTTTTTTAAATTAAATTAAGTATAAAATACAAAAAATACATAAAAAAGACCAAAAAAGCAGGCGGAGGTACCCATTTGTAATTCATAAATCCAATGATAATCAATGGGTTCCGCCTACTATCAAACTTATTTCGGTCTTTTCAGGAGCAGTCGTGTTTTTCATTTTTAATAATTATTCAATCGGCAGAAAAATTTAGAGATACGCAACCCTATTCCATACTATGATTTATATTAATACTAGCTGTGCCTGCGACTTAGTCCGCGTGGACTTATATCTACTTATGTAGGTTTCAAGTAAATTACACATCATACGAGTATTATTTTTTACGTATTCATACTCTTTTCACACCAATGCAAGGGGATAGTTTATGGCTTAAGCAACTGGCAACTATAAAAAATACAAAAGAAATTGTCATTAATTTGACAAATTTTCTATCCTGTTCTAACTTATACACCTATCTCATATCATCCCATCATCATGTGTAAAGGATGGCTACATAAGTAAAAAAGGGATGCAAAATGCGATTAAATGACATTGTCTAGATATTTTGAACACTTTGTTTGACTAGATACCATTGAGTAGCGTGATTGTGTATATGAAAATGAACACTCTGCTTACTTACACGTTTCTGGAAGACCGATTGTTAAGATAGTTTGACTACTCTGGATGCTTAGAACTTTTTGAGTACTCTAATTATCAATATAATATTGAAATTTTGGTTTTAAGATTATTTTGAGTACTCTACTCGTCAATATTTTTCTGATGCTGACTGTACCTCAGAAAAAAAGATAGCACTTCGAAGAACACATTTGAATAATAGAACGCCATCTGACATGAAACAAGGTGGGGAAAAAAAGTAAAATAGGTACAGTCAGCTACAGAAGTCCGTGATTAATTTGAAACTAAAATTGTATGGAGTGACGTGGACGCCACACGCCTGGTTAGTAGTACCATAGATAAGCCGGGGTGCGAGAGATATGCTTTTGGCAATCTCACCTCCGGCAACCAAGGACCCAAGACGGCGTGCGTTTTAGTCGGTTCGAGTCCGACATAAACACCTCCACCGGCTCCGTGGGGGTGGTATCCGTGGAGATTTATCGCACGATAAAAAAAAGTACCATAGATAATATATTATAATTCTTGTAGCACACTACACTGGCAACCAGTAATGCATGAAGTGTAAATAAATGCATTTCTTTTTTCTCCTTTTCTAACTCTATATAATAGGTGGGTAGGTACTTTGTTAACAGAGGTGACGTTATTAAATTATATATCATTCTGTAAAATTTGACTTAAACATGTGCTACACGGTTTTAAATGGCGGTTTGAAACAGAAGCTTAAAACAGTGTAGCCGGTAAAGCACAAATCTGGTTTCTGTTTCAAACCGTCGCACAGTGATTCGACTAGTACAAGCTAGCGGGACAATATTCATGACGTAATTTCCAGGAGCCACTGATGACGACTTGTAAACAACCCCCTCAAGTATTGAATGTCAAAAAAAAATTGTCAATCGCCTCGTTAAGGTATCTTACCAGAGGGTCAAAGTAGCTCTAAAAAGTAGGTCATTTTTATTTGCAAATTTGTTGCATTTTACGCATACTTGAGATTTCATATTTTAAAATTGGTAGCAAAGTTAAGCGAGTTTTTTGCAATGAATTATTTTTTTGAAGGTGTGTATATGACTTATATTTTTTATAAAAAAAACTGTTTACTTATTTTGTAATATCAATTGTAAATAAATTGTATATATAATGTAATGTAGTATAGATAAATTCAGCAAATTTTATGGTAATTGTAAACTTTAAAGAGTAGCAACTTTTTTTATCCACATGTATCCACCTTGGTTTTTTTATATGTCATACCTACAGTGTCCAGGCCCGCAAACTAAAATTTCAATGATTAAATGTGGGTACTATCATTACGATTTTTCCTAGAAATTTCTCTGTAAAACAACATGATTAGGCTTAACACACATAATGAGTAGATAGACGTAACTAATTAAAGAAAAAATCGCGACAATAGTGAACACATGAACAGAAGAGACACATTGGCAAAACACTTCCATCTTTTTCGACAAAAATAAGTCGAAAAATGTGAACTAATTTTTCGACTTATTTTTTTCTTAAAATAGCTTATGATACCAGATATATACATATACAATTGAAATAAGTGACGAAATAATTTTGTTTTGCTACCTTGTACTAGGCGAATCACTGTGCGTCGTTTAAAACCGTATAGCACATGCTTTAGGTGTTCAAAGAATAATATAGATCTCATTCTGTCCACGGACTTCTGCAGCCTACTGTACCTAATATGTAGCGAGAGAGGTCGAGGCGGGTGACCGCGAAGTTTTCACACTTTGCCAACTTTACTAATTTTGGCCGAACTTTTTTCCACATTCGCCCGCGCTGGTGTTTCCTTTGCCACCGTTAAGTACCTAATGACAGCAATTTGTGTGGAGTTCTTTAGAATCGACTCGTTTATTTTTATATTCCTAATGGATTCTGAATGTATAATGCGCTGTGTTATAAGACAAGATGGTATAAGAACTGAAATTATTAATGGAATATGAAAGAGATGATATTCTCTTAGACGGCTTATATACATAATAATAAGAGAATTTTCCTCTTAATTTTTATTTAAGTGCCTTTGACTTTAAACCTTGTTAGTAGAGAAACTGTTGTCACCAAATTTTCTTCTATTCTGATGAACCACGTCACACAATGTGATTGGCCATAATTTTCACCAGATGACAAGCCCTTGGAGTACGTTGGGTTGCAACCGAGTTGCGAATAATACTGAACCCTTTGTTCAATTACTGACAATTATTCCTATATGTGATAAATTTGGGACACGTAAATAAAAGTATTTGGGTGCTTCATTACCGAGAGAGCCACTAGACTGTCGGTAAATAAGTAGTTAGAAATCACATAGCCTTCCAAATACAAATTTAAATTACGAATGGATAAGTTTGAATGTTCTGAAATATCAGAATTACAAAATTCGAAGTTCAAACTGATGTAGAATTTTTGTAAAGTTCTGAAACGCGTAGTATATGAACACAAAACTAATTGTGGCAGATACCGTAATATGGATTTAATGGACCATCTACAATTCTATAGTTATTCCAAACTATACAATAACGGATACCTCACAAAAGATAACCCAAACACGCCTATATTGATAGAGGCCTGAAATTTAATATGAAATATTTCAAACTCCACACCACTGTCAGCGGAGTCACACAGGCGCGCGCGTTCGAATACATTAACTAACACAAAACTAAACTCACACGAACGTAAAAACTACACAAATACATTGAAGCGTAAGAGGGGTGTCTTTGTTACACATTAAGGAAGAAGGGCATGAAGACGGGGGTGGGGGGTAGGGCGGAAGGGGCGGTCGTGGGGTGGGCGCCACCCTGGGCTGTTTTGTATTCAGCCCGGTCGTCCGTTTACGATTTCGCGCGGGACACTTGGAGATTTCTATTGCGTTGCGTCACAACGCGACAATTCGGTATTTCTTTATTAGAATTGTGGTTGGCTCGCTTTGTTGCCTAGGGGACCATTTGCATCGCATACAGACTTAATCTTTTGGATCGTACGTGTACGTGTCTAATTCTATTTAGGTTTGAGATCTGACTTTATGAACTAATATGTCATCTAGTGCTAACAAACAAAACCTGTCAAACAAAACAACGTGTAGATACTGGCCACTTATATCGAGAAAGAAACAAAAACATTAAAAAAAAATCTGATTCTAAAAAAAAGAACATGGACCTGACAAGTAAATATAAGAGACATTTAAAAAAGGAATGGAAATAAACTGCGAATGAAAAATAATAAAAGTACCATTAACGTCGGACTGGACCTTATAAGAAGACAATTTTATGCAAATCTTTTTCCGCTACTTTAGCATTCGAGGAACAAACGTGATCCAGGGTTGTACGGATCTTATAATATTAATGCATGTAATAATTTATGTGTTATTGATTGTTCAAAATAAATTTTAATATTTTTACTTTTTGAAATGTATATATTTTATTAGCCTCTGTAGATATGTGTTATTTATTTATTTTTATTATTTACAGGATATTATACACATAAAAATAGGATGTTATACGCCTTTTTTACTTTTTTATCGTGCGATATATCCCCACGGATACCACCCCCACGGAACCGGTGGAGGTGGTCATGTCGAACTCGAACCGACTTAAACGCACGTCTTGGGTCTTTGGTTGCCGGAGGTGAGATTGCCGAAAGCATATCTCTCGCACCCCGGCAGACCCAGGTCCATCTCTTTCGAGGTGGCTGTAAACGTACAGACAATCCAATAGTACTCGGATACTGTTGACTGATGGTACTTACTGCACATATTGAATTAAGTCACAATATTAATTTATTGTACCTGTCAGGTTTCGCCTCACACCTAAATATTTGTGGAACAGTACAAGCGACTTAAATCAATATGACAATCCATTAACACCATTGAAGGAATATAATGATAGGGCATAGGGCTATAACATTAATTCAGGTGAACCGGCTTAATAAAAATATTCAATGGGTTTTTTATATAGGACATGTCAATTTGAATTCACCTCGCCTGATGGTAAAGTATGTTGAAGGCAAATTCTTAGAAAACCCTTCGAATTTTAAAATTGATTTGGTTTGTTAAAAGATGGTCTCTTTTACTTATTTTTTTTACAAATGTGTTTGAGTCTTTTTTAACCAAGCACTATAAGATTGTGATGTGTAATGTCTTTATGAGTGCAACCAACTTTTTGTTGGATTTGATCAAAATTAAACTTCCCGACAGAGAAGAATTTGGGCAACCCAATTTCTTCAAGTGTGTCGTACAAGGCGACTAAGGGATAGGGCAGTTTAACATCAGGCAGATATATATACAGCCCCAGATATAGTCTCGGGTCAACAATAGTGCCCGGAATGTTATGGCAATAGGCTCACCCTCTATTACATGGGCCCGACTACAAATAATGGTGAAATGTGGGTGTTAATTCACCTCTGCCTAACCCTCCGGGGATAAAGGCGTGATTATATATTATATGTATAATCAAAACTAAACATTTTGTTTAGATGCAATTCCATCTTATTTATGTGTGAAATATTGTAACACTCAAAAACTGAATCCATACTAATATTATAAATGCGAAAGTAACTCTGTCTGTCTGTCTGTATGTTACGCTTTCACCCCTAAACCACTAAACCGATTTTGATAGAATTTGGTAGGGGTAGATTAGACCTTTAGAAATGACATAGGCTATGTTCGGTCGCGATAACCGACATCCACGCGGGCGGAGCAGTGGGCAAAAGCTAGTTAAATTATAACAATTTATAATTTACGTCGAACTTAACGAGTTCGACGTCCATCATCTACTAACAAAATTAAAAGCTTAGCCGAGTGTACGTAGTACGTACGTTAATCAAAAGGTCTGTTTAGTACTTAATTGATATTTAAGCTGCGTGCAAACCTGCAAAGTAATATTCTGAATAACTTTATACTTTTGGTTTCGAAGTTGCTGAAATTCATATAATTTTAGTATGAGTCTTATAACGAATACAAATTATTTGTAATTACCATTGAAACGTGTTTGTGATAACTTGTATTTTATTATTTACGAGGTGAAAAAAGCAATTAAATGTGTTACCTAATGAATTTGTTATATTTGCGAACGATTTACTTATAGGAAAATGAGGTAAATGTTATCTAAGTACATGTAAATTGTGGAAATGTGTAAATAAGAATTACAGTTATAAGAAAATACGTATATTTACAATTCTTTTAAAAATTGTAAGTCAGTCGTATCGGTTTGTGCATCCACGCAGACGAAGCCACGGGTTATCCTATAGTATCCAATAAAATCTTGTCATTGCTATGTAGAAATTTTAATATACCTAGTGCCAACCCTACGCTAGGAATGTACTTACTGAAAATAATTTTTGTGTGTGAAACGACTCACCGTGCATGTGACTGGTTTATTTTTAAAAAGACATTTTGTGTTCTTTATATAAATCTTAGTTTTGTTTTTTTTTATTACTCATGCCAGGACTTATTCGTCAGCTCGCCACTCGAAATCTCGCCACTCGGTGTCGAGTTGCCCCGAATTATTTTAATATATTATTCATTCGTCAACTCGGCACTGGCATAGAAGTACAGTCGATAGCAAAATGTTTAATACATTTAATAAGTTAAATAAAATTCGAAAATATATAGATTCTTTTCCAATGTGCTATGTGATACGTTAATAATAATTCACCTGATTTATAATTTATGTACTATTGCGCACCAGAGTTACTTGCGTTGCGTAGGACCAATGTATAAAGTGCATTTTTAACGAAAGTAGCCGATGATTCCTGAGCCCTCAGCGTTTTGCGCCAAGTGTCCATATGTGTGTGTCAGACATCACTCATACAGTGTTGCCAACTTAGCTACTTTATTGCTAGGTTTAGCAATTTTTTGATGTCAGGCAGCTACAATTTTTTTTAAACTTGTGGCTAAACTTTTTAGCTACTTTTTCTAGCAACTTTTGGTTTAAAGATTTTATGTTAGTACAGTAGTAAAAATATTTAAAAATAAAGTGATGGTAACGAAATCCCCGGCAAACAAAATAGTATTATGCCTCAGAGCCCTCGTTTTTCGCAATAAAACGCACAAAAAACATGGAAATCTATACATTACGTCTCAATTTTTTTTCACAATTTATTTTTATGATGTGATTAAGATTGTGATTTATTGTTTAATGTTTGGTACCTATCTGAACAAGATTTATCTTTATATTGCCAGTGTTCCCAACCTTCTAAATTTTCTCTCGTTGAATATAATCTATACCTACTCTAATATTGTAATCCGAAAGTAATTCTGTCTGTCTGTCTCGTTACGCTTTCACGCCTAAACCACTGAACTGATTTTGATGAAATTTGGTATAGGGGTAGATTAGACCTTGAGAATGGACATAAGCTATGTTCGGTCGTGATAACCAACATCCACGCTGGCGGAGCCGCGGGCAAAAGCTAGTTTAACATATTCAATGTTTAGAATATTATCTTATTTCATTTATTAATTAAAATGGTATAATGTATGGCGACAAAAAATTGTTTACCTAATCTAAAATATAAGTTTATTAAAGTTTATAGCTGATTCACTAGCTACAGTAGTTTATCTCGTTCATCATCATCATCATCCACATAAAGACGTTAGTCCTGATTGCATTTGAGGCCACGGTGCCCTCGGAGCTCAGGGTCCGCCTTCCGGCTCTTCCTCCTCTACTTCGCACGATCTTGGGCGTCCAAGGTAGTGAGACCGTTTTCACGCATGTCACCCTCCACGACGCCAAGCCAGCACTTCTTGGGCCTACCCCTTCTACCTGGACCGGGTGGGGGCGCCATTGCCAGGCATTTGTTACCCACGTAGCTGGGCGGTTTCCGCAAGACGTGGCCGCACCAGCGGAGGCGGCTCTCTTGCATTTTATCTGCGATGTCACGGACATGAAGGCTGCCGCGGATGCGTGAGTTCCTCACGCGATCTTTACGCGTGACTCCATCCACCGCAGCATTTTCATCTCCGTGACACGCAGCATCTGCTTGTGCCGCTCCAACAGCGGCCACGCCTCACAGCCGTGTAAGAGTACAGGTCTAATGATCGTTTTATAGACCTACTGCCCCTTCAGCCTGACTGACACTTTTGAGTCGCAAGTGACGCCAGTCATTTCCCGCCACTTAGCCCACGCGGCGGCAATACGTGCCTTGACGTCGTAGTCGATGTCACCAGAAGCGTGAAGTACAGATCCCAGGTACTTAACCTGATCCGTGCCGCTCGACCAAGTCATCGCCTATGCGAACGGGTGTGGGATCTGTTGAGTTTAACGCCAAGTACTCTGTCTTCGCCACATTTAGCTTCAGACCGCCGTTCTCAAGCGCCTCCTTCCACACTTTCACACGTCGCACCAATCTGTTCCTGTCTGCGTCCATCAGCGCAATGTCATCAGCATACATAAGCAACCATGGAGGCTGCTCATGTGAGTCTCTGATACTGTCCGACAAAACGTCTAACACTAAGCTGAACAGGTAGGGACTGAGTACGGATCCTTGGTGTACCCCGACGGTGATGGGGAAGGTTTTCGTGTCGCCAACAGCGGTCCGAACCACGGAACCGGAATCTTGGTACATGTCTCGGATGGTGTCGATGTAAGCCTCTGGGGCTCCTTTGGACCGCAGTGCCCACCAGATCATCGCGCGAGGCACACAGTCGAAGGCCTTCTGCATGTATAGGAATAGACAGTACAGGGGCGTGTTCCTCGCCCTGTATCTCTCCGCGACGATCCTTAGGGCGAACGCCGGATCCATAGTCCCGTGTCCGGGGCGGAACCCATACTGACACTCCGAGAGGGTACTCTCCTGTCGGATCCGGGAATCGATTATCCGCTCGTAAAGCTTCATGGTGTGGGACATTATCTTTATACCTCGGTAACTACCACACTCCTGCACCGATCCCTTGCCCTTGAAGACTGGCGTAATAACACTCAGCCTCCACTGGTTTGGGATTTTACCGGTGAGGAGGATACGGTTATAAAGATTTGCGAGGATGCCCACACCACGGGCACCCATTGCCTTCCAAGCCTCGATGGGGACTTCGTCGGGTCCGACAGCTTTCCGGTTCTTCATGCGACGAATGGCAGTCTGAACTTCAGCAGGCGTTATCGGTGGCACTAGTCCTAGATTTGGAGGGAGATCTGGTGGCTGCACCTCTTTATGCTGCTTATTCAGCAGATTGTGGAAGTATGAGCGCCATCTCTCGTTCACCGCGACTTCATCGTACAACAGGTTTCCTCCAGGGTCTTTGATGCAGCGGCACTTGGTTATAGCCTGCACCGCTTTGGCCCTGGAGCGCGCCAACTTGTAGATGAGCTTTTGCCCCTCAGACGATTCCAACTTGTTGTATAGCGGTTGCAAGTGGTCTCGTCTGGCCCTGGCTACGGCTCTCCTAGTGGCGCGTTTAGCCTCTTTGTACTCGTCGTGGTCTTCGGGAGATTTGGACGCTTGCCACTTTTTAAAGAGGGCTTTCTTCACCCTGATCTCCTTCTGGACTGTGTCGTTCCACCACCAGGTGTCCTTGTCACACTTGCGTCCACCCTTAGACGTGCCGAGCACTGCCTTCCCCGCCTCAAGGATAGCTGCCTGAATCTTGTCCCAGCAATCTTGCACTGGTTCGTCTACAGCATTAGTGCACTTATCACCGATAGCTAAGACGAAACTCTGGGACTTGGCTTCATCAAGCAGCCACCACTTGATTCTGCGTTGGCCGCGCTCAACTCGTTTGCCTTTGGGTTTTACGCGGAGGTCCATGACAAGGAGACGGTGTTGCGTAGTGAGACTCTCCCCGGGTATAACCTTTCGGGTTTATCTCATTAATATTACATATTTTAAATGCATGAAACCTTTAGTGTAATCTCTAGTAATCATGTTAAAATGGTTTTTATTTTCATAGCTACTTCTGGCTACTTTTCAGGGAGAAAACATTATTCAATCTAGCAATAATTTAACGAATTAAATCCTAGCTACAAGCCTTGGGTAGCAGTTGGCAACACTGCAGTCATACTTCAAATATCAAATCGGTGCGCTGTGGTTGTGTTGTGTAGTTACACGATGTGTGGAAATTATTATATTATGCATCGTTCCTATTAGACTTCGAGCAAGCAGCTATGTCGGCAATTGAAACTAAATTCCCAGAGACAACAATTAGAGGCTGTTTCTTTCATTTTTCTCGAAGTTTGTGGCGTAAAGCCGAAGAATTGCGTATAACCAAATCGAAACTAGCAAGAAAACATATTAAACGTTGTGTTGTTTTAGCGCATTAATCTATTGATAGTGCTTGGTTATATATTATGTCACAATGTCCCAATAACGAAAATATTATTCCATTTAACGATTATTTTGTACAAACTTGGCTCAATAACACTTCTTTTTTTGTCAACAAATGGTGTCTTTATAATATAGATATTCGTACGACAAATATGGTAGAAAGTTGGCATTCTACAATTAATAAAAAAATTCATACTAAACCCAAAAGTATTGCACAATTTTTGACTATTTTGCAAAAGGAAGACAATTATTACAAGACTTTATATTATAAAGGGTGTAAAATTACCAAAAAAATGAAAGAAACAAGAGAAATCAATGAACATATAGCTACAACAATTGAATAATTTCAACGAGGTGAAATAAATATTGATTTATGTATCGAACGCCTTATTGTATGATATTTGATTCCTTTTGCTATCCATTGATTACCTAAATGAAACAATAATTAACACAGTACCACCCGATTTCCGATACGTTGTGAAATATCTTAAAGTCAAGGGCAAGTTTGTTGATTCACATTTATATATTGTGATAGATCGACATTTTTAATTTGATATCAGACTAACGTATCGGAAACCAAGAGTAAACCTCTGTTTCAGACGCTGAAGTTAATATTTTGATTAGAAAGAGACTGAGAATCTATGATTTGTAAACAATTACTGTGATATTTTGATTTTTTTATAATAGTAAGATTAAAGTAAGAGTAAAATTTATGTTGATTTATTTACATTTGTTGATCTTTGTTAAGTTAATAGACAATTGTACTATTTACCTAACAACATTGTTCTGTATACCATATTTAGGTTAAGATTGTTTATTGATTGTTAAAAAATATTTTTTTTGACATACATGAAAATTATTATTTACTATAATAATAAGTGTAATTTAACAAAATTACACCCATAACCAAGTTGCAAATATTAGGTTCAATATTCTCACTTATTATATTGCCACAATTAACAAGTTATGAAAACAGGCCTTAGCAATTTATGTTGGAGAGAAGATTAGTTCTATTTATTCTATTTTGTGATTGGCCACGAATTCATCAATCTAATCACGTGATAATATGTGTAATTTACACACATAATTTTAGTTTTCTCTTGTCCTTTATCAGTGTAAAAAGGCGACTTGGCTATGATAGCTGATCTGTGATTTGCAAAATACTTTGTTATGTACCAATATTCTTGTGTTTTATTAAATCTAAAGCGAATTGTGATTAAACATTTACAAATTGTGATATTGTTGCATATTAAAGTAGGTTAATTTTTGTACGTAGTAGATAATTGATTTAAAAAATAAGGCTATTTTTCAAACGATAAACAAATAATTGTTTATCTTTCGCTAATATTTATTGTGCCAAGTACTTTACTTTTTCTAATAAAACAGTGACATAATACTTTTGGTGATCGTTAAATTGGGTTTTATGTACGTACTACATTTATCAAACAAAATTTTTGTACGCGACTGTACAAAAATACTACGTACTTACATTGTGGGCCGAGTTGACGAATGAAAAATAAATTAAAATAATTCGGGGCAACTCGACACCGAGTGGCGAGTTTTCAAGTGGCGAGTTGACGAATAAGTCCATGCCAGTTACATTTAGAGGTATCGCGGTCTAGCTGTCACTTGAAAGTGTGAAAAAATAAAGCACTTTATAGTAAAATTGAGTTATTTTCAATTATTGTTTTATTTTATAATTTGATATAATGTCTACAATTCTTATGTTACACGTTTTAAGAGTATAAATATTATTAAGGTAATAATCGAAACTTATTAAAAAAACGTTAAGTAGTTATTACGAGAAAGTTATTAATATCCTGATTTAAAGTCAAATCTACTAACTTTTTCAAGGGACGTACGACCATTTAAAAGTCATTTTTCTATTTCAAAAGAACAGTTTATCCTTTTCTGTAAACCTGAAAATGTATGAAAAGTTCTATAAAGATCGGTTATTAGTTAAGGCATGTAACAGTAAGAAATAAACTCCTTTTAGTACAATAATAACCAGGATATTCCCAGCTAGATTTAAAATAAAAATGAAAATAAACTCACAAATGAGATATTTACAAGATTTACAATTTCTGATCACGTTCGTTGAGAAGCGTTTATACATTCGGTCGGAGAATTAAAGAAGTGCAGTGTACAGAGGGCGCATACTAATAACATTGTAAACAGCCGGCACCCAATGGGGCGGCCTTTGCCTTCATATAAAAAAAATATACGAGAACTTTGACTGAGTAGACTTGGCGATGTTACAGTCAAAGACAAAAGTGGACTATCAAATTCTAATGTACCTACCTATTAATCCACCATAGCCAATGATATTTTATAAACTATAGATATGTAGTTCACACTCTAAAATGTCAACAAAAAAATGATGACCAAATAGTCACCATTTCTTCCACCAATCAGAGACGCAACAGAGCGCTACCCAAAAAAAAGTCTTAAAAAGTTTATTAGTAACAATAATAATATTATTAAAATAAATTATAATCTAATTCATATAAATTGAATAACATACATTGACGTATTATTATTAAGAAGCTATAATTTTTTTATATTATGTAGTATTTGCGCCATTTTTGAAAGCGGCCATGTTCCTGCATGACGTATCTAGAACATCATTGACTATACATAGCTGCATTTTTATGTAAAAGGATTTATAATATCTAAATTTTTTATTTGTTACTCAAGCTTTGTCGGTGATTGTACCTTTACACATGATGGAATATTGTAGAAATTAAGGTTTTGGAGGGCGAAGTAAGGAGGACATACTTATTATGTTTTAAATTGGAAAAGTGTCTGTGTGTGTTTGCGTACAACGCTCAGATTCATCAGCTTTCAAATACATAATATTGGCCAATGAAGTAGCTAAGTAGAATGAATGAATGAATATATTTTTATTTCTCACCACAATAAACATATATGTCACAGATTAAATGCTAGGTTGCAAAGTAGGTAGGTAATATTCATATTATGTATTGTATTGTAGGTGACTGGTGCCTAAGCTAGGCTCGCAGCCTGTGTTTCAGGTCACCAGGTCCCACTCCTTCCATGATTGACATAATTTTGTTTGTTATGTACCATTTATATCAACAGACATGCAATAGGACAATTTCTTAAATTTATGTTATTGTATTATTTTCGTTTATGCAGACAAGAATATACACAGAAAGTGAGCAATTTATAGAATGAAGTTAATAATATTATAACAATATTCTGTTACATCACAATTGTTTTTATACACGTTCGCCGATAGTGGATGCTCTGGACTTTCCTTTCCAAAATCGATGTCAAGCAATAACAACCAAAGTTCCCCTACAATCAATAACCCCACATATTATATCAAACACGAAAGCAACTCCAAACAAAACATATAACCGTTTGGACTAATGAAAAGCACTAGTAGCTGATTGCGACCCCTTAACTGTCTTAAAGTTGAGGAAACACACACAGCACTGCCAACGAGCATACAAACTGTACCAGTATAACTTGAGCTGCCCGCCCCCCTTAATGAGTACGTTGGACGAAGAGGAAACAACGCGCGATGAACTTTGAGAGTTCTTGTTGTACTGGGCGGGTGGGACGTAAGGAACGTAAGAAGAAACACCCCGCGGGGTACCGCAGGAATTGAGGGTAGGTACTATGTACTATTTAGCAAAGGTTGTACAATGGTTGCTTGGAAATTGTGTTATCGTGACGATCGTTCTGATAGTTCTTTATTTGAATCTTTAAAAACGTAGTAGGCCATAAATAAAATTTTAAAAAAATTGCACGAAAAAATAAATTTAAATTTCGAATGCATCAGATGTTTTTTTCGTTTTGTAGCAAATAAAACTAAGTTTAATATCAGCTTTCCTAAGCTGTCCTTTCACGCATTTTTCACATTTATGTGGATCATATCATAGTTGTTTGGGCTTGTATACACAGGGGTTAGCAATATTCCTAATCACATGGAAGTTAACTTTATAAAGAGTGTGTATTTGCTAATTATAATAAACTTCATGTAACTCTTGCCCGGAATTTTGAAAGGATAACGGACTTTAGAAAAAAAATCAAACGTCCGGTCGCTTCAGTTATTGTAGTAAAATTTTGTGACGAACCAAAACCTATTCATAAATGGACTTATGCAGTAACATAACAATCTTACATAGCAATCAGTTGCTTTTCCGTAATAAGGCCCCAGTTCTCTGGAAGGAAGGAGCCTTAGAGTGTATGGTATCGATCGCCACCCACCGACCACTTCTTAGCGCCAGTTTGTACAGACCATTCATCATGGCGGGCCACGACACATTAATATGCTAAATTAATTATACTCCATGTTATTTAGTTAATTTGTATAGCGAATATATCTCTTAGTCTGGCTGTATATCCTCGATACTCTGGCCGTAAACATTATGACAGTTATAATAAAAAAAAACTGAATTCGAATTGGGAACATGTCACTTTCATGATCATTGATCATACGCCACACATTGTGTTCGCGCCTAATTTTGTTTTCGCTATTCTTATGATATTTAACTCGCGTGGAAAGATATTGAATTTATCGAATCTTCATGAATCAATCAATGCGCGGACACTACGTGTAAAGTATTTTTTTTTATTAGTAGTAGTCTGTCAGCTGTTATTTGATATTTTATTAGATCTTATTTTGATATTCATCGCCGCAATTTAAATTAGAGTTAAAAAAATCGTCAGTTTCCGGTTTACATTTCAAAGAGACAATTTTATAAATGGAACGCACTACTTCTGTCTTGAAAATGTGTTACAGTTAATGAAAAACGATTCTACGACAAGAGCCTTACGAACCCGTCCATTTACTAAATGAGAATAACATGACGCACTAAGACTAATGTTTTTTTCTTTTTGCTTTTAATTTAATTGCTTTTGCGGTAGGAAAATGCAAAAAATGTACGATTGAAAATGTTTCGATACGATGCGAAAAGCCTTTGTGATGTACACCCGGTTATGTAAATAACTTGAAATAAGCATGTAAGTAGGAGTTAGGAGTAAGTAGGTATAGATGTTATGTAAAGGTGTCTATTTATTTAGTTTATTTCTAATCTCCTAGGTCGAGTTGCTAATATGCGCTACTGCTCATTGGACTCAGAAAGTCCAAATATGTATCTTAAAGACAATAGCATGAAAAAAGTAATTGTTACTACCAAAAACTTTAATAGCTTAGGCAGATGTTAGAAATCATTGTAAATGCTACCATTACAGCCTAATTTTCAGTTCTGTAGCATCGTCAAGTCCTTGTTTGTATGCCGGTTTTTGCTTTACTAGAAAAACAAAGGAATGTTTTATAAAAAAGTAAAGTAAGTTCCATTTTCAAAAATGACGTACTGGCATGGTAGTAAAAAAAAAACTTGTATTTTTAAAAGCTCGGCGATGGCACAAACAAGTGGTTATCATCGGCATCTCGAGTGGGTGATTAACTCGGTCGGTACACACATTAATCAAGTCGAGAATGTAAGGCGAGATCGGACAAAAGTGTACCGTGCTTGTTCTACGGTCATATTCTCGATAGCTTCATTAAAATAATTAAAACATTCATTCATACAGCACTCATTTAGTATTGTTGTATTATTTTATTATTCACACTTAAACCGACATTTTGGCTACTTTTCATTATTGATGAAGCTGTCGAGATCGCGTTTTCTTTTTTTTTTATTTGGGCTACCCGTCGTTTCGTTTTCATGGCCACGACGGAACACGAAACTAAAGAAATTAATCGCAATTGAAAAAAAAAACTAGATCGGCACTTTTTGAGTTTTTCTGTGAGAACGTCCTAAAATCTTACCAACCTTTTTAAATTCAAATATCGGTTTTTAATACACAAAATAAATTCAAATAATTCCAAAATCATGAAGCTTTCTGAATAATTTTAAGTACGAACAAATGAAGATACATTATAGAGGTTAAACCAGTGTTATTTTTCCGTGAGTACGTTTCAGAATAGGGCCGCATATCGAGTGTCATCCCTCGATCTCGATAGGGTTGCCTCTCAGGTGTCGCTGGCCGTTAACAGGGTTGCTCGTAATGTAAGATGGTTATACCTAACATCATTATCTATGGTAACTAATCATCTCGCCGGGCGTTGTACCTTGCTCGAGGGTTTTACTTTTTTATTTTAGTTAGGCTTTATATCAAATACGCCTTTGCCTTTGAGAGATAAATGGAGACGAACCTTTTTGACTAAAGCTTTTGCCCGCGGCTCCGCCCGCTTGGATGTCGGTTATCGCGACCAAACATAGCCTATGTCTTTTCTAATGGTTTAATCAACCCCTATACCACATTTCATCAAAATCGGTTCAGTGGTTTAGGCGCAAACAGACAGAGTTACTTTCGCATTTATATTATTAGTATGGATGTTCGAAAAGAACTAAATTAAAATGTACATTTGTCGAAGCCATCATGGTAGAGATAGCCATTCTAGGAACAGAATTTGTAATGGCGGAAAATTTATTTTTGGATTGCACCCCAGCTTACTATTAGGCGGTGTGCAGTCAAATTGATGACCTGAGTGTAAAAAAGTACTGTTATTTTCTTCAAGGATGAGTTCACAGATAATAAAATTGCTGTCCGGTTGTCAATACCTTTTTAGGTTTTTACATTGTAAAAAACCTTTGTAGTAAACAATCTACATGTCATATTCTCTACTTCGCACAATGACATAGTAGCACTATATACTAGTACTTAAAATCTACATACCATGTAACAAACAAAACAAATAAAACCCCTAAAAATGAAGTAATTAATCACGATTGGTGAAGAGTTTGCTTGCGTAAGGAGCTGTAATAACTAATCCATACTAGGTAATATTATAAATGCGAAAGTAACTCTGTCTGTCTGTACAGGGGTAGATTAGACCTTGAGAAAGGACATATGCTATGTTTGGTCCTGCTAACCGACATCCACGCGGGCGGAGCCGCGGGCAAAAGCTAGTATAACATATATCTGTATAGGTATTGGTTTTAGCGTAAATTTGTTCTTCCTATAATATATCGACAGCCACATTATATTTATCATACATTTTTAGAATGGATTCACACGTCCTCTACGATACGCGGAGGTCTCACAGGGACATCACTATCAGTGGTTCTATTAGTCACCCATGAATGGCCAGCCTTAGAAGATCACTTAACCGTGCGATAGCTACTATGTCAATGGGTCCTAGCTTGGGTTCAGTGTCCTCTATAATAGAATTCAATAAATAGGGTTAATATTTAACTTTCCTCGAAGTTGAATATCTTAATTTGTTATACACTGCAATATTGTGAAGAGGTCGTGTCAATCATTGGAGATATTAAAAAAAGTCAAATTAACAATTCTGAACGCAACAATATTTACTTACTTTTTTTGGAATTCTTCTCTGTTATCCGTGATAGACTGAACAGATTTGATGCGTTTTTTATTAGAAAGAACTTGATCAAATTTAAAATCTTACGTGAGTTTAATAACAATCGTAGTAGTATAGTAAAACCGGAGATATGAACAAAAATCACGATAACCGACATCCACGCGGGCATAGACATAAAACTGAAATTCTTAATTCAAAATAGAAACTAAATAAAACCTCTACACCATAGACACTAAACTATGAATAAGCTTATTATCTATGCCTACTAAATTTAAGTAGCTAACATAACCTTAATTCTACATTAAAGACGGTCATCCTCAGAATTGGGCGCTCCTTATGGACGCGGGCGGGGGTGGGGCGCGGGCCGCGGAGGGTGGCCAGTGGGGGGGCAAGACACTCGATCAATACCGACCCGACTTTCAAACTGCTTTCACCCTAACGAAAGTCGCCCGGACTCTGCTCGAGCGGACCACGAGGGAATTCTATAGAGTTGATTATACCACAAAGTTTTTTTTATATCGCAAATAACTGACAATGAGGATATTTTCTGAAGTTTACGCGAATGTCACTCATTGAAATAAAACCACTTTTTACGGATTCTATCGCGATATATTTGTTATTATTTACTTTTAAAACATTAATATAACATATATATCACGATAGAATCCGTTAAAGTTGTTTTATTTCAATGACAATGAGGATTTTAAATTTGTGTGTAGTGTGGTAGAGGTAGATAATATAGCGACCAAGATCTATATTCCATCTGAAACATCTGATCATTCTCTCAAAATTGATACGTGAATGGTACAGACACGTAGAAAGGATGAGTAAAACAAATTGATGAGGCTAGAGAGGGGAATGGGCATCCTGGTAATCGTTGGCTAACACGTACACCTACGTGTAAGTTTAAGGATTTTTTTAGGAAAAACGAAATTAAAAAAAAAAGAAACTGGGGAGGCACATCTTAAGTAATCTAATGCTGAAAGAAACATAAGGTAATAGGTACCAGCGTTTTATTAGAAATAATATATACCTATATATACCTACCGAGTTTTTCAAATTATGTACTCACTCAAGACTCAAGATCACGTAAAGGTTTGGTGTTTTCTTTCATTACGATTCTTCTGTACCTGAAAGTACTTATACCAATGTTTTGATTCCTTTCCATTGCGTATTCATCGAGTTGCAAGTACCTGAAAAAGATAAAACACTATGTTATTTTATTTTAACACGAGTAAGAGACGTTTGTTATCCGTTACCGTAGAAATGTGAGGCTTAAAAATAGCATAGAGAGGTTTTATGTATTTCGCAAGCGATAGCAAGTAGAGTTAAGATTACTTTGAAAGTTCTCTCGATGCTTTAATAACTTCAGAAAGGAGACCTTTTTTACACTACTGTTAATAATTTGACATTACTATTTTATATGTAAGTACCTAAACATAATATATTTTCATTGTTCTTTATTCAATTTAAAGACTATTAGTTATAATTTCAACTGAGTAGTGGAACAGAGCATTCCTTTTCCGTTCCATTCTAAAAAATGTTTGCGTAATTGGAGTTGCGCAGTTTGATATACACTTTAGGGTTAGAGTGTCATTTTGAAATGAATATATTTACAAGTGGTAAGTGGATACTGGATATTATAATAAATTAATATTCTTTGACAATACTGGAAATGAAAATGTAATAACTTAAATAATTAAATAACTTAACAAAAAACAGTATTAATGATATTTTGATAATATTTAGCACCCGTCTTATAATTTATGATTCATAATATTCAAATCGGAGGTTATAACAACTCTATAAAAATGCTCACACGTCTTCAGTCCGCTGTCTTCACGTACGCCCACCCCCGGCGCGAACATTTCGTTTCAACCCCCCGCGCGCCGCCCACTCGGTCTTATCGGCCTTAGTATGGACCCACGTATAATTTAATTATATATATAAGCAAGGTTATATAGGTATATAACCTTGCGAGGGTTTGAAGATAACGCTGTAATTATTATTAAGGAGAATTAAGATGTTATTTTCGCGTTATTGGATACGTTTTTCATGATAACGTTATGTAGCTATCCGTTTGAATTTAGAATGGTTATTTCAACGGAATATATCAAGATGAAGGTTTGAAATCCTGTTGAGATTTTCGATCTTTGCTTTGATGTTTCATCATCATTATCGTTGCATTATACCCGGTCGTTTTATCCCGTTCTCGCAATCCATGGGATGAAAAGTAACCTATGTGTTATTCTAGACTTTAGTCTATTTCTGTACCAAATTTCAGCCAGATAAGTACAGCCGTTAAAGCGTAATAAACATCCAAACATCACCCCAAACTTTTACATTCATAATATTGATAGCATCTATTTGTATTACTAAATCAATTGTAATATAATCCGTATTCAGTAAACAAGTATACCAGTTACTAATGTCCAATAGCAGCTGTTCAATTTTACTTTTAAATTATCTAAATAAGCGTCACTTTCATCTTAAAACGCTATCTCACGCATAAATTGTCTCCAAATTTTTGAATGAACAAGTTGGGCGAGTATCAACCCTTTGAATGCTGCGGCGTCGTGAGAAATGCGGAGATGAAGGGTCTCTGTGACCCGGGGTCACTACTGGCCGCGTCTGTGAGACCGCGGTGAGAACGAGATGTGGAAGATTCTTATTTTTATAACTTGATTTTGGGTTAATTGTGATGATACTTTAAATCGGGTAACACTGAATATGAGAAAACGACTTCTATTGCACAGAGGTTGAGCGTTCGTTTCGGTTTTGATTCAGGCTCGGTGGAAATATTTGATACATAAATCTATGCAAAGATTGCTTCCCTTGCCTTGCCTGGAAAAAAACTTGGTTCTAACTATACTAGCTTTACGTTTAATTTGTTTTATTACTTGAAGTTTTTATTCGTAGCAAAATATAGATACGTAAAATGAAGCAGAAGAAAAATGAGAAATAGAAGCAGGAGTAAAATGAGCTAAAAAAGAAGTAGGTACATACTTAGCAGAAAACAAGTGCAGTGTAGAAACAAACCTACCGGCTGTTTCTTTAGCGAAGTGATTTTCAGAATCATTGATTGAAGGGAATAATCTAAAAAAATAAGATTCTAAGAGGTTTAAACATAAATAGATACAAGTAACAGTAAACAGTAAATTTGCTGTTCATACTAAAATTTTAATTAATATGACAAGTTTGAATGAATTTTCGTTATAGCATCAATTATGCTAAGTATAATTCGTATACATCGGGAAAAAATAAATGCTTGAACCCACGACCTTTCCCTTATAGGGAGAAAGCTCTTCCAACTGAGCTATTGCGCCACACCTGAATCACTTCAAATTTCCCTTCTCTTTATATCCGTCTTAAAGGGTGACGGTGGAGCCATCTACCAAATTTCTTACGAACTGTTGGAACCAATGATTATCAAGCTAGTTCATTTCATGAATACCCCTTTTTTACCGTGGGGGAATATCCTTCATGGATGTTATGCCGGACTCCTACCGACTAAAAACCCCACGGTAACGCCCAACAGCCCACGGTTGGGAGCCCCGGGTAAGCCCTCGGAAGGATGTCCCAGGGCTCCCAACAGACCCACGGCTACGCTGCGGTCTCGTTTAGGGGGTGGTTCGGGTGCTATCCCGCGTCTATGGGGGTTTTCGGGTATTATATGTTTTGTTAATACAAAAATAGATACTAGTGTTAAGATCAGACGAGAAATTAATGTTTTGTAAATCGAAAAATGATAAATTTAGGGTTTTGCTCCGCTGTACCCCTGGTTTATACCACTGGTGGTAGAACGGGTAAAATTGGTATGCTCCATGGTTCCCCTCAGGGGTACAGTGGAGCATATGTTCATAAATGTTAAAAATGTATTCGAGTGTTCTACTGCAGGCATTATGATGCATGTACACGAGTAGCATATATTTTTTTCTAATTTATCGGCAAATTGCAGAGAGATACAATATCCTATCTCTCTGAGAGGGCCATCACATACCCGAGCTGGCTAGGGCCGGGTCGGCGAGATGTGTCGTGCGGTGTTCCACAGGGATCGGTATTAGGGCCGCTCCTGTGGAACATCGGCTACGATTGGGTGCTGCGTGGTCCGTTGCTCAGAGGGGTCAGCGTAACGTGTTACGCCGATGACACCCTCGTTACGGCGCGGGGAGCAGCGCACCCAGACGCAGCACTAAAGGCCACAGCAGGGGTTGCTCAAGTCGTGGGTCGGATACGGCGCCTGGGTCTCGAGGTCACCGCACTCGCGCGCCTGATGCCCAACATCAGGGGACCCAACGCTCCTGCAAGAGACTGTACCTGGGGATCGTGCGAAGTATGGCCCTATACGGGGCCCCAGTATGGGCAGAGAACCTGACGGCCAGTAATGTGGCTAGATTGCTGAGCCCACAGAGGGCGATGGCCGTCAGGGTGATAATGGATACCGCACGATCTCAGGTGAGGCGGCATGTCTCCTAGCCGGGACCCCTCCATGGGACCTGGAAGCGAGAGCCCTTGCGTCTCTATTTATATGGTGCAAGGAGGCGCTGGAGCGGGGCCTCGATTTCTCGAGACGCATCGAGAAATCGAGGCCCAGCGGTCCCAGCTCTACCAGGAAACCGTGGAGACATGGAAGGTGCGACTTGAGCAACCAAAGCGAGGATTCGCCATAATCGTGGCCGTCAGACCGGTCATGGACGAGTGGCTAGAGAGGAGACATGGTGCTCTTTCCTACCGGTTGTCACAGATACTTACCGGGCATGCTAGCTTCGGTAGGTATCTGTGGCGAAGACACCGGGAAACCACGGCCGAGTGTCAGCACCGTAGCTATGACACAGCGCTCCACACGCTGGTGGAGTGCACGGCGTGGGCGCAACAGCGCCAGGTCCTCGTGGTGGGTCTGGGCGTGGGCGTCATTGTCTGTAGCGGGAGTAAGTGGGACTGCGCCGCCTCTTTCTGTGAGCAGGTCATGCTCGTGAAAGATGCGGCAATGATGATTATGATTACTCGTGATGATTTATAGCAGGGTTATAAGTGCCCGATTAATGGCAGTAGGTTCGCCACCTATTACATTACAAACAGAAAGTGGCGAAATGTGGTCTACCTACCCCTTCGGGGAATACAGGCGTGAGTTTATGTAAGTATGTATGTATGTATGTTAAAAATATTACATTTATACCGCGGTAACTGCACTCCTTCACCGATCCCTTACTTTTGAACACTGGGGTGATGATGCTCAGTCTCGATAGGGTCAGAATCTTAATTTTTGAACATACCGTTTCATAATTATTTTTTAGACTTTTTTATTTTCATGGCATTATTATACTTAATACAACAATATTTCTTGCTTATATAACGGTATACGGGACCACCCATTTATGGACTGGTCGATCCTTAAGAGAAGAACTCAGGAAGGGAATGTTGGCTTATACATATTTTCTCCACTGTACCCCTGAGGGGAACCATGGAGCATACCAATTTTACCCGTTCTATCACCGGTGGCATAAACCAGGGGTACAGCGGAGCATAACCCTAAATTTACCTACATTTTAACATTTACCTATTGAGATACAATAATTTAAATCATTGTTTATAAATTGGAGTGCATCCTCATGCTCGTAATAAATGATGAAATTTGCCTACTTGAATTGAATTAAAAAAAAAAAATAGTACTGTAGTAACTGATAGGAGCACCGGGACACCCATGTCCTGGTGCTCCTACTGGAAACTTCATGGTTGCCTCTGTTGTAGGAGCAACACGACATGGGTGTCCCGGTGCTCCTACCAGTAGGACTATTTAGTAGGAGCACGAGGATGCACTCATGTTTTAGTTGTAAGAGATAGAGTAAATTGCTCAATTCGTCTAAAGGATTTGAGCCACGCAGCACAGGTCCAGGTAGCTCTGTTGTTGAAATATTCCTCCTCGAAAGGAACCGTCACGAGCTCAAGTCAGTCCTGATGTTGAAATTTTCCGTTTTTATAATAAGTAAAATATTGAATGATTCACTCAATATTTTATTCAAAATATCATTCAATTTGACATTTTATTTTTAACAATAGGTATCTATCTGTAATGTTACTACTAACAAATAAAGATCACATCAATTTGACCTAGTTGGGTCACATCCGTGACCTACGGGGTCATAGTGAACTAAAGGGTTTAAAAAGTATCCCAAAGCGTTTGTTAGGGGAAGCGAAGTGAAAATGTGTGTTAAACTTTTAGGTTATTAGAAACTTACTTGTGGTTGAACCACTCCTGTCCTATCGAAATTAAAAAAAAAAGATAATCTACATTGTACATATTTGTTACGTACCTACTTCACAACCCCCTACGGCTGGTAGCATGAAGATTTTCGTGTTGGTAGAGAAATACACACATTTAAATAAATAAATATTCCACAACATTCTATACAACGCTATCTAGACCCATGGTAAGCTTAACTAGTATGTGTTATGGAATCTAGAATGTAGATAAACATACATAGATATTTTTTTTTGTAAATACATACATATTACACATAGAAACACCCAGACCAATGCAAATAGCCATAATCATGCATATAAATATGCGGCACTGATCGGGGATCGAACCCGCGCCTGCTGCGTGGCAGTCGCGTTCACCTGGAATAACATATAGGTTAGGTATATACATTTTATCCTTGTGATATGTTCTTACGGGTAGATGGAACGGTATCAGAATTCTATCAGGAAAAATAGTTTATTAGGTGTTACTACTATTACTATTCTAGGATTCACTGCACTATCCAGACTCAAAGTAAGACACAAGGTTCAAAACACTACTAACTATTTATATTTAGACTTGGAATTCAATTCCTACTATCTGCAATAGTGCTTGTATCATTTAATTCAAAAGCCCCGTATACACGTACAGAAATAAATAATTTCACTTTATTTGTAGGAAGCAAATTGCGTGCAATAAATAAGAGATATCATCCCATAATAGCAGCGTAGGAGACGATAAATTTCGGAGCAATTAGACTTAATCGGCGAATAGAAAGCGTGCTAGGATCTTCCGGCGCGAATACGATCAATAACCTGAGTTGTAAACCTTTGGCGTGTCTTTTATTGTATCGTAAGTAGGTATGTGTTTTATTAAGAAATTTAAAATCTGATTTATGTCGTGACTAATATTTCTATTGCTGCAAGTGTGTTAGCTATCTTACCACAATAAGGTATACACAACAGTATACTACACAATAAGGTATACGCATATATACAACTTCTAGTCGAACAACTATTTTTTCGAGTGTCATAAGTGTATAGGAATTTATACTGAAACGTACAACAATGAAAGGAAATAGATTCAGTTCAAAATGTATTTATTTCAATGAAACGTCTTTATAATAATGTTTTAAGGTTAGTGCATCACTGTAAATAATTACAAATAATAACTTAGTATGAATCTGAGGTTTGGATGAATTTGTTTTACGTTCGAAATGCGACTTATTTTTGTTAATTAAACTTTTAAAAATATCTAAATTATAATATCGGGCTATATGTTGGCTGTAGAGATCAGAAGAAAATCCTTGGCCTGTTCGTGCTCTCATCGCGTGGAATTTCTGATACAAATATATGAATATCTCACATAAAAGTGATATGCAAGATATTCATATATTCGTATCAGAAATTCATATTTATACTTCCATTGCCTTTTCATACTACTGACGAAGCGATTCATACGCTTCGAAAATAATTAGTTTCCTTTCTGAAGACGAAATTCTTGATATGAGAGTTACATAAAGTAAAATAGAAAGTACGCATTCGTATTTTTTGATTTCCCGTCCGAAGATTGTCAGTAAATATGATAAATAACTACTTATAGATATTCTTATATTTCTCGAAATAAATTTTGGCGACATATTGTCTGAATAAACTGTTCTAATTTCAAAAGTAGGTACATTCTACTCAAACATATGGGTATGTGCGTCTATCAGCCATTCACATAAAAGAAAGAAAGGAGGAAAAAGAGAAAACAACCTCCATTCGACACAAATGATGTTTGATAGACACATTAATATAATTCACGTATATTTTATGCGATAACTACACCTTGTAGGTACATGTGTTTACCAAACACTATAGCTTCAAAATATATACTCTTACCAACAGTTGGCGACCCCTGTCAAGTGGTTTATTCTCTACTATATTATATGGTTTACGGCGCTTGGGTCTTGCCCATGTAATAAAATCTACTCGTCGAAGCGACGCCGCATCATGAATAGTATACTGTTGTGTGCGATAAGGAGGGCCTTACTGCCGACTAAGTTTTCCATGATTGTTCTCTGACTATACCTACTATGTACTACTATATAGTTAAACAGGATCATAGCAGATGTGTAGAGTGTCATTGATTTGAAAGCCACTTGGGATAAGGTTTAGTGTGATCTATTTTTTTAACCTGTTTGAAACCAAATTGTTTGTGTGAAGATTAAATTTAATTTTTTACCCCTTGACACAGTATGAGTAATACTATATTATGTTTGTTTGAGGAGTGTAGACAGTAAATGGTGTATCAGAGAGATGAGAGAGATCATCCATATAATCCAGAATAGATCATATAAATACAGCCCAGTGTATATGTAATACGTAAAGTTAGACCCGTATGTATATTGAATTTTGTACCTAAATAAACCATGATGTGTTTCCAACAATAAAATGCACTAATAAGTGCTTAAACACTCGCATAGATAGTCAGGCACTAAACTGGCGCATTAGACACGAGTGCTCGGCGGGCACACCAGATTTATAATACTACCCAACTAAGATCATAAAACTATAGAGCCCCGGCCCCGAGTATTAATATTGTGCCATTTATCATGACCCTACCCCCTCGCCCCCATCTTTTGTGTAAGAAAATACACCCAAAACAACCCCGAGAACAAGTTTCGACAACGAAAACTATTCAAACGTTCGCAGCTAACAGCACAACTTGTTCGGGATGTTCTTAACGCGGGTGCTTCAGCGGTCGTTCGAGGAAAATTGGAAATTGTACACCGTTTATACGAAAATAGACTTAGATACCTTGTTGTTTTAGTTTAAAATCGAACGATCAGTATTGATAGGCGAAATTAACTATCTAGATGTATATAATAGACTCTGTTAGTTATGTTTTAAAGTTTGATTTGGCTTGAGTTAGATTGGCGAGCAGTTGGCCGGAAGGGTACAGTCGTAAGGAAGTTCGACGATTATGTTTAGTCAGCGTTGGCTGTGTAATGGAAAGGAAGTAGGAATTGGGGCCTGTAAGATGTGGTCATATAAGGCGGCCATTCGTGTTTCGCTTGTGCGCGGGGTGGGCGAGTGGGGGGTGAGGAAGGAGCGTCCGCGGGGGGAGCGGGACGATTTGTTTGTTTCTAAGGTCCGTTCTATTCCGCAGCTGCGGGTAGGATTTAAATTTGGCACTCGGGCCTCTCTTTGTCTGACGGCCTTCTCAGTTCGTTGATGAGATGCCTCTTTACAACTTTAAATTGAAGTGTGTTCTGCTAAATGTTTTGAATTTAGAACTTTCAGCCCGTCCCTAATTTGTTTTTGAAATTAGAACAGTATTCTTTACTTTTTTGTTGGAACTTTTTAATTTCAGTCATTACATTTTACATCAGGCTGTCTTTTGGTGTTGCTAATAATTATTAATTTAGTCTAAATCTGGAAAGGATTTTTATGTTTCCTATTATATAATAACTTACGTCCACACAGCCCTCAACACCCACCATAAAGATTTTCGCGGCCCTATAAGTCTGTAAATCTCTTCCATCGTTTGCAACAAAGGGCATGGTTGTTGAACAAATGGCATTTTGTTACGAAAATTCAGACGAGCGTATACTAATCATCTTCTGACGATATTTGCAGCACGCATTCTGACAATTATGTCAAACGTCAGATTACATAATAAAGATAAGCTTTTAAACAGTCCACTTGAGTTATTTGAGTTTATTACTCTCAGCTCAGCTCGGCGGACATCAGAAAGCATACACTAACGCCCGTATTCTAGACTGAAACCCAGCCTGAATCGCGATTTATCTGAGGACAGATTGTATAGACAGGTTAATAGTTTGACATATTGTCTTTATAATCTGTCCTCAGATAAATCGAGGTCCAGGCTGAGTGTCATTTTAGAATACGGACCTAAAAAACTTAGTTTGACTACACCAATTTAAACAACGGAACCGGATTTCGTCAATGATAGAAATCGAGATCAATTCGAACGATACCATCATTCAATAGTTCATTAGAACTGCTGGAGGTTTTTGAAAATAGAATAATCCCGCAATTTTGACAGCTACATAAAAGTCATTGAGCTAAGATTTTTTTTTAATTTATCAAAAGGAAGCATATATGCATACGGCCTTAGCTAAAGTTCGCAAGTAATAGTTGGTTATACGGCAACCGCGGAGAGAATATAATAGCTGGAATGGAACAAGTTAGTTATGTACTACACGAAGACTGGCGTTTACCGTCGTACAAGTCTATATAAATGGAACCGAAGTGCTTTACTTTACGGGCACACTGTTTACTGCATTGTTAATCTTACGGTTATGGACTAGCTGTTGCTTGAGGGGTCTCCCGAAATACTGACAACGTTCCAGTGTCCAAAGGAAAACATATTTCCAGAAAAGAACATAAGCTACTTTATGCCTATGTGCTTTTCTGGATTACAGGCTGTCTCTGAACGGAACGAAATGAATTCGAAAAACTCGTCATTAAAAAAAAACAGAATCTAGATGAAGTTTACCTAGTTCCGTTCAGCTAGTATGTTTCGTTAATAAAGTTTTTATATACTTTTAATGATTTTGACACGAGACAAACTGTTCATTCGTACATACTGACTGTTTGTAAAATAACATCTGGAAAATACCGCAGTGGAATTTGTTGCGCCATTTTTTCTCCATTGGCACCTAGGAAGCGGTGTTTAATTTAATGTAAGGATGATTTGACGTCAAAAAGATGTAAGTAATAACATTACACCATTTTAAATAAATAATTCGAATTTGAATTTGATGCATCGACTTTCGCATCCAACTAATATAAAAAACTAGCTTTTACCCGCGGCTCCACCTACGTGAATGTCGATTATCGCGACCAAACATAACCTATGTCCTTTCTCAAGGTCTAATCTACTCCTGTACCAAATTTTATCAAAATCGGTTCAGTGGTTCAGGCGTTAAAGCGTAACACACAGACAGGCAGACAGTAGAGTTACTTTCTTATACGTAACTAGCTTTTGCCCGCGGCTCCGCCCGCGTGGATGTCGGTTATCGCGACCAAACATAGCCTATGTCCTTTCTCAAGGTCTAACCTATCCCTATACCGAATTTCATCAAAATCGGTTCAGTGATTTAGGCATGAAAGCGTAACATACAGACAGACAGACAGACAGACAGATAGACAGACAGACAGAGTTACTTTCGCATTTATAATATTAAGTATGGATATTAGTATGAATGTGAAAATTTATGACGATAATGTTTATTTTTGTTACTCGTTAACCAATCAAGCTCAAGTGGATGAAGTGACTTGGCTGAATAATACTAGGTGGCTTCTTTTTAACCCTGAAATAGATTCCTATGGACTGCGGGAACGGAATCAGACTGCACACGGGTGGACTCGGCGGGCAATAGTTAGTTTATAAAACTAGTAAGACAGAATATGTAAAAGTTTGGATGGATATTTGCTACACAATCCTTCCAGAAAAGGCGTAACGGATTTGAAAGGAATTTGGCACAAAGATAGGTGTGGAATAGGATTGTATACCGGAATTAGGTCCTGTGGGAATCGCATTAATATTTTATGTGGGTGAAACTGAGGACAACACCAAACTCAGTAAATGATATGTCGATATATAATGTAGCTACATTTTCATGCCATTATTACTATGTAATTTAACTATGGTGCATCCGTGGTTCCGGACAGAGTATAATTTGGGCAACGTCTACTCTTCTTAGCGGTGTCGTACAAGGCGACTAAGGGATAGGGCTGTTTAAAATCAGACAGATATATACAGCCCAGACTCAACCTCGGATGCATGGCTCGAGTCAATAATGGTGCCCAGAATACGGCAATAGGCTCACCCCCTATTACGTGGGACCGAATACAATGTTTGGAGAAATGTGGGTATTATTTCACCTCTGCCTATCCCTCCACGGATAAAGGCGTGATTATATGATGATGATAATGATATTAAAATTGAAGGGTTCAAGTAGTTCCATTAAGGAGAAGAAAGAAAGAAAATACATTTATTTACAAACACAACGCACACCCTAAACATTACATAATCTAATATATAAAAGAACATAGGAATAACACTTAATATATTTTTTTATCTGTGGTCGCTTAATGTCACTTTTGGTGAAGTGACGTGTCACATCACATTCTAATGTAAATGTGCTCTGACACGTCACCTCAAATTTTACATGGACATTTACGCTTTCCAGTATTGTATACTTGTATACTCTCACGATGTACGCCGTGTTCGCAAATGGAAAGGAGGCTCGGCATATACTGAGATGAATACCCTCCATCACAGCACCGTTTTTCAGCTTCCACCATTAGATGCCACCTGACGACGGCAGGCAGTGTCGCATTCCCTGCTCAGCAGCTATGTACTGGGAAGCTTTTCTCCCAGTGGTTCCATGGAATCGGCTATCCCAGTAGTACCATTGTGTAGTTCCATTACTGCGATTTCCTCAAAATTCATAATCGCAAAACATGTCTCCCAATAGTCCCAATGCGTCAACTCTGTTGATTATAAAATTGCCACCAAAATTCCTTACGCCATTACAAGTTACAACCAGGGGCACAGATGGGCTTTAAGATTACTTCGGTTTGAACTACCAAGGGGTGAAATTAACCCCCTCAGTTTTAAGGCGGGTTCACACCCCGCGGGGGGTAAGAACGGGGGTGTTCTTAAACTTAGGGGGTGCTAAGAACATTATTAAATTGCTTGTTGTATACAGTTTGGATGTGTGCGTGGGAAGGGGTGTAATTAAGATGGGTCGATAGTGGAATTTTGGAGAAACTATCGCTAACCCTCGTATAGAATTTATCTATAGAGGTGTATTGGGTATGTGTTTGTTTGTATTGATATAATTTGTATTTGGTTGTTAATTTTTGGGATAAGATAATATACTTAGGAATAGCCAAGCCATTGCCTTGCAATACTTTTTTTTTTTAAGAATATTGGAACCGAAGTTACTAATATTCCCTCTAACCCCTCCAACTCAGCTAAGTTGCTTGTGCTAGGAGTGGGTTCACATCGGTAGTGTAATGGCTAGGATTCTAACCCGTTACCTCTCGATCATAAGGCCGACTCCTTAACCACTAAGCTACCGACGCTTTTATTTACTTACTTACTTGGTAATTTTAAATTACAAAAAAATGTTTGGCACTCAATGATGTGTAAACGGCTAAACTAATTTGGTTGAAAATTAAGAACGGAATAAATTATAGTCTGGAGTGACACATAAGCTTCATAGGTTTTATACTGGCTTATCAGGATATGACGTATCAGTATGTGACGTACCCATCAGCTATCCAGAACAACACGTGCTGGTCTGCGGTGCCATCCACACACGGTGGAATCCATACCATCTCGCACCAAACGGTTTGGGGGCTCTTTCCTCTGCCGCACGATAAAGAGCTGGAATGCTCTGCCCGCATACGTGTTTCCCTCCTCTTACAGTCCCGGGTTCTTCAAGCGGGGCGTGAAAAGGTATCTATCAAGGCCGTCAAGTTAGGGACCACCATTTTACGTCCAATGGCACCGGGAATGGTGGTCTGTATCTTCTGGACTGCACTTCAGCTTTGTTGCCATCTAGCGGGGTGCAGTCAATTGACGGACTAAATATAAAAAAAAAAAAAAAAAAAAAAGTTAAGCACTCTATTTATATTTAACTACTTAGCTTTTGCCTGCGGCTCCGCCCGCGTGGATGTCGGTTCTCGCGACCAAACATAGCCTATGTCCTTCCTCAAGGTCTAATCTACCACTACCTACATCAAATTTAATTAAAATCGATTCAGTGGTTTAAACGTGAAAGCGTATAATATATACAGACAGACAGAATATTAGAATGGATTTTGTTTTGCACTTTTATGATCAGCCGTTTGACTGTGCTGTAAAATTTTGATTATGTAAATCGGATTAGGTATCCACAAGACAGCCTTGCCTAGTATTGAATACTGGACACAAATTAATATACATATAAATATGTCATGGAAATAAACGATGTTTTTTTTTATTATCCTTGCAATAGATGCGGATGCGGGAGCGGGACTGATTTTTTTTTTTTATATGTGACACGTCAATTTGACTTTACCTCGCCTGATGTTAAGCAAAGGCAAAGTCTCGGAAAGAGGGTCACCATCGGAAACATGTACCATGTTAACAGTGAAATGTCTGTAATGTCCTTAAATAACTAAAATCGTTAAACAAATCATGATTATAAACTAAAAACCCAATACAAAATACAATAAAGTTACTAACACATACATAACTCCCAAATATGTACATAGGTTTCATATCTGTATGGTCAAGGCCATTACCCGACTTGAAATCACGCTCGCACAAAAACGGCGTAGGTTTGAACAAAGTGCTCACTAGCGGCCGAAGGGACAAATGACCCAATTTCCTTGAGTGTTAGCTCGAACAACCGTCACTCGAGCATAGAGGCACGAGGTACCGACCCTACGAGCCCTTTTAGGCCGCACGAGGACGTAACGACATCTGTGTAGGTATTGAAAGAAAATCGTATCGGTTTAAAATCTGTGGGTTGAATATTTCTTTCATGCGAGACTTGTAGATAGCATTAAAAAAAACCAATCCACCGATTTTATAGGTACTATTTAGATAGAAAAAAGACTTGACATAATTTCAATAAAAGAGGTAAATTTTTGGGATTTGCGTGTGTTTATTTATGACAAAAAAATCATCAAAACCGCTAATTTGTTTGGTAAGCGCATAACTCAACAACGCCTAGACCAATTTGGCCAAATATTTTTCTAAATGTTCGTTGAAGTTCAAGGATGGTTTTTACGGTGAGAAAAACTCGAATAATTGCCGGGAACCGACAGCCATGCGGGCGGAACCGCGGGCAAAGGCTAGTTTGTTGTAAATAACACCGATGTATAGATATGATTAATTTACAATTTTATGTCTAATAGTAATAAATGGAAGTATGAAGAAGTAGTAACAAATAGACAGATATTCGATGTGATCTTATACCCAGACTAATACTCTTTACGGACTAAATTAACAAGGCTGCACTAAAAGTAGTGTTCCATATGTTACTTCACGTGTTGGAGCCGTGTCGTTAACTATAAACCCCGTCACTCATGACAACGCTCAAGTTTCACTGGCCTACTTGTGAAAAAAAGTGGAAAATTGTCTTCAGCTGATTGGTCTACTTCGATTGTGTTCCAGCTTTGAGAATATTAGTGGAAGTAATGGAGAAAGTACTGCTTTCATTTAATTACTTTGGAAAAGGATTAGCTTTGAATGAATGAATGAATGATTTATTTCAAAGAATATCGTACATCGAGGTAAAGGATTAACACTACAAACGGGGCTTCTAATATTTAAGCTCTTTTAATTTGAAAAGAGAATGTCGTTAACAAGAAAGCATTGTAAGACTTTACACACAACCATCTAGATATTTATATGGATGTGTGTATTTACCTTAAAATTATGATGCTTCGGCTATGGTAGAAGTTATGAACATTCAATGTGTGTATATCTATATATACATACATACATACATACATTATATTTGGTACAATCATTATATTTGGTATGCAATTTGGTGGCAATAGGTTCACCCCCTATTACGTGTAATAGAGGGTGAGCCTATTGCCGTATTCCGGGCACTATTGTTTACTCGACCCACGCATCTGAGGCTGAGTCTGGGCTGTATATATCTGTCTGATGTTAAACAGCCCTATCCCTTAGTCGCCTTGTACAGTAAGCTTTAGAGAAAAGGAACCCCCCTTGAGGATAAAACCATTTCCTTTCCTTTTGGTTCCTTTTCTCTGAAGCTTACTGTACCACACTGCATGGGAAGAGATGGGGTGGCCCAAATTCTATTCTGCTAATATTATAAATGCGAAAGACTATCCGCCTGCTGTTACGCATTCACGCCTAAACCAATGAAAAGATGTTGATGATATTTGGTAGATAAATAAATTAGAGTTTATCCTTTTGGATAAGGCAAGTAAGTAGGTATATTAATTAGTCGCACTAACCGACATCCATAGAGACGGAACCGCGTGCATCAGCTAGTAACCTGATTTGTTATGAAATTTTGAACTTTTTGAAGCAATTAGCAACTTTTCTTATAAATTTAGATCGGAAAATTAACCCGACCAGTCCCTTTTGAGGCAGACAGAATAGTTAGACGCTCCTGACAGAATGCAGCGACGTGCAGTTCGTATCATAGGTGATCCTGAGGTTACCAACACCTTGGAACCTCTGCAGTTGCATAGAGACGTTGCCTGTCTGGCCGTTTTCTACAGCCTTTACCACGGCGAGTATTCTGAGGAGTTATTTCAACTGATCTCACCCAGTCCCTATCGTAGAACAACACGTGCTGGTCTGCGGTGCCATCCACACACGGTAGAATCCATACCATCTCACACTAAACGGTTTGAGGGCTCTTTCCTCTGCCGCACGATAAAGAGCTGGAATGCTCTGCCCGCATACTTGTTTCCCTCCTCTTACAGTCGCGGGTTCTTCAAGCGGGGCGTGAAAAGGCATCCATCGAGGCCGTCAAGCCAGGGACCACCTTTTACGTCCAATAGCACCGAGAATGGTGGTCAGTATCTTCTGGACTGCACGTCAGCTTTATTGCCATCTAGCGGGGTGCAGTCAATCGACGGACCAATTATAAAAAAAGAATGATTTGAACAACTGATGCTACAATTTTGTTGATTTATGAACAATCTCAGTACTCTGTAACTAACACTAGGTACTTACGTAACTCAACTCTGCCTACAGTCATCTGAAGGTTGTCTGGAGGAGATCGCTTTAAGTGCTAAGATCACCCGATGTACAGCCAGCGACTAAAGTTCCTCATAAATACACAAATAATATTTAAATGTTAGTAAAATTATCTGTAAATGTACCTGGTAGTAAGTTTAGGCATAAAAAATGTTTTCTCTGTATAAGTACTATTAAGTTGGCTGAACGGGTCAACAAAATTGAGATTTCTTGAATAGGAGTGTCACGTAACTTTTCGTGGTTGTTTTACAGATAACATCATAAAAAAGTGGAAAGTATCCAACCCAAATATATTACTTTGTATTGTAATTGCGAAAGTAACTATGTATGGCTGTTTGTGTGTTACGCTTTCACGCTTAAACCACTGAATCGATTTAGATGAAATTTGGCAAAAAGATAGATTGGAGCTTGAGGAAGAACTTAGGCTATGTTTGGTCGCGATAACCGTCATCTACGCGGGCGGAGCCGCGGACAAAAGCTAGTAACGCAATAAAATAAATTGAACTGAATTACATATCTAATGTTATCGTCTTGTAGCCTATTCCTATGTCACCCCAGAACTGTGCCACCATTATTTTACTAAATAGCACCCATACTAATATTATAAATGCGAAACTAACTCTGTCTGTCTGTCTGCATGTTACGCTTTCACGCCTAAACCACTGAACCGATTTTGATGCAATTTGGTATAAGGGTAGATTAGACCTTGAGAAAGGACATAGGCTTTAGGCTAGACATATTTTTGGTCGCGATAACCGACTACCACGCGGGCAGAGCCGCGGGCAAAAGCTAGTGTCTATATAAAAGTAGAAGTCATAGAAAGCTACATAATGAATTCGTACGCGTGAATTCACGAACAAAACAACTATCCCATTTCACTAAACTTCAACTACAAAGGCCAGTCGTTTTACTTGAAATCAGAATAATTAATTAAATTATCTCACGCAAGGTTTCAAATTCAGGGTACCTTCTAAGGGTTAGGGGTAAAGAATGGGAGCAATCTTGTGGTAATTCTACCCGCGCCGGCCTCCAACTATCGCCTTTTGTACAATGTTTAGAGTAGGTATATATATATATATATATATATATATGTGTACAGGGTTGGGTATGTATGTATATGTATCGTTGTTGAGTTTGTTTGTGCTTGCTTTGGTTTCTGGATAGGGTTATTAATAGCAGGTATGATAAGGTGATATGTTACGATGCAAATTTGATGTGTGATTTGATAGCAAATAGGATGCAGAATTAAAGAAAATGACAATAGAAATGAAATATTGTATGTGAAATAATAGTTATTTGTTATACAAGAGTGCAAAGTTGCTTTTTAACCGCGTATTCAATTTTGATGACCGAGCAAGCGAAGGATTCTAAAATCTAAATTCTAAATTCTAAAATTAGAATTCTGAGCGTTAGCGAGGGAATCAAAAGAGCACGAGGTGAAAAATCTTTGCACTCGAGTGCAACACGTAACTTTTCATTCCACCTCAGCGAGGAAATGACTAAATGCAAAAAAAAAACGTTTACAATCACAAGATAGGTACACTTTTATTTCAAAAGAAAAAAGAAAAAAAGAACACCAAGAAGGTTCCGAGTCTGAGTTTTTAACAAATGAAAAAAAAATGTATGATATATTCGGCACCATAGAGGTAGCAGTAAATAGGTTTAATGTTTTTTTTAATTCACAAACTTAGTGCACACGATGTTCTAAATTCAATTTACTTTTTCCTCTAGAGAATAAAAACAGCTTTTCCACTCAGATATTGAAGATTAAAAATACTCTTTCCGAGATGGTGGGATGAAAAATATTTGTTAATCGATTTTTTACATTTTCATACAGTACTTACTCGATACTGAATGTTAACGATATACGTTATACCGTTTGCCTAATTACTTAGGTATAGGTATGTAAATATTTACATTTAAACTTTTGCGTTTCATGACATAGGTACAAGAACATATAAAATTGCGCTCGCAACATAATCTGCTGAAAGTTTCACAGTAGAACTAACCTACCGAACTAGCGTAAGAATAATTTTCAAATGATTTATTTTAATTACTCTTGACATTTCTGACACTAAAAAATAGATGTTCATGTGCTCTTTAAGTGCCTAAACTGAATAAATGAAATTGATTATTTGATTCTTTGATTGAGCATATTGCCACAATTTATCAAATAGGTAGCACTGGCCGTATAGAATTATACAAAAAAATTGTGAATTTCCTCATATAGGCAGCAATGTGACGTCACCGTCACTGTACGATAACGTGAATTCTATGATTTCAGTTCTCCTTAAATTGGTCCAAAGTGACTAATCACGTCACTATGCGATGGCGCGAGTTCCATGATTTCAGTTCACACTAATTTTTACGTCAGCATCACTGTACGATGACGCGATTTCCATGATTTCAGTTTACCCATATTCAAGGCGCTTAAAGAAGTTTCCAATTCAAAAACTCAGGATATAAAGCCGTAGTACACAACAAGTCAATATAATATATAATAGTGAGCATTAGATAGTGTGTCTGTTTGTACAGGCTTTCATTAAAACTTGCAAGGCTTCGATACGCGCTAACGGCCCCACTTATTGATGGCCGTTTGTTTAGTGCTGATAGTGGGAGGAGCCGGGGGACGGGGGTTGAGATATCACGGTAAGGATTGTTGGTGCAGGCCAGGTTATTGATGGGTGAACGATAAAAATAATATTAGATTCGTGTTTTGTTGAAGTCATACTTCAAATTAAGACACGAATCTATCTGTTAAAGTTTTTTAATGTTATTTTTAAAACGTTAAGTATGCTAACTATACAAATCAAATACATTAGGAAAAGTGAGCCGCTCGGGCGGGACTAGAACTCGCGATCTATCCCTTACAGTGGGGATGCTTTAACCACTAGGCTTATAGAAAAAAGTGGTTAAGGCATTTCCCTTGTAAGGGAAACATTGCGTCAACAAGTGAAATATCGCTGGCCGGCGTATCATGAAATCCATTCTAATATTATAAATGCGAAAGTAACTCTGTCTGTGTGTCTGTTTTTCACGCTCAAACCATTGAACCGATTTCGATGAAATTTTGTATAGGGATAGGTTTGACATAGGCTATGTTTGGTCGCGATAACCGACATCCGCGCCGGTGGAGCCGCGGGCAAAAGCTAGACGTATAAGATGGGAAATTTGAATAACATCGGGCGTGTCTCGGTAGCCGAATTGGTCAAGGCATTCTCCCTGTAAGGAAAAGACTGCGGGTTCGAGTCCCGCCCGAGATGCTTCTTCTTTTTCCCTATGTATTCGATTTGTATAGTTAGCATACTTAATGCTGTAAAACTTCCTTCAAAAGCTAGTAGAACAATAAATGTATGGGATTTGACGTATGTCATATACGTCAAATACCATACATTTGTGATTCTATTCCACAATTTGCCGGCCAGCGAGTTGTCATTTATCTAGAGTGACCGTTCTTGTAACGTGATGGTTTTAAATACTATATATATAAAAACTAACTATCAAATTTTGATAGTTAGTATACTGTACAGATTATTACTTATGTTAGTGAACAAAGCACTTAAAATAAACAGTAGTTCACACCTAAATCACAAAACAGTCCAAACATTAGCGCGAACGTATTCACAAACGGTTACTCCGTACCTTGTATATGTTTGTGTGAAATATTCCGTAAAGTTGCCACCCCCTGTTGGAAGTTCCGATGAAATATGTCTTAGGGGGAGGGGGGTGAATTAAGGATGCCGACTTAAGCCTGTAGCCGAACGGCATTTATTAGGGGTGGGCACTGGGCAGTGGGTAGTAAGTATCCTGTAGGATGGACTTAATTTTGAGGTACGGTTGAAGGGAAATATATTCATATCTTTAGTTTTTCATATATTACCAATATAATATAATATTTACGCCTGTGAATACCTGAAGATGTAGGAAAAAATATGTTTTTTAGTCCCACGTAAGCGAGTCAAGTTTACACTGCTATACCGGGTGTAAGGGAAATGCCCCCGAAGCTGAAAACCCCTAATAGTACTCCAGGTACATAACACATTGGCATAAAAAACGATTTGGACATAATAAAAAAAAACTATATTTTTTGGAATTTTTTACTTTCCATCGTATTAGTAAAGCTAAATGAAACGGTAATTTCATAAAAAAACCTTACTACAAAAAAGAAACAACTAGCGCCAAGCCCGTGTTTTTTCGGCATAAATGTTATGCCAATGTGTTATGTACCTGGAGTACTACTAGGGGTTTTCAGCTTCGGGACCATCCCTCTTACACCCGGCATAGGAGTCCTGGGGAATTCCATTCTTAGAGTCCTCCCGTAATAAGTACTCATGACGGAATACTGTAAATGTTACTCCAGTTCCTTCGTGATCATGATGCTTACAGCAGTGCCGAAATATCGGACACTCGAAACAATACATGGTACATAAGTATCTCGATATATCTAATAGTTATGTGAGTGACCATGATAGTTTAAATAACTGTAGATGTTGCGTCGTATGAATGTCGTAGGATATCCATTACTAATCCATACTTATACTTATATACATACATACATACATAAACTCACGCCTGTATTCCCCGAAGGGGCAGAGTTTATGTTTAGGTCCCAATGTAATAGGTGGCGAGCCTATAGCCATTAACCGGGCACTTATAAACCTGCGATAAATACACACATAACTTCGAAAAGCATCGAAAAGTCATTGGTGTGTGCCATGGTAAACCTGGGATCGAACCCGAGACCTCGTCTCAGCAGTCCATTTGGGTAATGGACTGCTGAGACGAGGTCTCGGGTTCGATCCACCAACCACTAGCTACCGGAGATACTTATAATATTATAAATGCGAAAGTAACTCTGTCTGTCTTACTCGGCGTAGCGGTAAGTAATCTGTGGTAGCGGTAAGTCTTTCATTGCCACATCAGAGGTCGCGCGTATTGGATTCCCGGTTAGAAGAACAATTATTTTAATTTATATTTTTTTCAAAATTCAGATCGCTCAAATATTTAAGAACGAATGTTAGAAACGGACCTGTTCTAATGTGCGCGTAATGTATTAGAATGTTCTATTTATTTAATAATTATGTAACTATTAATAAAAAAAACTATACTAGCTAGAAAATCATTAGCTGACGTCACTAGATTGCGTTAGCGAAACTTGCTTGTAGAACTTGTCCGAGAATTACTAACCAATAGCCTGCCATGTAGCCGCCATTATTAGTTCTTGCAAGTAGCAGCGAGCTCGTTAGTGGGACGGCAATTTGTTGGACAGTTCACCACCAAACACCCTACAGCTTCAAACACCATACTTTTTAGTAATCTGTGGTATAGAATAAATAATAGTACTATGTCTGTGGTCAAAATAGCAATCGGTAGACTGCGTAAGGCGGGAATGAAAAATTTTGAATTTCAAATATGGAATGGAACTAAATGAGTGAGCTAAGAAATTATACCTAATCTGTATAGACATAGCGCGCTATTTTGTAATGTCATCTCATCTATTCCAAAATTTTAAAATGAGGTGGTATCTAGGTTTTGGTCCCCATTTTTTTTTTGTTATACCTACTGTCAGTTTACAAGTACATAATATTTAACATAGATGTCCTTAGTTTAGTCAAGGGTTGACAATGGATTGGAAATACTTAGAATCTATTGCTACTATATCGTAAGGATTAGACTTATCTATAAATACGACAGAATTATAAGGTTATTAACGAACAAAAAATATAAGTAATATTTATCCTCCATAGATTATATCACCAAGCGAAGTGCTAAATTATGATATTGCCACACCAATAAAAATTCGATACACGGCCTAGATTTGGACAAAGCAACTTTACATACATTTACTTAATTGAAGCTCCAAGCCCTGCCGTCCTATTTATAGTACGAAAGTAAAGGTGCCCACCCAAAATGTTTACGAAGCATTTGCTTAATAACTGAAAGTTTGGGGGTCGGGTCGAATTCTCCTAATACCTACGGGCCCGTGTGTGGGTGCGAACTATCGTTAGGCGTGGATGTGTGCGTCACGGTTGTCATGGCAACGTATCTTAAAGATCTCCCTCTCTGTCCCGTCTCAGTTTTGTCCTTTCTCCTTTGCACGCGTTTCTTGTCGGGAGGCGTGAATTTGTAGGGTTCGCATATAAAATTATGGTTTTTGGTGAGATTATTTTATTTTTTAATTTACTTTGTTGGAAATTGTAAATTGATTAAATTGTTTAATTATTCTCGATATCCTATTAATTAGTTAGTGTTCATAAAAATGTATTCAATATTAACAGTCTAAATATATAGGTACTTTTGTTTTCTCAATTTCTTGAATGAATGGAATAACTCGACCAGGGCTCTGTGTTAATAAAACAGTCGATTCGACTTTATGATCCCAATGTTTCGAAAATAAAATAATCCATTAATTTAAATTTTGAAATTCCGTAGATGCAGTAGCAGCACCATCACAACATGCTATGATTTGAAGATGTGAAGACGCAAGAGTCTCGATACACGTTGCCTCCCTCCCGTTGCTGCCTTGAAGTATGGGTAGACCTTCAGGTCTACCCATACTTCAAGGCAGCAACGATATACAATCTGGTCTATAGCCATCATCCCGCAATAGCTACTAAGGTTCATGAAGGACTGGTAACAAGAGCATATCGATGCTTTACCCGTGCTGTGATGTACGATTGCGCTTTTATTACATGTACATGAACAACATGGTTTTTATGCAATAGAAGAGCAGGTTCTTTCACGGCATTAAGTAGATACAACAACGTCATGTACATACATCATAACATGACAAACATTAAGTACATTTAAAAAAAACATAATAATGCTTTCAGTTGAGTTGAAAATTAAGAAATTTTAAAAGGAAACCAGCCAAAAAAAAAGAAAAAGAATTCAGCTTCAAATTGGCTGGTTTTAAAAAAATGCTACAATAAACTTGATAATAGATTACTTAATAGCCCTATTAACTGATTTGAAAAGCCAAAAGGAAGAAAAAAGAAATAATAAAATCTTCAATTTGAAAATAAAATAAAAAATCTTGACGAAAACTTAATTTTTCTGCGGTCAGTCCCGTAGGGTTAACTGGTCCACGCGGGGGGTTCAAACTCCACTAATGGAGTGGCGACCTAACCCCCCCGGTCACCCCCACACGATCCCACAAGCCATAAAATTGTAAATTAGTGATGAGACGGCTGGTCCGCGCGACGTTTATCGATTTATTGGCTCTTTAGTGATGGGACACATCGTGACGAACAATCGATATTCTGCTTTGCGGTGTTGGGAATTATTTGGATGATTTTGGTAAAGTTTCGGTAGGTATTCGCTAGGTATTCGCTAGGGAGAGATGTTGGATTAAGTTGGTTGTGTTTACTTTATGTCGGATTTATTATTATAGTACATAAAATTATAGGTATGAGTAACATTCATGTGGTGCCGGAGAAAGAATAAAAGTATTACCACCCTATTTTCACCAAAGGGTGCCATAAAAGGCAACTTACGCAAAAATACGCAGACGATATCACTGTGAGAGAAGAAAACTCAAAGTAAAACCCTGTACCAACAAGACTGGCAAAGCCTCCCAACTTTGAGACAGGCCTATGTCCAGCTGCAGCAGACAGGTTAATTGATTGATTTCTTTTATACTTCTTTGGGAGTTAGTTCCCGCTCCCGTAAAAGCCGAAACAAGCCACATCTGGATGAGAAAGCGTAGAAGAGCGGACTTCAGACTACAAAATACAAGCTCTTGATTAAATAATGATGATAAATGAGTTGAGAATAAGGGCGAAAACTCTTTAAAAGTATGGAATTAAAAAGAAAAAAGCTCTAAAAAGAACAAAAAATAACTTACCCTTATATAGGATGTTCAAGTGGGGCACGTATCTGACGTCACTGGAGGTCCCCATTATAACATTGTTGGCATCTTTATGTTGTAGGTGTTTTAGCTTCAGGCGAGGCTGTGACGTCATCATTTTCTGTATGGTTTCCTTACCCAGTTTGGTCGTCGGCTTTCAGTCTTACTGACACGGCTGAACTTCGAAATATTCCGTGAAGCGATAGCCATTTGACGTCCACAACTCATTGTCGATATTCAAGTTATGTAGTTAGACTAGTCAGAATTAGAGACCTCCTACTGCCCGTAACGACTGCAATAGATATTTGCATGGCAACTGGGACCAACGGCACTTAATAAAAACAACGTTTCTATTGAGTAGGTTAACATCTTTAGATTATATACACACTCCATAGACATAGTCTACAGACTCTACAACGCGGCACATTGGTATAACTTTGATATCGGCGTGCGGTTTTAGTCGGTTCGAGACCGACATAACCTTCCCTCCCGGCTCCGGCGGGGAGGTATCCGAGGGGATTTTCGCACAAAAGAAGCTAAGTTTGACATATTATACTATATACATTCCATACCAAGAACATATTGACAGTTTGAAAACAATATTGATATTTGCTTACTCACAAATTACTCGTATTTCAAGCCGTCTTTTGCGATGCATTTTGTTGGCATTTTTTCTCTATACAGTATATAATCAAAGTTTAACATCTATCAAACACACGCGTATTCTCCGCGACATCACGAAAAGAACTAACAGATTCCGTTTTTTAACAGAAACACAGATTATAAATATTAATAAGTGTCCACTCGGTCAAGGAGTTATGTTAATAGGCCTAACTATTGTCCGAAAACTGGTTATAACTGGACAAATTAAGGGTGCTGAGTAAGTCACCAAATTATAACATCCTATATAAAAAATGTTTAAGAAACTTAAGTCAACAGAATAAGGTTGAAATTTGAATGTTTTCTGTTTTTCAAAGTGGTGTTGTAAAGTTGGTTTGTATGTAAAGGTGTGTGCATACATTACGTTGGATGCAGCATCCCCTTGTTCAGCTACGACGGATTTGAACTCTGGTCTATTTGACCCTGAGCTATTTTAGTTTTTGGTCAGTGTCGTGGGATCGTTGGGATGATCGGATTCTGTGGGAATCTACCGAGGACCTGTGTAGGGCAACAGACAATACCATGGCTGGTCTAGTTAATATTGGGCTGAAGAAACCTAGGGAATTTTATTAACCATTTGAAGAAGAAAAAGATTGTCTGAATGAGTTTTTAAGCATTTAGCACGCTATTTAATTAAAATTCATTTAGAAATGATTGAAGGTAAAAGTTATTGAAAAATCATACATTGAATGAATTTTACAGCATTAAGTATGCTAACTGTACAAATTGAATACATAGGGAAAAATAATCTTCTCGGGCAGGACTCGAACCGTCGCCTTAAAGACAGGAAGGGAAATTTGAATCACATCGGGCGTGTCTCGGTAGCCGAGTTGGTCAAGGCATTCCCCCTGTAAGGGAAAGATCGCGGGTTTTAGCCCCGTCCGAGAAGATTCTTTTTCCCTATGTATTCAATCATTCATTGGTTCCGACAACATAGTTAGTAAGAGCGTCGGTAGATTACTCCACTGTCACCTCCGCGTCAGGAAAGATTTGGATTAGTTCAGGCGTAGGTCTGGTAGCTTAGTGGTCAAAGCATTCTCCCTTTTAAAGAAGGGTCGTGGGTTCAAATCCCGCCTGGACCGATCACAAAAAAAAATCCTGTCTAAATCGATTTCGAAAGAAGATTGTCTATAATAGAGTTAATAAATAATAATTATTTGTACTTACGTAAAAGGTATTTAATTAAGTTTTACGACGAAATGCGTTTTTGAAGGATTTGTCTACTACCTACGCTAGAAGGCTCCGATATTAAATGTGTTAATTAATTATATAAACGATTTTTTTGATGGATTAAGTATATATTTGTATTATTGGCTCTAGAATTGATATATAAGACCTTTAATATTAGACTCAGTGTTTTTTTGTAAATATACCAAAAAAGAATGCTCGCTGAGTTTCTTGCCGGAGTCTTCTCAGGTCTGGTCCGCGTTTCGAACCGGCGGCGGTGGTCCATTTGCTAAACTAGTATTTAATATTTATTTTTATATTGACGTTTTGTAAGTTCCGATTTGTCTATGCAGAATAAATGATTTTTGAATTGAATTCAACAGATAGCATGCTTATCTATTTCTGTAGTTACATAGGTAGTTCTAATGGGACATGAAAATGAAAATGTATGTAAATTTGAGCCGGAATCGAACCCGCAACCTCTGACAGCAGCTAGAGACTACCGATCTACATAGGTTGTACTTCCCCAATCAAGCCACGAACTCATCTGCGTATACTCTAAATAACGAAATAGATAAATTTTCTAACCATAGAGCTATGCAAACCTATATCATAGACACGAGAGAGGAAGGCAGCCCCTCCTACCTCTGTTCGAGTTCATTTCCTGCTACAAATCGTCTCGCAACCCTCACGCCGCCAAAAGGTAACTACAGATATTAGTTGAAGACTTATTTACTTCTGAGTATCAAACAGACCGGTATTCATGAGTTTAGATTGAATTAAAGACAAGACGGGACTCGAATCCGCGGCCAGATTGATTAGTTACCATAGTATTTGCTGATTTTTTTAATAAGTTCGTAACAGTAATAAAAACTGTAAATAAAAAATAAGACAAATCAAAAGCCGTACTCAATTTTGATAGCAGCCGCTGATTGGACATTACTCGCAGATTCGTATGAGAAACACTATAAAATACCGGAGGATGACAAACATCCTCCGGTATTTTACCATCTCGTCATCCAGACCCGATATATTCCTATTTTCGAAACAGCAAAAGCGTGCAGTACTAGTAGAACTCACAGTACCGTGGGAAACTAACATACCTAAAGACCAGGTTATAAAAAAAATACTTTGACTTGACCAACGAGTTAACCAAAAATGGCTATGTGGTTAAACTCTACGCCGTAGAAGTAGGAGCAAGGGGAATTCCAGCTAAATCCCTGTATAACTTATTTAAAGATCTCGGATTGCCAAGAGCTTCAGTAAGCTCTTTACTCAAAAGAATATCTAAAACGGCGTTGACAGGATCTTACCAAATTTGGATAGGTAGAGGGGGGAACACGACTGACGGTGGAGGTGAGCGCTGATGCATCACAAGGTGGCCACCCTAAACCTACACCTGGGTCGCAAGTCCCAGGCGTCGTCACAGTGTTCCTCTCTGTACCACGCATATCATGGACCCGGGACGGTGAATCCATGGAATGCTAAGAACCGGATCTCAAACTGCTTTTATTATTAGGTATTGTGCATGTGGGATATTATAACTTACTAGCTTTTTCGCGCAACTTCGTCTGCGCTAAGTTCGCTAATTCAATCTCAATTAAAGCGCTAATAGAAAGGTATAGGACACACTTCTCCTCTCCCATGGAACCGACTAAAATCAGAGAAAATTTCATCTTATATTTATCCGACTGCCGAAGGAAGGAGGGTAATTTATGGCTTCAATCGATAGTGGCAATCATAAGGAGAAAATATCTCTAACCTCTAACGGTTCGATTACCGGGTGAATCAAGCGAATTTTCGAAAATCTTGAAATGCAGGTTTGTTTCTTTTTAAATATAAAGGAATGTTTCTTTTGACTGAAATTCTATATCTCTAGTATTTCGTGTACTTCCCTTCCAAGGGGCATGAAAATCTTCCATCCTGTATATTGATAACATCTCTGCATACCCTTTCGGGAATTTACTGTCTTTATTTGAATGAATTTTTCATAGCATTTATCATGCTAACTTTTAAGTTCCAAAAACATCAGAAAAAATGAAATGCTCAAGTGAAGTTTGAACTCATGACCTTTCCCTCACAGGGGGACCGCTCCTCCAACCGAGCTATTGAGCCAAACCTGAATCATTTCAAATTTTCCTTCTCTTTATATCCGTCTTTAAGGGCGACGACGCGCCATCTACCAACATTCTTACGAACTGTTGGAAACAATGACTGATTTTACAACCATTTTTAAACATTGAATTCTGATGATTCCGCCCAAATATTTGAATCTGTCTTTATTTACACTCGTGAACGTATGTAGATGTTAATTGACTTCATAAACATAAAACGGGTAATGCTGCCGATCCCTCTAACTACAGACCCATTTCCCTTGCCACCGTAATTGCTAAGGTGCTGGACAGTCTGCTTGACTCACATATGGCTTCACGTGTAAGTATACATGATGCTCAATTTGGCTTTAGGCCAGGTCTGTCTACAGAAAGTGCTATACTGTGTCTGAAGCAGACTGTGCAGTATTATGCTGACAGGAAGACACCAGTCAATGCGTGCTTCCTTGACTTATCCAAGGCGTTTGACCTGGTGTCATACGACCTTCTTTGGGAGAAGCTTCACAAAGAAGGTACTGTAGAAAGTGAAGTAATATCCCTTCTTAGGTACTGGTACAAAAATCAGACGAACCAAGTTAGATGGGCTGGCACATTATCTTGTATGTACAGATTGAAATGTGGGGTGAGGCAGGGGGGTATAACCTCTCCACGTCTTTTCAATCTGTACATTAATCAGTTGATCGTTGAGCTGAGTAGCGCCAATATTGGCTGTCATATAGATGGGATATGCGTCAACAATATCAGCTACGCAGATGATATGGTGCTGCTGAGCCCATCGATCAGCGCACTAAGGCGACTGTTGCAAGTCTATGAGCGTTATGCGGCGGCTCATGGACTCAGGTATAATGCTAAAAAGAGTGAGTTACTAGTTTTCAAGGCGGGCACCAAATGTTACGAGAGCGTGCCACCAGTCTCGCTGTGCCACACTCCTCTAACAAGAGTCACTCAAGTCAAATACTTGGGTCACTGGGTCGCCGACGACCTGAACGACGATCTCGACATCGAGAGAGAGCGCAGGGCGCTAGCGGTCCGATGTAATATGCAGGCCCACAGATTTGCAAGATGTTCGAGACAGTCGAAAGTGACACTATTTCGAGCATACTGTCAGTCTTTCTACACTGGCAGTCTTTGGGTTAGTTATACGCAGAGGGCCTTCAGCGCGCTGCGCGTTCAATATAATAATGCGTTCAGGGTACTGTTGGGGCTACCACGCTACTGTAGTGCGTCGGGGATGTTCGCGGAGGCGAGGGTCGATTCATTTAATGCCATCATTCGAAAGAGTTGCACTTCCATCCTTCGTAGGATGCGCGAGAGCTCCCACAGCATTCTGAGCGCATTAACTGATAAGTGGGATGGTCCGATGCTGGGACGCTGGGTGCGAGCGCACGTACTGTAACGTATACAGTGTCTCAGTGCTGTGACTATACCTGCTAGTACATTCTATGTTTTTGTTATTTCGTGTACTTACTAACTATAGAATAAGATTTCTGTTACTAACAATTTATGGATCTTTGGTCTGCAATAAAGTTTATTAATAATAATAAACTGGGGTGTACAAGAGCCTACCAAGAATCTTGAAATCCAAGCCAACCACACTTGCTAAACAACGGACAAGGCTCTGGAGCAGGCTATGCTCTCAGGATTGGTAGGTTAGAGGACGGTCACGCCTGGAGAAATAAAAATTATTTAAGCTAACCTCTAACTTGGACCCTTGGATTCAAGTCATTACAGGCCTTTATCAAAATATCGAAGTTAGACCAAATCCGCAGTTAGTCTGGTAAAACAGAACCCAGACTCCAAGCTTAAAGCTTTCGATGCGACTTCGAACGCTAAGACGAAGTTGAAGAAGAAGTCATTACAGGCCTTCAATTCAAGACCTTTACGTGTTACTGAGGAAAAAATCTTGACGCACAGACAGACATCGCACATCACTTCAATACCTTTGAGTATTATCCTATAAGGGTTCAATTTTTTCCATCAAAGGTACGGCATCCTAAATACAAATAACGCTATGGAAACCGTAAGTACATTTAAGTACCGTACATTATGTTCTACTAAGTAATTAGTACTTGAAAATGTTCCTTCTATAAACGGAACTGAACGGAACTGAGCGGAACTTAACGAGTAGACGGTACGAATGTACAACCGTCAATATTTACCGCGCTAGGTAAGTACAATCAGCGACGAAAGTTGATGAATGTGCTGTATGAATGTAGTGTACCTAAGTGTATAAATCTTTTTTGAATTGGAAATATTGGAATACATGTAAGGTTTATAGTTCCAGCGTACAAAGTTGATATATTTGGAAGGGTCATTGACTCAGTTGTTAAGGAGTCGACCTTCCGATCGAAAGCTCCCAAGTTCGAAGTCGGCCATTAGCACTACTGAAATGAAATCTTTCATAAAATAAGTAATTTATTTAAATGGATTTTTAAGCATTTAGTATGCTGATTAATAATTTAAACTTAAACATGGTAAAGTATAAAAATGATTGAAAAATCATTCATTTGTTCCGACAACATAACTCGTAAGAGCGTCGGTAGATTACTCCATCGTCGCCTCGAAGACGGATACAGATAAAGCGAGTAAATATTTGGTTTAGTTTGGGCATGGGTGTGGTAGCTTAGTGGTCAAAAGCATTCTCCCTGTAAGAGAAGGATCGCGGGTACAAATCCCGCCTGGACCGATCACAAAAATGTTTCTTTCTTAATCGATTTGAAATAAATAGTTTAGTTTAGCTGAAGGCCTTAACAGGGATGTTTTACAAAGATTTTTTTTAATATTTTGTTAATTGTTTTATAAATTATTTAAAAGTTAAGATGATGATAATGAATACACTAGCAGAGTATAGTCACTACCCCCATACAGTCGACAACTAAAGTAGCTTGCCGAATGTAAGCTACTTTTGTCGTTGATTGTACGTCTTTGATATCAAAGAGCTCCTACACAGTTCGTGCAGAAAAGCAATGGAGCTCGCTTCTGATGTATTTTCACTAATGAAACTATTGATTTAAATGAGATGTTTGAGTGATTGAGAACTAGAAGAACTTTGACATTTAATGTTATTTTTAAACTATCGCGGCGTATACAAATAAAAGAATACCTTACATACTAAATAGCTTACCCGAAGAAATAAGAAAGGAAAACAGAAAAAATATGTTTAAAATTAAATTTAAAAAGCACTTATTGGACTCACTGCCATAATTTTACACGCCTGTCACCCCAGCAGAAGCAGGCCACGGCGGCGGTGCGCTAAATAGCGCGCCTCCCCATTCCGGGGGCGAGTTGGGGACACCGTTGTCCCCCCTCCTGAGGAGGGCCAAACCGTAAGGGATGGCCCTGGGTCAGCCGGGGTGCGAGGGATATGTCTTTGACAACCTCACCTCCGGCCTAGCACCAAGACCCACAGTCGGCGTGCGGTTTTAGTCGGTTCGAGTCCGACATAACCTCCCCTTCCGGCTCCGGCAGGGGGGGTATCCGAGGGGATTTACGCACGAAAAAAAAAAAGAAAAAGCCATAATTTTACACTATATCTATGTACTGAATTAATGTGATGTAGTATCTAGTTGTAACTCTCATGATCCTACAGTCAAACCGTTTGTACGGTTTTGGGGGACAATGTATTAGCTCATAACGGGTGATCTTCTGGCGTACATGACCCACCTTTGGGGTGAGGTTATGGAGAAGCACGGTGAGTCACTGGCAATTAGTCTTGACATCGCCAAAGCTTTCCAAGCTACCAGCCTTCGGCCTGCCTCCTAGACTGTGTAACTGGGTTGCAAGCTTCCTGCAGGGGCGCCGTATTCGCGTCCTTTGTGATGGACGAGCTTCGGAGTTCTGGCAGGTAAATGCTGGCGTGCCGCAGGGTTCCGTTTTATCTCCCACTCTATTTCTTCTGCATATCAATGACATGCTCTGTAACGGAAACATTCACTGCTATGCAGACGACAGCACCTTACACGGGAGTTATTACGCACATCCTGCGGCCAAGCAGTCTGATATCGCGGAAAAAAGGCAGCTTCTTGTCACTGAGCTGGACCGGATCCTGGACCACATTTCTCAATGGGGCGCTAGGAACCTGGTCGAGTTCAATGCCAAGAAGACCCAGGCATGTGCGTTTACAGCAAAAGTATCTCCTTTCCTTCCCCTTCCCACTCTTCAGAGCACTACAATGCCACTGCAGGATCACCTCACTATCCTCGGTATGGATGTTCGCTGCAAACTGAACAACAAAAACTATATCGAGAGTATCATCAAATCAGCCTCGCGTAAACTCGGAGTCCTGAACAGAGTGAGACGTTTTTTCACGCCGGAGCAGCGGTGTCTTCTATACCAGACCCAAATTCGTTCCTGCGTGGAATACTGCTCACATCTCTGGGACGGCTCCGCAAAGTACTTATTAGATGCTCTCGACAGGTTGCAGCGACGTGCGGTCCGCATTATTGGGGATCCTGAGGTCACGAACACCCTCGAGCCTTTGCAGATGCGTAGAGATGTTGCGTCTTTGGCAGTTTTCTACCGTCTCTACCATGGTGAATGTTCTGACGAGCTCTTCCAATTAGTCCCACCCTCCCCTTTCCTTCACAGGACGACACGTGCAGGGCTAAGATGTCATCCATTTACGGTGCAGAGTATACCTGCTAGAACCAAGCGTTTCAGTGATTCATTCCTATGCCGCACCACTAAGACCTGGAATTCCCTGCCAGCTCACGTGTTTCCTTCTTCCTACAGTCCCGGGTCCTTTAAGCGGGGCGTGAAAAGGCATCTAATGAGGCCGTCAAGCTGAGTGCCACCACTGTTAACATGGTAAATGTTTACGATGGTGACCCTCTTTCCGAGACTTTGCCTTTAGCTTAACATCAGGCGAGGTGAAGTCAAATTGACGTGTCCTGTGTAAAAAAAAAAAAAAAAAAAATGTACTTAAATAAATAAATAAATAAAATAAATACTCATAGTTTATAATAGTTCGGGACTTCATGCGATATTTTTTTGGAAAACTTACTTTTGCCGACATTTCGGGTGCGTTACAGCACCCGTGGTCACGACTTGACTGGCCTGCGAGCGTCGCGCGGTGTGCGGGAACATTTTTTGTGTGCCTACCCTCCATTACTTTTATATTGAATGTAAGGCTGGTGACACACCACACTCACTATGTCAGTTTTAGACGGCATAGGCATCGGCACTGTGTTCTTGGGTTTCACTAATTTGATCACTGGATTCCAGGTCCCGGATAAGTTGAATCCATTTTCCCTATTGATTGAAATTTTTGTATTTTTTTAATTCAATAGCTTCATGCAGAATCCGTGGATAGTAGTGGCGATCAGTGGAGAGGACTTTGGGTTGACAAAGTTCAATCCAGTGATTGGTACCTGGTAAAAGTAAGTTTTTGAAAAAAAATATCGCTTGAAGTCCAACTGTTATAAACTTTGACAGTTAAGTTTACTGGCTTGCAAATGAGATTGTCTTGATCCCGAAAGTATTACAGGATCTACAGATTCATTAGATGGATTACTACTTATAATAAATACCTATTATTCCAAGTTGACAAAGACAGGTATACAATGTCCACTACGTAAAAAGTTGGTTAAACATTAATTAGGTACCAGGAAACGATTGCCCAGAGCGAGGGGAGAGGGGGGGAGTGAATGAACGACTGAACGATATGACTTAGTGTACGGAAACACATTAGTAACAATGTAATCGCAATAACGACACTTTACAATCGCGCCGTGATAATTACTTCTTGGGATTGTAAGTCATAAGCGGAGAGCGGGAAAAAAGGCAGTGATGGTAGCAGTATTTTGATCATTCAACTAGCGATCCACCACGTGTTCACCCCTGCCCTACAAAATTTCTGATTGTTCTTCGGTTATGCATACAAAAAAAGATGAGCTCTTCCAATTAGTCCCACCCTCTCTTTTCCTTCACAGGACATGTGCAGGGCTCAGATGCCATCCGTATACGGTGCAGAATATAAATTCTAGAACTAAGCGTTTCAGTGACTCATTCTTATGCCGCACCACTAAGACTTGGAGCTCCCTACCAGCTCACGTGTTTCCTTCTTCCTACAGTCCCGGGTCCCTTGAGCGGGCGTGAAAAGGCATCTGGTGAAGCCGTCAAGCTGAGTGCCACCATTGTTAAAATGGTAGGTACATTTTTGCGATGGTGACCCTCTTTCCGAGACTTTGCCTTTAGCTTACTATCAGGCGAAGTGAAGTCAAATTGACGTATCCTTTCATTAAAAAAAACTTCTGTGGTGTTGCACACGTCTATAGGCTAAGGTATTCATTTTCCATTAGGTGGGCTGTGGGCTTGTTTGCCACCTTAGTGGGCAGTATTAGTAGTAGTAGTTCGATCACAAATTATTTGTAAATAAGAGTTGGTACGATACAGCCAACGCATTATGTCTACAATTTAAGTGTTCCGCTGCCTCTTATCACAAACACCGCGGACATTCCGCCTTGGCGCCTAAGGGCTGGTGCAGATAAACACTTTATGTGCGTACACGAGGTGTCGTTACGTGCGTAGTTTCACTATCAGCTCCACGGATCACCTCACTGCGATCGCCGGATAAGAGAGTTTTAGCTTAAAACCAGTTAAATATGGTTATATTGAGGAGAATATAATGTGGTTCTTAGTATATAGTTCATTTAGTTTCGTTATGTGCCGTCTGGAGTCGAAACTTTGGGTCTTGGGGCCATGGGGCCCGAGTGCTCGCAGAAGAGATTGCGAAGCGTACGCAGAAGAGATTGCGAAGCGTATTCGACCTTTCTCGTAACCAGAGGGCGGCCTCTTTTTAGGTAAAAGAATAAGCATTGCCGTACAACGTGGTCCCGGCTCCACGGGATCATGGTGGCGGAGTGGGAGCGACGACTTGAGCAACGACGCGCAGGGCATGCCGTCATAGAGGCGGTAAGGCCCATCATGGGGGAATGGCTCGAGAGGCCACATGGCAGTCTCTCGTATCGACTGACGCAGATTATCACCGGGCACGGGTGCTTCGGGAGATATCTGTGTCGGATCGAAAAGGAGCCAACGTCCGAGTGCCATCACTGCGACGCGAGCGAGGACACGGGGCTGCACACGCTCACCGAGTGTTCGGCATAGGCCGGACCGAGGCGGGAGCTAGTGGTGGCCCTGGGAGTGAGAGTTCTCACCCTCGCCACCCTGCTCACAGCAATGGTCCACTGCGCGGACGCGTGGGCGGCCGGCGTCTCCTTCAGCGAGCAGGTAATGGTCGTGAAGGAGACGGCGGAGCGGGAGAGGCGGCGCGAGCGAGAAAGACTCGCGGATCGCGCCGCCCGCGCGCGCAGGTAACTCGTGCGTCGGAGGGCACTGACTGACCTCCGTCCCCCATGAGCGCGGGCCTGGGGGTGACGGGTGGAGCCGCCTGTCACCCCAGCAGAAGTAGGCCACGGAGCGCGCCTCCCCATTCCGGGGGCGAGTTGGGGACACCGTTGTCCCCCCTCCTGAGGAGGGCCAGACCGTAAGAAATGGCCCTGGGTCAGCCGGGGTGCGAGGGATATGTCTATGACAACCTCACCTCCGGCCTAGCACCAAGACCCACAGTCGGCGTGCGGTTTTAGTCGGTTCGAGTCCGACATAACCTCCTCTTCCGGCTCCGGCAGGGGGGGTATCCGAGGGGATTTCCGCACGAAAAAAAATAAAAATGCCCTACAACGTGGTAATGCTGCCAGCCTTCGGAAACGCTACCACAAGAGGCATGCGATGCGGAGGAACTCTACGATGCTTTCTAATTTTAGTCTTAGTTTTAGTTTTTAATTGTTTTTCTTTTATTTTTATTTGCACCTAATCAGTAGTTAAAATAAGTGATTTGAATTTGAATTTGAATAAGTTTCGTTATAGTATATGAATTGATATTTTTGAATGATTACGTCAATTCTTTAGCAGTAAACGTGTTTCCTTCTACTTACAGTTCTTAGAAGCCTAGCTTTTTGGGCGGGGCTTGTAAAATTTTCAGATGAGGCCGTCTAACTGAAGCCATCCATTGTATCTGCAATGGCAACTCTTATTCCTGGAACTTCCTCTTTTTTCAGACGCAGTGAAGTCATATTTACGTGTTCTGCCACTGCCGCACCACTAAGACCTGGAACTCCCTGCCAGCTCACGGGTTTCCTTCTTCCTACAGTACCGGGTCCTTTAAGCAGGGCGTGAAAAGGCATCTAATGAGGCCGTCAAGCTGAGTGCTACCACTGTTAACATGTGGTACATATTTACGATGGTGACCCTCTTTCCGAGACTTTGCCTTTAGCTTAACATCAGGCAAGGTGAAGTCAAATTGACGTGTCCTATATTAAAAAAAAAAACAAAAAAATGCCTATTGAAATAAAAGTAGTTTTAACATATTTGGACATAATTTATCTGTCTTTTTCTTTTTGACCTCCCCGAGAATCCTAACGTCAGAGTCTCCTCTGCCAATAACAGGAGAACCAGAATGTAGCAGGTAAGGTTGACTTCCCAGAAAGTGTTGATGGCATATATTGCCTTAGCGCATGCAAAATTAAATGCTGATGTAAGTCTGCGTATAAATGTGTTTTTACCCTAAACAAGTCTGCGTGTTTAAAATATTGAGCTAAGAAGCCCTAGTTGGATGATGGCACGCTCAGTTGCCAATAGGGGCCACGCACCGCACGCACCGCTGCCTACCCTCTCGTGATCACCTTATAGTGTTGTATACAAATAGCTGTCTTTGTTTATATAGGTACGTATAGGTTGTGTGGGTATATAATGATAAATATTCCACGATATTCTAAACAACGCAACCAGAATCAAGGAACCAAACTAAGTATAGATCTATACTAATATTATAAATGCGAAAGCAACTCTGTCTGTCTGTATGTTACGCTTTAACACCTAAACCACTGAACTGATTTTCTTAGAATTGTTATTTATACCATGAGAAATGGTAGTATATTATCTAATCCTGAATAAGTTCACTATTCTTAGGTAATGGAAAGTGAAGTTGGTTTACTCTTGAATATGTGGGTGTCTATTCTAGGAATAAACTTTGCTCGCGTTTGGTCGAACCGGCTCTAATATTCTTCAATGTGCAGATACAGCTAAAATAGTGTAAAGTAAAGCCAACGAGACGGGAGAAAAAAGGTAAACAAAGCGACCATTACTGATTTACGTTGCGACAACTATACTCCGTCCATTATATTATTGTATTTTAGACAGCTCACTGACAGTGGTCGGTATAACTTTGTTCGAGCGTCAACACCTGAAAATCCTAACAAAAATTAGACGCCAATACGTCATTTTTCATTGACAACGTCACGTCAGTCAGAAAGCAATTTTAGGGATGTAGTTAGTCCATCGACAGTGTTTCTATTATAATAACTTGAAAATGTCACAATCGATATCGACTACAGAAAATAATTCTTCTAAATAATATTACATAACTAGCGGTATTTAGCCGATTTCTAAACAACAATTAGGATGTTTATATTTTTTTATATTTGTATGATTTTTACAGAAAAATGAATTTTGTAACTCTGTCATATGTAGACGGATTGTCAAAATTCTTTTTTATTTGAAAGAAGTTTATTCCAAAATGGTCCCATTTAAATTGCATAAAGATCTGATGATGGGTTTCAGGGACAGACCACGGAACTCTTCAATAAATACCAGGAAATCAGCATGTTGGAATATTCCTCTAGAAGTCAGTTGTTTTCTTTTGGAGATTAGCGTGTGCGTTATGGCCCACAATCGTTTTATAATACATTTGTAAATTGTAGGTATAGACACTAAATATCTATTGCTTTATTATTATGTACAGAAAGATATTATGTTCATTTATCGATTAATTCATTTTTTAATCGAAGTTTTTATCTTTGTCGATATTTTAAATTTTCATGCAATCATTACTTCCATCTGTCTAAAATACAATAATATGATGGACGGGGTATAGCGATTATTTTCTCTGTCCTTGTCGCATATGTTACACGTACGCGTCAGTGGCCGAGCGATAGCGTCGTTGCGTCTTTCGTAGTACAGGAAAGCTTACAGCACAGCGGTTCTAAACTGTCAGATCCGCCATCTTAAGAGCAATTTCATTCCTGTCTGGAATGCGTTTGAAGTGATATGTAATAATTTTCAAATAACAATGTTTGGAATCGCTGAAACTTTGTTTACCTTTTTCTCTCGCTTAGTTGGCTTTATTTTAGATAGATAGATAGATCAGTAGTGTGATATGTTAAAACATAGAAATTAATACAAACTCATTCAATGCTAGCCGCCATTAGGCCCACAAGGTCGCTAGGTACATAAAATCTTATTTTCCCGCCAATCCGTCTGGCGGCTTATCAGCGCTGGGCTGCCCAACTTCACTATTTACATAAGTAGATTAAGCTATTCATTTATCTCTAACACGCCAGGAGGAGATCTGGCTTCGTTGGAGGTATAAATACTTAGTTTTACATAAGTATTTGCCAAGTTTTCAAATGTTTGGGAGTGTTTTTGTTGAAAGTAGGATACCCCGTTCAGTTGCCTCTTTTTTATATAGGACACGTCAATTTGACTTCACCTCGCCTGATGTTAAGCAAAGGCAAAGTCTCGGAAAGAGGGTCACCATCGGAAACATGTACCGTGCCTCGTTGGCTTAATGACGTTAGTGGATGTATATTTGTGGCATGGGGCGGCTTATCGTGTTCTTCGTGGCACGAACAGACCAAAGCATATAGCCAATTTCATGCATATAAATATTTACACTGAGCGGAAATCGAAACTGCGCCTCCTGCGTAGCGGTCGCATTTACTACCGCTATGCCACAGAGGCTCTGCAAAGCCTTATTCGAATGTTTTTTTTATAGAACTTTAAAATCCAGATACATCGGGAAAAATGAAATGCTAAAGTGGGACTTGAACACTTGAGCCTTTCATTTTTCCCGATGTATTCGAAAGCCTGCTAAACTAATTTTTTTTCTCTCTTGTATTAAAATACACTTGCGTGTAATGGACACCGTATAATAGTATACTCTTGTCACTACTATACTATATATAAAACAGGTACAGCATTCCAGACAAGCTCAAATGGCTTCGTTATTATCTTAATATCAAGTAATCTGCGGTAGCCTAGTGGTATGGGTAATGGACTGCTGAGACGAGGTCTCGGGTTCGATCCCAGGTTTACCATGGCCCACACCAATGACTTTTCGATGCTTTTCGAAGTTATGTGTGTATTTATCGCGGGTTTATAAGTGCCCGGTTAATGGAAATAGGCTCGCCACCTATTACATTGGGACCTAAACATAAACTGGTGAAATGTGGGTGCTAGCACCTCTGCCTACCCCTTTGGGGAATACAGGCGTGAGTTTATGTTATGTTATGTTATTAAGATCATATCAAGCTGTTTTATAGATAAAAGCCTAGCGTCCACCTACTTGAATGAGCGATCCTTATGACGCACTTGTTCGACTTACAAAGTATAATAATGCGTTGCGTGCAGTGCAGTGTATTGTATTATTGTTCGAATTAAAGCCTACCAAAGGTGTGTGCCAAATATCAAAAGAATCAGTCAAAAGTAATGGAGAAAACAAAGCATTAAAATAATTTAGAGTACTTTGTACGTCAAGATATATATGATACTGACTGTACAATAAGACTGGCTTCAAACGAGCGTTCCACCCGCGGCGTCCCAACCGCCTGACTGCAGACATCATCCTCGCACCCACGTAGCGAAGATCATTATCTGGTACGAGAAAGTTGGGAGGAATCTAGTTAGACCCTCCCCTCCCCTCATCCCCGGGTGCACCCCACAGCAACCTTAACTTGTTATAACCAGTTTAAGCCAGTTCGGTTTAGTTGGGCACCTGCGATACAAGCTAAACATACGGTTTGTCTTGCTATTTGATTATTTGCCATTGTTTTTGGGACTGTTTAGAATTCGTATGTTGGTCACGAATGTTGGTTGGGAGAGTGAGGTTTGATCAAAAGTTGGGATTGAATTAAAAAAAGAGATTAAGTTGCGTATTAACTCTTTATGTAAGAATCAATTCTGGTGGTATTTAAAGCTGGGTGATACCCCTCTTACTTCTTCTTACGATTTCCTTTATTTTGGCATTTACAGGAGCGGCTGCTATCATCACTAAGAGAAAAGACTATGAAGGCTAGACCGTAAGGGATGGCCCTGGGTCAGCCGGGTTGCCAGGGGTATGTCGAAGACAACCTCACCTCCGGCTTAGCACCATGACCCTCAGTCGGCGTGCGGTTTTAGTCGGTTCGAGTCCGCCATAACCTCCACTTCCGGCTCCGGCGGGGGAGGTATCCGAGGGGATTTCCGCACGAAAAAAAAGAACTATTAGTAACTGCACCGGTATATTTAATTGCCTTTTCTTGAACAGCCAGTTAAGTAATATCCATATACTACAAATAAAATAATTAATAATTCACAATAGATACATCAGTTCCATACAAGAGGTACAAACAATAACACTTATAACATGCTGCTAGCAAAAATATACCTTCCACCCATGTCCGACGGTTAAAAATTCTTAAAATGATCCGGGAATTCAAGAAAACGGGAACACTTGTGCCAAGAATAAGGTTCTACGAAATGGCTACGAATATCGTAGCATTGCAGATACGACGTAGGGAGGTCTGAGGCGTAGCTCACGGTATTTTTAAACTTCTTTAGACATTTGTATTTGGGTTATTTTATTCTCATACCTATACATCGAACTCTCTCTGCCTACCTCTTATTGGGCCATGTGAAAATATTTAAAGAATAATAAATAATAGAATTTAAAATTTTAGAAAAGTGTTTTTTTTTTATAAATGACAAATCAATTTAACTTCACCTCGCCTGATGGTATGCTAAAGGCAAAGTCTCGGAAAGAGGGTCATTATAGTAAACATGTACCATGTTAACAGTGATGGCTCTTAGCTTGACGGCCTCATCAGATGCCTTTTCACGTCCCGCTTAAAGGACCCGGGACTGTAGGAAGAAATAAACACGTGTGCTGGCAGGGAGTTCCAGGTGCGGCATAGGAATGAGTCACTGAAACGCTTGGTTCTAGCAGGTATATTCTGCACCGTATACGGATGACATCTTAGCCCTGCACGTGTTGTCCTGTGAAGGAAAGGAGAGGGTGGGACTAATTGGAAGATACTACTCGTAATTGCTGTATTTACCTTTCTCAAAGGGTCTCGATAACGGAATGAAAAATGTGTTTTGTACCCAAGAAATTGTCTATATATATTCATGTGATTCGTTTTGATGTTTGAAGAGTGATTGAGTAAGAAAAATACAAATATCTTTACAAACTATAATAGTAATGATATTAGTAGAATACTGTTGTATTATTATTTTACTTTAATTTTATTAATATCACACTAATACACTAGTGTGTATGTTTATAACTTCTTCACGTCTAAACGGCTGGAGCGATTTTAACAAAATTTTGTATGGATTTGAATGATTATTTGTAGCATTTATTATGCTAACTTAAAAATTCGAATACAACAGCTCAGTTGCAAGACCATTCCACCTGTAAGGGCAAGGTCGTGGGTTCAAGTCCCACTTGAGCATTTCATTTTTCTCGATGTATTCGATTTTGTTATGGAGTTAGCCGACACCCTGGATTAACACATAGACTATATTTGGTTGCGATAACCGACACCCACGTGGGCGGAGCCACGGGCAAAATCTAGTTAGGTATAACTGTAAAAGTTTGTGAAAGTGTATGGGTGCTTTTTATTCTATCGGCTCAATGAATCTCACTGAAATTTGATACAGGGATAGTTTACATTCTGGCCCTCAATTCTACTAAAACTATACCCGACTGTGGCGGCGCAGTCACTGCAAAAAATGAAATTAAATGTTAGACTTTATGTCTATACGCCTAAAGTTCTAAATGAAATAAAAAAGCTTTAAGCGAACTTTAAAGATATCGCTTTAAAGTCTATTATTTAATCCCGTTTTTTGCAGTGGCGGTGGTATGACTGTGCTTTAGCTTTAGCAGAATCGAGGCCCTGGAATAACATGTAAGCTCTGTGGCGTGGCGGTAGTGAATACGACTGTCACGCAGGAGGCGCGGGTTCGATCCCATCTCAGTGAAAATTTGTATGCATGAATATGGCTATTTGCATTGGTCTGGGTATTACCATGTATTATAGTATGTGTTTACAAAAAAATTGTGTCTAAGTATGTTTATCCACATTCTAGATTCTATAATACAAGCTAGTTAAGCTTATCATGGGTTTGGGTCTAGATAGCGTTGTGTAGAATGTTGTGCAATATTTATTTATTTATTAATTAATTAATGAACTTTTTAGCCTATCCTAGGAATAGATTCCCATAGGTTGCGGCAATGGGATCGGGACTGGGAACGGGTCTGAAACCGTGGGAAGTTAGTAAAATAAAGTTATATCGTTATATCTTTAGTATATATTCACCAGTTGGTACGTAAACACGAAATATCCAACTATTGTATCCCAATCTCCACCCAAAACTAAAAGGTCGAACCCACGACAAACTATCTCTCACATTTGCATATCTTCATCAGAACCGTGGGGTGAAGATGATTCGGCGGGTCTCTCCCCCGCGGGCCCACCCCGGTGGGGGCTAATTGCTTGAAGTCAGAGCATGTCTTCATACTTTTGCGACGTGAAGATAATTTGATTGCTTGGACAATGAGTTGTCCTGTTAAAGGGGATTGTGAATTTCGTCTGTGAATCTGTTGTCTGGTGGTAATTTTTTGTATTTAATTTATTTTTTGGTCGGGAATTTTTGGGTTTTTGTGTACAATTTATGGGAATAAATGGGTTTCTCACACGTAGTCACATAGATTAGGTAAGCCTGCCAAGCTCTTAGCTTTCTAAGACAAAATCACCAAAAAATCTAGATTTCAGAAATTTTTACTACAGGATTTTATACTTAGAGATTTTGTACTTTCGATATATCGAACATTCGGACAAACGAACATTCAGGATTTTGGATTCCGATCTTTCGTACATTCGTATTATGAAATTCGGTATTATGAGTTTCGGGATTATGATATGTAACTAATACCATGCGATTGTATTATATTCGAACTCCAATATATTTATCTGAAACCAAATTGTAAGTCGAATGAGTTTTCTTTTATGAATGAATAAATATCATACCACATTCTACACTGCGCATTGTAGACGTTAACTTTAACCATAGCTGCTTCTGTTATGGGATCTAATACATGGATAAAATTCGTTTCAAATTGATAGAAATACCCGTACCAAAGGAAATACATTTACTTATTAATGTAAATAAATATTTGTATTAGGCGGCAATCGAACTCGCGATCTCTGATTTAATTTCAACAACATCAATATACGTACGTGGTACGCCTCAGATATTTGATTGCGATCTTTTTATTCTGGCTTTTTAATGTGCGTGAAGCTCCTGGTATTGCACACGTCTATATGCCATGTTACACACATTCCATCAGGTAGGCCGTGTGCTTGTCTGCCACCTAAGTGGAATAAAAAAAAGGAAAGTCCAATCAGAGAAGATATCCAGTTAACCCCATCTAAAAGCAAAGAAAGAAAAACGGTCGATATTGCTACTCAAAAAAAAACTAATTCAGTTTATCTGCAACACTTCAACGAGCTGCCACAATAAGCAAGAATCCAATAAGAATAAATAACACTGGCCATCTAGCGGTGAGTAGTAAAACTATTCTCCTCCTTTGTCCTTGATACTTTAAAAAGTAGTGTTTGAATGAACCTGAATTAGATTTTTTTATAATAAAATTAAATATTAATAATGATGAATTTTAATATTCTGGGTGACTTTCAGTGGTTTGTGTAATTATTTATCCAAATATTTACTACTCATTTATAAAATATAATTAACCGTCTGTAATGCAGCGCCATCTATATTAAAATACTATTGACGAAACTACTTTTTCATGTCGATGCACCAAAAAAACATTTTGTAAAATCGAATCAATAATTTAAGATTGAAAATTGTTTAAAAAATAACGAATAGTTTTTTAATAACGACTATTTTCTTAAATTTATTTTTGCTACTCGTCAACAGATGTCGCTACTAATCTTCAACGTGCTACCCTATTTTGTTTGTATCACAAACCAAACCGGTTCGATGCACTTCAACGGTGGGGATGTGAACTTAACCTTTGATACGGTAGTTCACGTCCACTTGAATCTGTTTCTTTCTGAGCTTTCTTTTTATAAGCATCATATAATCAATCTATTGGAAATTGTTTCACACATAATACGTAATTGATTCGACGATTAAAAAGACTATTCTTAATTTAATAAACTCAAACTTTTTATTTCAACTGTAGTAATCTAAGTACGTATGCCTGTAAGTTCGACTATTGTAAGACAATTCTCCGGTTGATTGAAATTTTATGAGATTTTTAATTTTTATTTGAACTTTATATGAATGAATTCTTAAGCATTAAGTATGTTAATCAATTCAAATCGATTTAGAAAGGACCCTGCTTGGACTGATCACATTTTCTTTCCTTTCTAAATTATTATTTTTTCCAAATCAAATTCATTTATTAGCTTAAATGTGGTTATATAGGTGTTAGGTACAATAGTTTTATGCAGCACAATTATCATAAATCGATTTGAACTTTGATTGAGGTCTAAAATGCCCGCCCTTTTTTTATTCATGTAGGAATTCAAAATATTAGATCTAACACAAATACACGATCCTCTTCGGTCAAATATGCAATTCTTAAAACTAATTTTAATTGAGAATATCATATACCTATGCATTTTTTTTGTATGAAACATAATTATTGTAAGTTAAATAAATAAATTATAAATTTTAGTATTAGGTTTCTAGGAAATTCTACACAGCGCTATTTAAGCTCAAAGTACATAAAAGAACTTTTTTTTTATACAGGGCACCTCAATTTGACTTCACCTCGCCTGATGTTAAGCTAAAGGCATCAAGCAACCAAGAGTATTCATGTAAACAAATGTTTACACCGAGTGGGAATCGAACCCACGAGCTCCGATATAACAATCGAACGGCTCTACACAGAAAATAAAAACAAAAGGAAGTGTTCCGCAGTTACTCCTTCGGTATCCCCATATTCAGCTGTAGTACCTAACCCTAGGAAACAGACGGTTTGACATTCGTTTATAGTGCGATCAGGCATATTGGGAATAGGTTGTTCTCGACCGGACCCAGACACATATCTTGGACATAGGCCGCGACATAAACGAGGCCCTGGCACGCGCGGATTGTTTTGTAATAAAGTAAAATATTCTTTATTGTACAACAAAATGTACAAACTTTTTAAAGAAAAAACATTTATCATATTTTTTCATAATCTTTGCTCGATGAATTTGAGCTCGTTCACCGCAGTAGCACTCCGTGCTATCTTCAAAACACACCCAAGAAACATGCACTGCATGTATAGAGCAACAGTTTGAGCATATTTTAGGATCAAGGTAGGAGATAATGTCTCAAGGTATATCAATGCGATTGATTACTAAATAAGGGCCAATTCTCAAAGTTCAAAATCAGTTAAAAATTCATTCTCTATCTCTCAATCGCTTTTAAATATAAAAAAGGACGGAATTTTTTGTAACCAATTTGTACTGCCGATGTGAACCTACTCCTAAGGCAAGTATTTTTTTCTTTAAAAAAGTTAATAGTATTCAATAATATTTTTTGAAGTATTCAATACTACCGTCGCCCTTATAGACGGATATAAAGAGAAGGAAAATTTGGAATGATTCAAGTGGTGCTCAATAGCTCAGTTGGCAGAGCAGTCGCCCTGTAAGCGAAAGGTCGTGATCGAGTCTCACTTGAGCATTTCATTTTTTCCAATGTTTTTCGAACTTAACAGTTAGCATAATAAATGCTATAAAAAATTCATTCAAATATTTGGGCGCAGTCATCAAAATTCAATGTTTAAAAATGGTTGAAAAATCATTCATTGTTTCCAACAGTTCGTAAGAATGTTGGTAGATGGCTGCACCGTCGCCCTTATAGACGGATATAAAGAGAAGGAAAATTTGGAATGATTCAAGTGGTGCTCAATAGCTCAGTTGGCAGAGCAGTCGCCCTGTAAGCGAAAGGTCGTGAGTTCGAGTCTCACTTGAGCATTTCATTTTTTCCAATGTTTTTCGAACTTAACAGTTAGCATAATAAATGCTATAAAAAAAAATTCATTCAAATATTCAATACTATTTTTTGAAGAAAAGAAAAGAAAGAATAATTTTTTATTTCACTTGACAATATTTGGACATACATAACACACTTATACAATACCTACTTTAATTGTAAACATTTTATCTAGTATTTGTAGGGTAATGACACACACTGCCAAGTAGAAAAAGTATTCAATAATATATTTTTAAGTATTCAACTATATTTTTTGGGGTTTTTCCTTTTATTAAAGAAAACGAGATCGTGATTGAAATTCTCCAGTTTATTTTATTGGTGCTACGGAAGGCATAAATTTACCACCAGAAGAATTTCAGAATTCACGGATGACTTAAATTGAAATATTTTATTGAAGTACTTGAAATTTCAATCGGATTCCATCGATCGTGAATATTTTCCACATTTTCTTTATAAAGGACATGTGAATTTAAAGAAGGTCACCATCGATCGTTAACATGTACCATGTTAAAAGTTGTGGAACCCAGTTTGACGGCCTCAACAGATGCCTTTTCACACCCCGCTTAAAGGACCCAGGACTATAGAAAGAAGTAAACACGTGAGCTGGCAGGGAGTTCCAGGTCTTAGTGGTGCATCATACCTAGGAATGAGTCACTGAAACGCTTGGTTCTAGCAGGTTGGCCTGCTATTATTTATGTAATAGTGTTGTAAGGTTCTGTGGTCTCTTGACGGTGACTCCACCGTCGCCTTAAAGACGTATAAGATGGGAAATTTGAATCACATCGGGCGTGTCTCGGTAGCCGAATTGGTCAAGGCATTCCCCCTGTAAGGGAAAGACTGCGGGTTCGAGTCCCACCCGAGATGATTCTTCTTTTTCCCTATGTATTCGATTTATTTTGTATAGTTAGCATACTCAATGCTGTATAAATTCATTCAAACGGTACAAATTCTTTTAAATAACTTTCCCAAGCAAAATCGGGCCGAGTTAGTTAGTAATTAAACAAAGAGATTACATACTCAAGTTTGTAAATCCTCGAAGGGGTAGGCAGATGTGTATTAGGAATCACATTTCGTCAACTATGATTTTAGGTCCCACGTAATAGGGGGCGAGCCTATTGTCGTCAAGCGGGGACTTAGTCCTGGGATATGTTTACTGTCGGATGGAGAACAGCCCTATCCCTTCTATGAGATCTACAGAAAGAGATGGAGTGGAGATGAAAGAGATTATGATCTACTTACACATTGTGGTTGATCTGAAATTGAGGATCGTTTGTATCTCGAATCTCGAGAACTCGGATCGAACTTATGACCCCTTGTACACACTGATTCCGCAAAATTCCGCTGTGATCCGAGTACTTTGTTGCGTACGTTTTCTGTGGAGTAATTTTCTTGATGAATTTGGCTCTGATTTATTTAGTACCGTTTATACTCGGTAGCTTAGTGGTTAAGGAGTCGGCCTTTGGATAGGAGGCACTGGTATCCCGAAATATAATACTACCAAGAAAAAGTCAATATCCAAGAAGGGAAATTCAACCCGCGATAGTTCTACACCATTCGACTGTTAAGTTTATTTGTAAGAAAAGTTAGTGAAGATATGTAATTTATATTTTTATAAAGCATTAAGTATGGTAACTATACAAATCGTATAGGTACATCAGGCAAAATTTATCGTTCAAGTGGGACTCGAATCCACGATCTTTCCCTTATAGGGGGAATGCCTTAACCCCTAGGCCACCGCTGTCTCCTTCTGCGAGCAAGTAATGCTCGAGAAGGAGGCGGCCGGTCGGGTCCGGACCAGACTCCGGGCCCGGGAAGCCCGCGCAGAGCGAAGGCGAACCGGGCGTCGGAGGTCGCAGAACGACCTCCGTCCTCCATGAGCGCTGGCCTGGGGGTGACCGGTGGAGCCGCCTGTCACCCTAGCAGAAGCAGGCCGCGGCGGCGGCGCATAAAGCACCTCCCCGTAACCGGGGCAAGATGGGGACACTGTGGTCCCTACAACCCGAAGGGGGCCATCTCGAAGGAGATGGTCCTGGGTCTGCCGGGGTGCGAGAGATATGCTTTTGGCAATCTCACCTCCGGCAACCAAGGATCCAAGACGGCGTGCGTTTTAGTCGGTTCGAGTCCGACATAACCGCCTTCACCGGCTCCGTGGGGGTGGTATCCGTGGGGATTTTTCGCACGATAAAAAAAAAAAAAACCCTAGGCCACCGAGTCAAGTATAGGCTGTATTTGATTAGTGAAGATATTTAGAGCTTTGGGTGTGTTTATATGGCGAAACGGGTTTGGTTGAAGTTTATTACAGGTATATATGGATTATGGTCTGGAATAACTCATAGAATAGGTACATTTTATCCCCTGTATAGGTTTCTATGGGTTGGGACATGCGATTAAAATTTAGAATAGATATAGTATTCACCTATTCTGAATTTAGAGAGCAATGAAGAATGAGCGGGTCACTGAAGAATCCTAAAAATCTCGCAAACTAAGAATGCTAGTATAATGAAATAAACTGCGTTTGATAAACAATTAAATACACCTTTAATGAAAGTTATTTAATTTTATGACTGATTACATTTTCTTTATAAAAATATATAAAAAAAAACTGATGATGCTTTACTATAAAAATAGGAAACATTACTTTTTTTAAGGAACAAACTTGTACTTCTATTACTGTCATGTTTCTGGCATGCTGTACACCAAGTTCCATATGCGATTTTGGGGAATATTCTCCAATTCTTCCAAGAGAGCAAATTTTGAGCTCACGCTATTTTTCGACGCATGCTTGCTTGAATCTTTCCCCTGGTCTTCTTTCTGATATGGAAGATATCTCATGCTTTTAGAGCATCCTGCAACCTGGAAGGGTCCTTAAAGCGGGGCGTGAAAAGGCATCTAATGAGGCCGTCAAGCTGAGTGCCACCACTGTTAACTTGGTACCTACATGTTTACGATGGTGACCCTCTTTCCGAGACTTTGCCTTTGCTTAACATCAGGCGAGGTGAAGTCAAATTGACGTGTACTATATTAAAAAAAAAAACATTTTGACCATTAAACACAATTTATTTCACTAGGCAAGCATTCTTAGTTTGTGAGATTTTTAGTGACCCGTATTCTCTGCTCTTGAGTGTATTTTCAATTAGGTATTTAATTGTTGTTCGCGACTTTGATTGCGTAAAGCTTGTAATAGAACAAGGTTTTTTAATTCTTTTTTTACCATTGACCCTCTAAAAAGGGCCCGTGATTCATCGAAAACAGTGAATAAAATGCTCTTTTTTTCACTCAGCGAAAAAAAAATTGAATTTGGAACATGCTTTGGATTAGGTATAGTTAGAAAAAAAAACATGCAAAGAGGTTACACACTCTCTGTACAAAAACGTATTAAAAACCTCCAAAAAAAAAACTGAACAGGCTGTATGGAATATGGCTCAATTAAAAATTTTAAATTAAGAAATATTGTTCTATAATCAGACAGTAATTATTTGCTCGTAGTCAATGATAAAAGTAGAGTACCTAACACGTGAAATAATAATTCATCTCGGCTCTTGTATCCACTCAGGTTTCTCGAAAAGAATTTACCTTTTTTGCACTTGTTGGGTAATCTACTATTTTATACAACTTAGGTGGCAGATAAGCACATGGTCCACCTGTTTGAACCCAAACTTGTGTTTAATCCACTTCTTTACCCAAGCCAATACCAGTCACAATAGAACGGTGCCACAGGTAAGTGAGTATGCATAATGAGAGTACCGAATTTCGCCAACGGATTTAAGTGAAGAAAAGGTCAAAGAATAGTAATGTGGATCTTGCCGGTCAATTTTTGGTTCATTTTTCTTACCTCCTCTTCTCTTATTCGGATATGGAATATCATGAACTCAATGATAATGAAATAATTTTAATGATTATTTCCGCAATAATTTATAGTTTGTTCTAATGGTAAAAGTGTGGATGTATTCTTGAATAATAAAAAAAACGAAAAAGAAAGTAAGTAATTTTTTTTACGAATTTACGAAATGACGACATCAAGAGGGCATTGTCCTGGTTTATATGTCAGGAATACAAAATCTAGTGCAGACTACACAGATATAATATTTTCTAAAGGTATAATGTATCTGGTATTATTAATCAAAGGCTTATGTAATAAAAACTTCTCATCATCAACATGTACTCGTATTCACGACCTTTCCCTTACAGGGGGACTGCTCTTCCAACTGAGCTACTGAGCCACACTTGAATCATTCCAAATATTCCTTCTCTTTATATCCGTCTATAAGGGCGACGGTGCAGCCATCTACCAACATTCTTACGAACTGTTGGAAACAATGAATGATTTTTCAACCATTTTTAAACATTGAATTTTGATGACTGCGCCCAAATATTTGAATGAATTTTTTATAGCATTTATTATCTAACTTTTAAGTGTAGTAAGTGAGACTCGAACTCATTTTTTCCAATGTTTTTCGAACTTAAAATTTAGCATAATAAATGCTATATAAAAATCATTCAAATGTACTCGTATGTTATGTAGGTAATTGCCTTGTGTGTGCATGAATGTTAAATAAAGAAATAAATAAAAAAAAAGTATGTGTAGGTATGCGGAATGAAATAATAAATAAAATAATACATAATATTGTGATATTTAGCCTAATACTGTAATTAATTAGTCAGAGTAGTAGATCTGCGGTAGCCTAGTGGTATGGGTAATGGACTGCTGAGACGAGGTCTCGGGTTCGATCCCAGGTTTACCATGGCACTCACCAATGACTTATCGAGGCTTTTCGAAGTTATGTGTGTATTTATCGCAGGTTTATAAGTGCTCGGTTAATGGCAATAGGTTCGCCACCTATTACATTGGGACCTAAACATAAACTGGCGAAATGTGGGTGCTAGCACCTCTGCCTACCCCTTTGGGGAATACAGGCGTGAGTTTATGTTATGATGTTATGTTATGTTTATGTCAAAAAATGATTGAAAAATATAATTAAGTAGCATTTCTTATGGGTTCTAGAATGTGGATAAATATACTTTAAGTAAGCTATTTGCGAATACCTAAATAACAAACATGAAAACCCCCAGACTAATGAACTAAGAGTAATCTAATAATCGAATCTGTAAGCTCTGTCTTAACAGTCGAACGCTCTTCCACTACGCCATAGAGTAGTCATTAGGATTCCACTGTTGGACAAACTGGTGTATTCTTTCAATTTGTATCTATTCACCTACTTATTTTCTTTTTTATTTTAGGTACTTAAGTAGAAACTAAATGATAGACAACATTAGCTAAGCAGCTAAGGGGTGCTTACCCAAGTTATTTTTATTTGATACCTAATAAAATACAGTACCTACTTCTAAACATCAAAAGAAAAATTTAAAAAAATTGAAAATATTTTTTTTTTAATTAGGTAAGTCCTAACCCAATAAAGAAAAAAAATGAAATCGTTCCGCTTACATCGATATTGGATTTCTCATCAATATTTTCAGTCATTTTTATTATCTCTGTAGTACAATTTTGATATTATTAGTAATAAAATAGTTGAAATCAACGGACAAAATAATCCGAAATTAATACCAGTCTTGGTCCGCCGTCGGCCGGGCATCATGGCGGCCACTATCCCTCCTCCCCGCGCCCTCTAACAGTCCCCCCGCACGCCGGTACAGCTTTTTTGCGAGCGAGAGAGACCTTCCACTCTCAAACGCTTTCATTCTAAAATATTTTCAATAGGCTTTACATACTCCACAAAATTGATTCTTAGCACTTAAAAATAGAGTTGAAATTTCACTGCTCGTTAGAACGTACATACGACGTTTTAAACTCGTACATACTAGATGAAAAGTGTGAAAAAGTGAGAGAGACGGATAGAGGCGGCCGTCTCGGGCGGAGCCCAAGTTTTCGTGAGTCATTCGTAGCTTAGATGTCACACCGTTCGCACGAATGCACATTCCCCACGCTAAAAAGAGACGGATGGATTTTTCACGTTTTCTTTTTTTATTTGGTCTTTATCTTGCCAGGGAGAAAAACGTTGCGTTTGGGGTGGTGTGGGATGAACGAGCGTGCGTGTAATGTTTTAGGGGGGTTTATACCCGCGTGTGTTATTCTATAGATAATGAATAGTGCAGAATGTTTAATCACCCTTTTGGAGTAGTTAGGTTATTTAGTTTGCACTGCAGAAATGTGAGATCCATTTGTTAGTAATTACTGTCAAAAATGATTTTCGATGATGGCAACACTGTGATTGGGCGGTTTTTGCCTAATTAATTAAGTTGATATTTTACTTCGCGTATTCAGCTTCACAAAATAATTTTAATTATTGTAACTGGTAATATATAACATATTACCAGTTTGGTTGTGATATTAAAGATAATAATTTAATAACACTAGATAAACCGCCGGGTTTTACACGGGTCTTTGGTAGCATAAAAAGTAGATTAAAACCTTCTCCATGGTAAAACTTATAAATGTTGGTATACAAATCGAGGAACATAATTAACACTAGTGTGTTCATAGACCACGTTAACCGCTTTCCCCTACTTATCTGCCACCTGAGTGTTGTAAAAAAATCTGTAATTAAACTAGATAGGAAAGGATAGGATAGATAGATTCGAACTTAAAAGTTCAGTCAAGTCAAGTCATCAAAATTCAATGTTTAAAAATGGTTGAAAAATCATTCATTGTTTCCAACAGTTCGTAAGAATGTTGGTAGATGGCTGCACCGTTGCCCTTATAGACGGATATAAAGAGAAGGAAAATTTGGAATGATTCAAGTGGTGCTCAATAGCTCAGTTGGCAGAGCAGTCCCCTGTAAGGGAAAGGTCGTGAGTTCGAGTCTCACTTGAGCATTTCATTTTTTCCAATGTTTTTCTAACTTAAAAGTTAGCATAATAAATGCTATAAAAAATTCATTCAAATAGATAGGTATAGTTAGTATTTTTATCCACTTCGACTCATGGTGCCTTAGATTTTTATTATTTTTAATAATGATAATGATCGACCATTTTTATTTCCATTTTCTCCTTAGCGTTTCTCATCTTAGCGTTAGTCCCAGTCGCATGGGAAGCTTTCAGCTTGGAGTTGAGGTTCGCTTTACCAGTCTAACGGCGGATTTGGCTAAACCTCGATTTTTTTGAAGCGATTACCATGTGACCTGTACAATCCAAAGGAAATATCGAAGCATTTTTTTTTAAGAATATTAGAACCGAAGTTACTAATATTCCCTCTAACCCCTCCAACTAAGCTAAATTGCTTGTGCTAGGAGTGGGTTCACGTCGGTAGTCTAATGGCCAGGATCGAACCCGGGACCTCTCGATCGTAAGGCCGACTCCAAAAACTGGTCCCGTACCCGTAACGACTAACATAGATGTTCGTATGGCAACCGGGACTGACGGCTTAGCTCTCCAAGCCACGACCAGACCAATGCAAATACCCTTATTCATGAATACAAATATTTGCACTGAGCGGGAATCGCACCCGCGCCACCTGCATAGCAGCCGCGTTAACTACCACTACGCCACGGAGTCTGTACATTTCGTTTCCATTTTGACATAATTATTCATGACATGACACAAGCTACAAAAGATGCAATAAAAAAGACACAAAAAAGAAAAATTCAAGACACAATCATGCACAGGCGAGGTGAAGTTAAAATTGACGTGTCCTTTCACAAAAAAAGAAGTAAATATAATCTGTTAACTTCGATTATTTAGTTGATTTAGTTTTATTTCAGTGACTGTACTTTATGTTTTTTATTCCTTAAAATAAAATGTGTGCCAATCACCTACTACATAATTTTGGAGGTGTATTTATAATATATATTAATATATTTTTATATATATAATAATATATTTTTAAAGGAGTCGATTCGCACGTTTCGTGCGAATCGTCCAATAATTTGCATCAGCATGTACGTAATGGGTAGCGGTTATTGTGACCTGTGCACGTGTGCAACTGCAAAAACACAGGCGTAATACTAAAGCTGGACAAAGTAAAAAGGAAAAAAAAAGGTTTTCTGAAATTTTTACATATTCGTGAAACGTCATTGATATTTGTTTAACACATTTCAAATTATCTAAGGATAGCCCACCATAGTTCCGAAACTTTAAATAAAATATGTAACACATTTTTCCAACTGAAATTCCTATGGCCAACAGGGTGGTTACGTTGGATTCGAACCGACTAAAAAATTTCCCTCGCATTCCGTCCCATTATTTATAGTGCCTAAACAAAAAAAAAATACAAATAAAAAAAAAAATATTTAAAAGATAACTCAAAGATGTCAATTATGGCCTCTGAATATTACTGAAATTATTATCTTTTTTTTTATATTTGGAGCCGAAATGACTGCACCCGGTCAGATGATAGGTTGGAGTGCTGGTTCATAATAATGTGTACTTATTGTTAAATTAAAAAAATCTACTGATAAACAAACCTGATTGAAGAACATATATGTAGGTATATATATATGTTACTTATCGGATAGACGGTCATTACAATATTGACTTAAGTACATAGGATTGATATATTTCACCATTTGGTTGTTCACACAGAAATCCCCAGTCACGTCAACCTGTTAACCACAGCGCAAAGTATAATTTCAAATATAACACATACTCAAACAGGCGAATAACAAAAAACAATACATACCTACTTACTTATTAGCAATATTGCTATTATACAGAAACTTTGTACCACTCCAAATGAAACTGAGTTGCTTTCCGCAAAATTGATCGCAATCATTTTCTAAAACGCACACACGAACATACCTATGGGATAGCCAAAAATCAAATGTATTGGCAATATTGATTTAACGTATAAAATTTGGCCATAACCTTATTCGCGAACGCACACTTAAACGAACAAGATAAAAAAAATACCACCGATATTAACCGTTCAGCTGCTATCACTAAACTAGATTTTTAAACGTTCGCCTTAACCCAATTCAAACTAAACACCACATTTAAAATCTAACCGTGAGAACGCCGGGTTAAAGGTTAAACAGACCTGTTCACAGAATATTCATGACATTGTCCAAATGTTGAGACCTCTGACCCTACGTGTGCCGGATTAACATAAAGATTCCATTGTAGGGTCATCTTGACCATACAATAGGATGGTCCAGATCGCGAGAATGGCCCTTTGTGTGCCAAACCTTGAGAAAACGATTTGCATAAAGCGAAATTTTAGTAGCGAATTAAAAATTTTAATTTCTTGCTAGGGTTAAGTATGAGAACGTTATTCGGCAGTTGGTAAAGGATTATAATGAATTATGCTTTGAGTTTTAAGAATATTTTACTGATTAATAAACAAATTTCTTTTTTTTTTGAATGAAAATCATTTTTACAGCATTTATTAAGCTAGCTTCTTAAATTCGACCGATTAATTGAGCGCCTCTTTGTTCCGATGTATTTCAAATTTCTCTTGTCAACGATAAGAAAACGATATAAAATAGTTTTACTTACCTTTTTATAGGATTTTACAGGATTGTCATCCGCACTATGCCAGCTTTGGTGATGTAGTTTACTTTGGTCATGGTAACCGCTTGGCATCAGGTGGGCTGTATGCTACCACTAAGGTAGCATTAGGCGGAATTAAATTTTATTTTATCAATTTTCACTGATTTATAAAATTGTAAAATATTTATCAAACTTTATCATAACAGTGTGTAAATGGTAAAAAAATTTATACAAAATTACTTACATCTCTTTCATAACTAGATTGTAACGGCAAACTATATCAATAATGTTCTTATTATTATAGTTATACTCACAAAAGTATTTTTTCCCAAGAAACTGCCTAAATATGCACATTTAATTTAAAAATGCACATCTAAACTACTCAGCCATGCATACTATTGCATAAACATAAAAATATTCACTTTCCGGACCGTGTGAATTCTTGAGCCATCTGCAATTGTAATGAGTTTCTACAATACACGGTCCATTCTCCGAGATGACCCCTTTACTCTAGATGACCCCACCTGTTACCTACTATTTGGGTAATTTACATAGCTTTTGTAAAAAAAAGAAATAAATCTTGTTTTGAAGAATTTCTCTCGCATTTTATTAGCATCAGAATGTTGTCTGTTTTCGCTTCAGTTTCGTGATGTGAAAATGTTTAACGAACTTTGTCAGTGGCCGTTGGAAGGGTTGAGTAATTAAATTCGCTTCTTTTATTGTGATTTAGTTACTGTGAAGACGGACAGGCTAGTGCAGGGTTAGAAGTATAGTTGTGACTTATAAGTTTTATAATCTGTAGCAATATTAGTGTTTGTTTTCGATTTAGTGAGAGGAAGTTTGTGAAGTGCGTAAAGATAAAAGCAGATATATACTCTTCTCTCTGCCTACCCCGAAGGAAAAAGTCGTGAGCATATGTATGCATGTATGAAATTTTGGGTAAGTGCGATTTAAAATCATTTTAGTGGAATGCTTCAAATATTTGAAAATTTTACTTGACTATTGGGGGGTTAAATGTGAAAGTAAAATAAAATTCTTATACTCCGTCCATTATATTATTGTATTTTAGACAGCTCACTGACAGTGGCCGGTATAACTTTGTTCTAGCGTCAACACCTCAAAATCCTAACAAAAATTAGGCGCCAATACGTCATTTTTCATTGACAACGTCACGTCAGCCAGAAAGCAATTTTAGGGATGTAGTTAGTCCATCGAACATCGTAACTTGAAAATGTCACAATCGATATCGACAACAGAAGATAATTCTTCTAAAAAATGTTAAATAACTGGCGGTTTATAACCGATTTCTAAACAACAATTCGGATATTTTATATTTTTTTATATTTATATGATTTTTACGTAAAAATGATTTTTGTAACTCCGTCATATGTAGACGGATTGTCAAAATTCTTTTTTATTTGAAAGAGGTTTATTCCAAAATGGTCCCATTTAAATTGTATAATGATCTGATAATGGGTTTCAGAGACCGATCACGGAACTCTTCAATAAATACCAGGGAATCAGCATGTTGGAATATTCTTCTAGAAGTCAGTTGTTTTGTTTTGGAGATTAGCGTGTACGTTATGGCCCACAATCGTTTTTTAATACATTTGTAAATTGTAGGCATAGACACGAAACATCTAATGCTTTATTATTATGCACAGGAAGATAATAAATTATAATTCCACATGAAAACATATATTTATTATAATATTTTCATTTATCGATTAATTATTTTTTTAGTCGAGATTTTTAACTTTGTCGATATTTTAAATTGTCATGCAATCACTATTTCCATCTGTCTAAAATACAATAATATGATGGACGGGGTATAGTGTGTCGGATTTGCGATCAAGGAATCATACCGAACATAACCCTTGAATATTTGATTTTATTTCATTTAAAATTGGTACCTACATATTTTATACACTATAATATGCAAGCTAAATTCTAAATTCTAAAGCTTGGGACTAAATATAATCTATCTCGTACCAATGTCAGCCATATTCTTATGCCACACAATTAACACTTGGAACTCCCAGCCATCTCAGGTGTTTCCTTCTTCCTACAGTCCTGGGTCCTTTAAGCGGAGCGTGAAAAGGCATCTGATGAGGCCGTCAAGCTGAGTGCCACCATTGTTAACATGTTACATGTTTACAATGGTGCCCCCTTTCCGAGACTTTGCCTTTAGCTTACCATCAGGCAAGGTGAAGTCAAATTGACGTGTCCTTTTATAAGAAAAATAATATCCGTTCAGCCGTTTGAACACGATTGAGTAATAAACGTCTTATACAATAATTATAACGGGAATTAACGCGATCATGGTATAGGTACATATTACCTTTGATTTGTCTGACGTTTACAAATATCTTAACCAGAATCTTCACTTTAAACTATGTCTAGCCTCGGGACTAGGCTGGCGTTCCTCCATGAGTTGGGGTGGGTCGAGTAGAAAACCCTCACGCAAAAATCTCGCCATGATGGAGTTGCGTATACCAGCTCGTGATACTACATTATATTAGTAAGATTTTACGTCATACCTTTGAGGATTCCGTGAGGCGAAAACGGTCACGTGAAAAATAAAATTAAGAGGAAAAGTACTAAGTGTCTTAATCAATATTAGTAAGATTGTTTTTTTATACGAAACTAGACATATTTTTATGATTTCTCAAGTAATACCAGTCGTTATGATCTTTTTTTTTATAAATAAATATTCCACAACATTCTACACAACGCCATCTAGACCCATGGTAAGCTTTTATAGCTTGTGTTATGGAATCTAGAATGCGAATAAACATACTTATATACTTTTTTTTGTAAATACATACATATTATACATAGAAACACCTAGACCAATGCAAATAGCCATATTCATGCATATAATTATTTGCACTGAGCGGGGATCGAACCTGCGCTTCCTGCGTGGCAGTCGCGTGCACTACCGCCACGCCACAGAGACTGTCAGCTATATCTTGACTAATAATAGTAAGATTGAGTTTTTATATTAAACTAGACATATTTTTATGACTTCACAAGTAATACCAGTCCTTATGATCTTGTTAATCATGTATTTATGAATCGCCATGGCGTAGACGACGCGGCCTAATAACCAATTTAGTATTTACGGCGCGAGAGGGCCGGTAGAGGCTATCCGACAGATTTGTTGCGTCCATGGGGTAGGCAGCGTTCACACGGTACTCTCTGGGCAGGAAATCATTCTAGAATGATTATGAGAACTTTGAATAATACTAAGATCTTTAGGATCTTTTAAGGCAGTAATACATGCAGGACACTATGTTGATTGATGAAGGGGGCACTGACGTAGGCTTTGCTATAAGACTTACGAATCAGACAGCAATAAATGCTCCAAAAATTTAAGATAAACGTTAGTTTAATTTTCGGACCATAATTCCTGAGAAAAAAGGAGTAGGAGTCTTATTGAGAGAAAGATCTTGGCAAATAACTTAAATATAAAAGCACAACATGTTCAGCCGCAGTAAGTGGCATGCAAATTTCGATTACGAAGTACAAATAATTTTTGTAACTGCTCATGCATATGGTACTTAAATATTTCATTTTTTTGTACTTACCTATGCATTGGTAAACATGTTGTACTTTTATTATTTAAGTTACTTGCCAAGATCTTTGTTACTTACCATGTTTATGAGCAAATAAATTATTTCTTATTTTTATTTCTACCGGAAAATATTTCGTTCTTATTTTTAAATACATTTTTATCAATCGCTCAACTACCGTTTACTACTTCTTGTTTTTTTTATTTATGGCAATAGTTGGGGCCGACCAAATATTTACCAAGGACCAAAATGCAATGGAGATTCGTGAGATTTAGTAGTGATTACGAAAATTTTCAAAAGACTATTGAACTGTGACGTTTGTTGACTATATTAATTTATATTATTATTACAATCTATGTCACTGTATTTAAAAAATACGAATCTGTTTTAACATTGATAAAAAATTGCGCGCCATCAAACATGACAGTTACACTAACTGTTTTTTTTATCACAGATTAAATATTTTGCTCTTTACAGCCTAGTAGTGCCAACATATAGAAAAAATCAATCTTTTTTGTCTTCAATCTTACATCTGAAGTCGTCGAGTAATAACGTAAATCAAGTTTTAATAAACATCAACATGCGCAATATCAAGTTGATCGTATATACGACCGCCCACGGCCGCAGGGAGTCGCCATCAGGTGTGACCCGCGTCTATTTTGATTGATTGATTCGAAGGGAAACTTATCACAACCAAGGGGGAATAAGGAGTAAATATAGGTTGCAGTTATGTTTAGTGTAGTTTTTTTCTTTGTACAGTAGAAATGTTCGAGTAAGATCCGTTTGCTTCGGTTTTGTAGTGTTCTCTTACGTACAGATGAAAGGGTGGTGGGGGAGGGGGAAGATTCCCTTTTTCAAGTTTTTTGCTTGTATATTGAAACCTATTAATAATATTTCTTTAGTTACTTCTACATTATTTATCTACTATATACTATATATATACTATACTACTACTTCAAGCGGGGCGTGAAAAGGCATCTATCAAAGCCGTCAAGTTAGGGACCACCATTTTACGTCCAATGGCACTGGGAATGGTGGTCTGTATCTTCTGGACTGCACTTCAGCTTTTTTGCCATCTAGCGGGGTGCAGTCAATTGACGGACCAAATAAAAAAAAAGGTATTCCCTCAAGTACAGAAGTGGCTTAGGAGTCAATTGCACTCTAAAATATGAGGTGCAGTCGCATACCACTTACGATTATATTTCTAGGATTAATATATAGGAAATTTAATGTAAATAAATAATGTAGAAGTAACTAAAGACATATTATGAAAAGTTTTCAATATTCAATTTCAAAAGACTGAAAAAAGGGACCTTTCCCCCTTCCCCTACCGCCAGCTCGTGTCCCACACTTTTAGTCCCAGACTTGTTCATTGGGGTACCTTAGAGAACAACTGTACCAAATTTCAAAAGTACACGAATTATTCAGTCTGATTTTTTTAATCTTTCCATGTTAATATGGAAATTTAGTGTTTTGAAAAAATACCGTGAAAAATTCGCGTACCAACTTCACTTAAAAGCACAAAGCGTTCGAATCCACTCAAAATGATTTGATTTAATTTCGGGCGGGCTGTCACCGTCACCGCTAACCCTGTGAACGCCGCCTCACTATTATATCGGATTTGTCTCAATTTAAAGTTAATTGAAACGACAAAACGATTAGTAACTGCCGTTTTCCGCGATTCCTTTTCAATTATTCCGACATTATCAACTGCCGTTAATTTATTAGATAATTTGATTTCAGTGCGGACCGCGTGCGTGCTTCCCTAGTAATTAGATTCTATAATTACAGCGATGACGTAGGCATACTTTTATTTATACTACTTGCAGTTTGGGTTGGGTTCTGAATTCAAATATTTGTGTTCGCTAATCGAACTTGGAACGTCAATAGTTCGAAATTTGCCAGACAGCGTTCTCTATTCAACAACGAATTGCGCCATGTGTGATTGCATAATTTTGATATTTATTGCTGGCTGGGCAGATAAGTTGTTACTGATCGGATGGCAAGCATTTCGTTTTGTAAAAAAATCATTAGAAGTAGAGAGTATTTATTAGTTGTAATGAATATAAATTGCAAGGTAATTACTCTGACATATTATTATAGACGTTTGTTATTTGAAGCTGTTTGTTATTAGCGTAGGAATAAGTGTTAAATAGGTATCCATGATATAAATGATGGTATAATTCTTTTTTTTTTCTTTTTTCGTAAGGATATTAATAAGGTGTTCTTTTATTAATCCGGATGGTACTTTCATCTTTTAGATATTTCCTTAGTGTATTTATGGTCCGGCGTAACTAGGGGCATAATAAGTCAAATTACGTTCATTCATCTCGGTGCAAACTGCCACACTGCACTGTCCCACTGAACTATACAACCGGCAAGCAACATTTCTGAACGCAATCATTCTCCATTCAATATTCGAATTTGAAAAAAGAACTTGTAGTGATGTGACCTTGCTTTTCCTCGATTCGTTTTTCGTTCAACACGCAGGCGCGGTGATGTTCGGATCAATGCCGAAAAACGGGGGTTTGTGTCCCCCGCGGCGGCCAGGCCGCAAAGTAAGCGGCTCGCGGCGTCTGAAGGGTTAGGCTCGTTGGTCCTGGTTGCTAGGCAACGCCGCCTTCATGTTTGGCGGGTCGATAAAGCCCGCGTTATAATTTTCTTTAATCGTAGGTGAGGGGTGGGAGGAGGCGGTTTTGGGGTTGATTCGGGTTTAGATATCTTTGTTTGGTATATTACGGTGTCAGGGGGTATATATAAAGTACGAGTAATTCTGATAATTTGGACGTAAAATCATTCAAAAGGACACATAAGTGTAAAACTGTTCTGATAATACATTACTACGTTATGATTTGTTAATGTGGCTGTCCTACAAAAACCTCTCGTAGCCTAGACAATGGGAATAGTAGCCTCTCTTAGTTTCTTTGGGGCTGATATTGCTGCTTACGGCTAATCTCCTTCCAAGGTGAACTCTGTTGAAAAGAGTTATACAGTGCAGAGAGACAGAAGAGTGAAAGGAATTTGCCCTTTTCCAAAAAGACTTGACAAGCGAATCACCTCTCTTAGTAATAGTTCCGATAACAGCAACAGCGTCTTATATCTTCCACCATCTTCCACCATGGAGGATATAAGAAAAAGCCTCATATAATAACGACTCATATATATCCATCCACAAATCCAAATCCAATTGGAGCCCACTCAATGTACGTCATAGCACTTTTAGAAGGACATCCTTATGTTCTGGCGGGAAGGTGTTCCTTTCCACCTTCCGTTAAAACATGTTATTTACTTACATAATTAGTATTTGCAAAAAAAATTCGTTATTTATTTATTTATTACACATTATCATATCACAGATGAGTCCAATGCACTAATAATTCAAAATTGAACATGAATGTAATATATCTACCTAAAATTGGCAACTGGAGGGTTAAGTTATTCTATTATTATCAATCTGTAAAAATAGTTATTTGAAATGTTAATTAATGTCAACTATTGCATGTCACAATAGATTAGAGTATAATATAAATAATAATAATTTGCAAGCCGCGTGTGGCAGGTTATGTAGAAACAATAACATATTGTAATACCAATTCTTGCAAATAAATAAAGTTGATTAGATTTTGATAGTTTAAAACCTTCCGGAACATAAATGCCGAATACATTCTATATTCTGAAATCTACCACGAATAAAATGTAGGTATTTATAAAATAAAATGTATACTATATTTTTGGTAGAACCAACTAAAAAATCACGCATATTTTATTTAAAACCTGTATTGTATGTGACTACTACCTGTTATGTACTGCTACGGAGGTGCAGGCTCATTTCGCGTTCTGTGCAAATATGTGTATTTCTTTATCCAAGACGATGCGAACACATTAAATGTCTGCTAAGTGTATGAGTGTTTCCATCATTCATCTCTAAAGAAAGAAGTCTGAAGTGACATTCCATTTTATCCTTGTAGTGACTGTGAAAGAGCGAAACTTGGTATCACCACCCCATCTGATTCGATAGGTGTCGTAAGTGTCTAAACACACTATGCCGAAGCTACGCGACCGAAGTTCGGCGGCTGATTTTACGTTTCGACGTATTCGGCTCCTATGACACACCATAAGTGCCGAACTTACGCGGCAGAAATTCAGTTCCACAATACCTTTGTATGTGTATTCAGTGTCTCGAGCGCTGTCGTGTCGTGTTATCTACACAATTGGACAGACAGACGCAAAACAAAGTGATCTTCTTATTACTTTCGAACCGAACTTCGGTCACGTATAATGTCTGCTCACAGAATAAGTTGCCGCTGAACTTACGCTCGACCGAAGTTATTCTATACACTATGACGCGACCTAATTTCGGCATAGTGTGTCGTTAGTAATTCAAATAGCATTGCAGGCGTAATTGTGCTGATCATCGGTCGCGTAACTTCGGCATAGTGTGTTTAGACACTAAGAGGCGACTAACAGAAAAATACGCAGACGATATCACCGCGAGAGAAGGAAAACTCGAAATAAAACCTTGTACCAACCCGTCTGGTCATCGTGGAAACAGTTAGGCCAAAGCCTCCCAACATTGGGAGAGGCCTATGTCCAGCTGTGGACAGCGATAGGTTAATTGACTGACTTCATTTATTGTCAAACAATTTTCTATCTATGGGTTGATTATAATAAACACAGCCGTAAAATGAAAAATATTTTAATTCAAAGACATTTACGTAACTTTGGTATTGTTTCTGGCAAATATTAGATCCTGGGTCAGCCAGGGTGCGTATGTCGATGACAACCTCATCTCCGGCCTAGCACCACGACCCACAGTCGGCGTGCGGTTTTTAGTAGGTTCGAGTCCGACATAACCTCCCCTGCCGGCTCCGGCAAGGGGGGTATCCGAGGGGATACCCCACTTGCCGGACAAAAAGATATTAGACCCAGTAACAGTTCCACGTATTTATTAAATATCAGCCTGCGTGGATGGCGGTTATCGTAACCAAATATAGTCTATGTCCTTTCCAAAAGTCTTATCTATTTCTTTGCCAAATCTCATCAAAATCGATTCAATGGTATAAGTGTGAAAGTTTTACAGACAGACAGACAGAGCTACTTTCGCATTTTTAATATAATAGTGGTTGTCCGTGGCTGCACCCACGAAGATATCAGTTATTCACCCATCCTTTCCCACGTTTTCCTCCATTATGCGTGAAAGCATAACAGACTTTCATATTTGAATGAAATTTTTAAAGCAAGCATAATAAATGCTAACTTTTTAAGTTCGAAATACATCGAGAAAAAGAAGCGCTCAAGTGGGACTTGAACCCACGACCTTTCTCTTACAGGTCCCCCTGTTCCCATGCTCTTCCAACTGAACTATTTCACATTTTTTGTAATAGTATTATGAATGAATTTAACAAACTAAATTATCGTGTGACCTACTCCCAGCTCTAGTCACATCCCTAGACTTGTACCTACAGTGGCCAAAGACAGCGAGAGTGACGCCTTGACCCAGTTGGTAATGGCTACAAACACATGTGCGTGCCTCAATAGCGAGAGTGCTATTAGACCATAGATATATAATAGTGATGTTGGTTGGCTTGACTTGGTATAAAGCCGTAGTCACAGTGAATGAAACGTTCAAGGAAGATTTTTTTATTGATTGAGTGTAATGAAGTAAATACGAATCCAAATTACTTAAAAGATGAGTTTAAAACGAAAATAGAATACTATTTTTTTTTATAAAGGACACGTCAATTTGACTTCACTTCGCCTGATGTTAAGCTAAAGGCAAAGTCTCGGAAAGAGGGTCACCATCGTAAACATGTACCATGTTAACAGTGGTGGCACTCAGCTTGACGGCCTCATCAGATGCCTTTTCACGCCCCACTTAAAGGACCCGGGACTGTTGTTTTAACATTTTAATAATAACAGTGATTTTATTCCTGCACATTTTACTGAGAAGCACTAGATATTGTTGATATTTAGAACATGTAAAATCTCAGTTTTGGTCGGTTTTTTCCTTTTGGTTTGGTGCATACGGCATCTGATCTGGCCCTCAATTCTACTTAAACCATTCTCGTGCGATAGTCAGATAGTTTATTTCTATACTTCTAAAGTCCAAAATGAAATTAAAAAAGTTTCATTACATTTTTACATTCACACGCAAAAGTCATTTAATTTTGAACGTTAAAAACACATCATTAAAGTCTATTATTTAATGCCGTTTTTTGCAGTACGATTATGTTTTGGCTTTAGTAGAATCGAGGATTTGGAAACTTGCGCCAGATCCTTGTCCTTAAATCGTTGACGTATTGGCTATTTATTTATTTATTTTAAATCTTTATGCACAAATTATATATGGACAAAGGCGGACTTAATGCCGTGCGCATTTTCTACCAGTCAACCTTTGTGTGATGCAGAGATTTGTCAAGGTAGGTGCTTGAAGTATTGGTCTAGTAGGTACTTACAGTATAAATAATAAATATACAAACAGTAAATATAAATATACAATCAGACGTGTGTATTATTATGCAAAATGCATACATATGCCTCCCAAAATCTTGATTGTACCTACAGTAAGATGTCCAATCTTGCTATAGGTTGAAACTATCTTCAACATACATTTCATTCTTATTATTCTTAAAAAAAGAACAAAGTATTCTTCTAAATAAATATGTATTGACAACAAAACATATCATGTGGAAGCTGCCTAACAAGCTAGTGGTGTGTTCATTCATGACCATTTGACAGCAATACATTAGTAGAATCGATTCTATATTTGAATGTTGCGGTTTGTATTTAGAATACAACGGTTAGTTTTGTTATTCTAATGGCTATTCAATGTACACACGGGCAAAGGAATCAGCATACACTTTTCCAATGAAGACTTATGTAAATGTGTCTCCTTTTTTTATTTGACTGTTTTGTTTTTTTTGGTATGGCTCCTCGTATTTACAAGATACCAGGCATTATCAGAGAGCAGCCCCTAAGAATGTTTAAAAATAATTTAACTTAAATACTACTAGATAGGTGCTATTTACTCGGTATCGCATTTCTTAGCTGACAGGTTGATATCCAACTAAAATTATGCATTGAATTTATATTTATTTTTATTTTCACTGATTAAATTGTAGATGACATTGTAACACTTATTTTGGCTTGATCTATTGTAATTTTTTTGCATGATTAACTTAACATGCTATTTCTTCAATATTTACTTGCCCAAACGTTGTACATTTCATTGTAATACCTGCAAATAAAAAAATATTCTATTTAGAATATATTTTTTTAATTTTAAAAGAGACCGCACCAAATAAAAGAGCATTCATTGGAAACTGAAACCTTCGAATTAATTATTTATGAACAAGTTGTCTATAAACTATAAAAAGTCTTGATCGAATCGAATCAATCGTTTGAAGTTTTATAAGTTCTCGATGGGTTCAGGATTTGTTTGGAACAAAATACAAACACAGTTAAAAATGTATCCTTTTATTCTCACTCAGTCTTGAATCTCGATTTATCAGAGGACAGATTGTCTGAACAATCTGTCCTCAGGCAAATCAAAGTACCATTCTAGAATATGGGTCTAAAAAATTCCCGATACAACTTGCGAAAGGCGCCAAGACGCCATAATAAAAAAATACAAAGATGTAATGCAAACCCTGGAGTTACCACTCCAGGGCTCGCTTTCTCCAGACTTCTTCCAGACTCTTTCTCCCAGACTTTTTCTCCCCCATTCTGAATGGGGGAGAAAATTATATATCCTTTGAGACGACTTTTATTATACATACCTATTTAAAAATACACAAATTTGATTACGACAGTACAATATGTTAGTAAATTTTCAACCAAAATTAGCTAAATACGTGCCAAGATATCCTGAAAGTGGAGGTCATAGGTTCAAAGATGGCGTTAGAGGTCAGCTGAAAGCGAGAGTGAATGTGCTGTAGCGTGTACATTACTGTTGGTTTACCCTATAAGTATGTAGATAAATAGGGATGGGGTAAATGTACCCGTATCGTGGTTATAGGTAAGAATAGGTACGTGGGTTTGAATGGACTTACGTTCCATTCTTATAGGTATCGATTGATATACTCTAAGGCCCGTATTCTAGAATGACACACAGCCTGAATCTCGCTTTATCTGAGGACAGATTCTACAGGCCATTATGTCAAACTATCATCAGATACCTATATACAATCTGTCATCAGATAAATCGTGATTCAGGCTGAGTGTCATTCTAGAATACTGACCTAAATTTGTTAGGTATTGTATTTGGATGAGGAATGGCCGAATATACTATTATTTTTATACTAGCTTTTCCCGCGATTCGGCCCGCGTGGATGTCGGTTATCGCGACCAAACATAGACTGTGTATTAATTCAGGGTGTCAGCTAACTACACACTAAATTTTATTAAAATCGCTCCAGCCGTTTAGACGTGAAAGAGTAACAGACATCCGTCCATCCATACTTACAAACTTCCGCGTTTTTAATATTAGTAGGATCTCGAAGACTGTTCTGACTTCGATGGCCTTGCAAGGTTTACGACAGTGGAAGAAGTTCGTGATGCATTTAAGGATAGAGCCAGAAGCGGCTACGTACCCACTCGACCTCCAAAATTCTACCCTCTCATAAAAGTACCCACTGGACCTCACTTTTAGGTCCCACTGGACCTCCTTCAAAATATAATAATTAAGCAAGTGGCGGGCTGTCTCTGCTTTGCATTTTTTTGCGTTGCCTGTAAGAGATCGCTCTTAGCGATAAGGCCGCCATTTGTACATAATGTCATGTATTGTCCTACATTTACTGTATTACTGGTGTACAATAAAGATTTATCTATCTATCTATCTACCTCGGAGGGAAATAGGAGTGGACGTAGGTATGTATGTAGGTAGGTTCTTACAATTTAGTTTACTGTTAGTAGTTGTTAGATAAAGATTTATTAAGAGTATTGTCGATAACAAAATGGAACTAACGTCTAAACTACGCGATGACAATCATAGTGAGATCCAAATCATGTCTTTCAAAAATGTTTCCATCTGGTATACTACCTTTTCATAACGCGTGTTACACTTGCAGTGAAGAAGCTTATGAAAAGTTTATATAAGCTTATGACTTTTCACTTGCATTTTGAGAAAACCCCTTAACGGTTTTAAAAGATTTTTTTAGTTGCATAATATAATTAACGGCAATGGTTTACTTAAAACACTTTAATATAAATAAATAAATGATAATTTATTTTAGGCATTTAACATCCCATATTCTTATTACATAGTTTAGTTATAAAATTATTAAAAATGACACTACAATTCAATAACATAAATTCAATTTACTAATAATAATACAAAAACAAAACATACAAAATAACAATAAATATAACATTCCAATTAATTCACTACGCCATTACAAAATAATTAAAAGTTGCAATTGAAGAATAAACCAAATCAAATAACAATCATAGGCAAAAAGTCCGAAACCTTAGTTTCCAACTCACAATTTACCACTTTTTTCAAATAAGTATGGCTAACATTAGCTACACACCGTTGTAAACCGTAATAGGCTATCGATATCACGTCTTTACCACAACTCAACATAGACAAGGGAAGGTTCCGTGCAGTATTTACGTGTAGTAACACTATGCGTGTTCGTGGCCAGGTGAAAGTGAACATTTATGTGTGACGTCACAATATGTCGGGGCAATACTGTGTAGATAACGCCGTAGATGTACGGTCGGCAGAAAAGGGAGAAGTGAACGAAGGAATATGTTAAACTATTATTTCTTGTCAAAGGAAGTATAAAATACAGTTCTAGGTGCAGTTATATTAATAAAGTCACTGTCTTCATTATCATAGTCATATTTTTAGGTACGTTGTTTAGTACAAAAAAATATTTTGTACCTTTTGTACCTAACTAAGAAAACCGTCACAAAATTTTAAAGTTAGTATAATAAATGCTATAAAAAATCAATTAAACCATCACACAATTTTTAAATATGCAGTACAAAGAAGAGTAGCAATAATTATATACTTTATAGCTCCGAACTTATATAGGACAGAAGAAACTATTAGGTACTAAAATAATCTAAGATACTTAACTAAATAAAATATTAAAATACAAAATCGTGAAATTCCTCCGCATCGTCACCGACCGGTAACATTCTCAGAAGGCTGGCAGCATTGCCACGTTGAATGCAATCTAATTTGCAAGATATACCAGTATCCAGCTCCATCAATAATATTTTTTATTCTCTATATTTATATTCCCTATACTCCTATACCTATAGTTTCATTCCCTAAAATTATTCGGTACGCTCTCTCCATACAATGTTGCTCTAATAATGCATCTACTGAGTCTTTCTCTGTACCACCTATGGTTGACTGGTAGAGAATACCTATGGCATTAAGTCCGCCTATGTACTTGTGCATGAAGTTTTATAAATAAAATAAATAAAAAATAAACTCAAGAATTTAGAACATTTTTTTTGCCAACCGTATAAGTCGTATTAGGCACGCGAGTTCCGGATACCGATATGTATCGATGTATCGACGCCGTTGTACCCTCAATGAGTACAACACTAGTCGATAATCGTTGATTTTATCGCTATTGACGCGTAAATTAGCTATCTGTGGATATCTACAAATGGCGTACAACATTTTGCTGGCGGCATTGCGGGTTAGAAGTTGCGGTTGCGTGTTGTTTAGACTGGTTGGATCTCCATTGGTGTCCTGTCAATAGTAATTAATAAAATAAATGAATTATTTCTAGGTACATCATATGGGTATGGTTGAAAATTTACACGAATACCGCTTGTTGAATTAAAACCAGTTTTTAACAGATTCTATCGCAATTTACTTGGTATTATTTTATTATTTACATCAACATACGATAAAGAGTCAGTAAACTTGAAATTCTCGTGTTTTGCTTCTATCATCTCTGATTAGACTCACATGATGGATCAAATTTAGATACCTTCTCAATTTTCCTATTGTTAATTGGTAACTAGGAATCGTGAATATTAAATGAGCATATTTTATTTAGTATCTACGAGTACTATTTACTATGTAAAGACTTTTTTATTATACATATGGTATTACTATGTTAGAAACCGCTCTAACAATTTCAATGACAATTAACCTAATATACCATACTTAGCAAAGTAAATACGCAAAAACCTTTTCGTACAAATTATAAATGAAAAGGTGCATAGGTACTTATCTCCCTTGTCGACTGTACCGTCAGCATCATAAAGATCTTGATGAAAAAAGTGCTCAAAATGATCTTATTTCTTTGGTTTTCTTAGCTAGAAGGAGTATCCTAAACCAATGAGCATGCATGAAGAATGTAATGAGAGTGAATGAAGCGAGAGTATTATGTCAGGATCGTAGCAAATGGAGAGCCGTGACCTCTGCCTGCCCATAAGAGGAAAGGTCGTGATTTTATATATGTATGTATGTTTTCCTATCTTCCTGTTGACTGCAATGGTTGTTATGAAATTTGGTTACCTTATGTTCGGACAATACGGTAAAACAGTTTGATTTGCTCTAAATACCTAACTACCTTGGTATTAGGATCATTTTGAGCCTGTAGTTAAGATATTTCTTACGCTGACTGTACCCCTGTGCTCTAACAATTAAACGAAAATGTACCGATATAATTTTGCATTCTAAGTTTATCTATACCGATTAAAGCTCAGTCACCCACCTACTTAAACAGTAATGACTGCATCTGACTCGTCTACATTCAAGTCCCCCTAAAACTCAGCACCCCGAGCAATACCCATATAACTCCGTATTAGGTATACTTAGGTATCCCCCATTTTGCACAGGGCCGGTAATATAATTTTGGGACGTGTCATCAATCACAGAAGGGAGCGCTAAGTCGACACATGTAAATTTCGCGCGCAAATTATACGGAAGGCGGCTAGCGTAGTAGCCAGGGACGGTTTGTTAACAAAATTTGTTACTCTGTGTTGCCAGTTGAAATGAATTTTGCGCTCATTAAAATTGATGGTAACTTTAATTTCAACTTCGTAATACATCGGGAAAAAGAAGTGCTCAAGTGGGACATGAACCCACAACCTTTGGTGGATTTGGGCGGAGTCATCAAAAATAAATGGTTGAAAAATCATTCATTGGTTCCAACAGCTCGTAAGAAAGTTGGTAGATGGCTCCACCATCGCCCTTAAGGACGGATAAGAGATGGAAAATTTGAAGTGATGGTGAGAATTTGAAGAAATGAGGTGTGGCTCAATAGCTCAGTTGAAAGAGCATTCCCCCTGTTAGGGAAAGTTTGTGGGTTCACTTCGTTTGCCCGATGTAGTCATTTTGAACTTAAAAAGTTAGCATAATAAATGCCATAAAAATTTCATTCAAACAAATTTAATTTCAAGTGTTAAATATCAAATGACACTGGTTTCATTTTTTGTTTGTCTATTTATTACTAGTTGACCCAGCGAACCTCGTATCACCATTTCTTTTCGCTCGTGTGCCGTGGCCCAAATCTCGCTCCAGTGCAAGTACCCATATTCATGCATACAAAAATTTGCACTAAGCGGGGATCGAACCCACGCCACCTGCGTAGCGGCCGCGTTCACTATCACTACGCCACAGAGGCTGTCTGATTTACAAATGTGCCTATGTATTTACAAATTATAATTATGTTAAAATTATTCCATAATTTCATTACTTCAGTAAATATACCCTTACTTCAAATATTTTTTATCCAAAGGCAGGTAACTATTTTTCACGGACCCTTTTTTAATATGTTCAGGCACTGGAAACTGTTTAATGTGCTGCTTGCAAAATTAAGGGAATATGCAAATAATTACATTCATTAATATGGCACAGAAATTCGGGCCGGGTCAAAGTAACCCAAGCATAACTGATTACAGCAATTCCGTAAGTATACATCCCTTTACGCAAAAAGGGGTTAGGGGTAACAAAAAACCCGAAAAAGATATTTCACTAGAAAGAGCCCCATTACATTGGTCTTGGGTAAAAAAGTTTCGGTACCGAGCCATCAATTAGCGGAGGAGCTTTGGGCAAATAGGCCCGGGTTAGAGGCAAATAATCGACGCCTCATTTAGGAGCGTGCCCAAATGCTGACCATTGGCCCCACCCCTTGTTTACTAGTCATTAGGCTTGAAGATCCGACGATCGCGCTTAACTATGAAGGGTTTTAATTTGGCTCTGCAATTAGTTATAGCGAATGGATTATATCGATTTGATATTATATTTTCACGAAGTCGAAGCCTTTGGTAGTAGGTTGATAGATGGATTTACTTTAAACTTCATGTTTAAAAAATCCTAAATGATTGGTATGATGTACATTTTTTGTATCCATGACGATGTACATGTGATGTAATCTCTCTTTTATCCAACTCATATCATATATCGATGCATCGCTTCGTCAAATAATTACGACATAAATACTCGTAGGTACTATATTGATGATTAAGGCCCATATTCTAGAATGACACTCAGTCTGAATCTTGATACAACTGAGGACAGATTAAATAGACTGATTGACAGCTTTGACAGATTTTCTATACAATCTGTCCTCAGCTAAATCAAGATTTAGACTGTCATTTTGGAATATGAGCCGAAAACTTATAAGTTTCAGTTATCTATAGGGATATAGGCAGGCAGATAACATTAGAGATAAGACGTCGACACTCTTGGACAATCAGACGTGCACTCTTCAGTCAGTTGATCTATGAGAAAAGATAAGAATTATTTGTCATAATTTAAACGTAAAACCGACAATCGCACAGGCGGAACAGCGGGCAAAAGATAGTTTTAGTGTAACTATAGATTATGACAGCCATTAGCCTACACTCACTAACCTTTAAACATAATTTTCCTAGAAGTATTATTTTTATTATTATTTTTTAAAATTCGAATTAACCCAAGAATGCGACGAGGTTATTCGGCCAGTAATTCCGTAGAATTCAACACAACACTCAAAATTCCCGCGCCCTTAATTTCCGCGGCGTGCACGCGACAAGCGTTATTTTTCTCGCGCCATTTACTCAGATGTCCGTCATAGCGGAAATTTTTCCGCGCGAGACTCCGCGGCAACACAACCAAGTCCTAAAATGCAAATCACGAGTATTAATATTAATATGGACGGAGAGATGAATACTCCAAGCTCGTATTTATGCATGGCTACTTTGGGCTTTCATGGGATACACAGTCTTTTGAATATTTTGTTTTGAATGTTGAGACAGCTATAATCAAGTTTCGAGTTAGTTGAAAGCTAATTCTGTTTTCTGGTTAGCTTGAGTAGTGAATAAGTATCAGAATATTCAGTTTGGGTGGATGGATAGACTTTTGTTATTCAAGTAAACTAGAACGGTAAAACGGATCTTAATGAAATTTAATACAAAGATAGATTTATGGTTTGGAATAGTTATACAACTATAGAACTTTTTATCTCGGGAAATATAATATTTTAAACTGTGGGTAACAATTTAATAGCTAATACTCTCTCATTTACATGTATGAAAAATATATCCTTTAAAAAGCCTAGCTACTTAATATCCTCAACCCCCAAATGCTATCCGTGTTATTCCAGACCCTTTCCCGTCCATTTACCGCGGGAAGATGCACGTACCAGATAGTGAGGGCGTAATGGCCGACGTTAAATGCCTTCAATGGCGTCGTTAGGGTTAAAATTAAAAATGACCGTGATGCAGCGTTTTCTTTTTTGTTCCGAAGGGTTGCCGAGTTTTGTTGAAAGAATATTTCGAAGGGATGGCCGTTATGACCCCGCAGGGTGTGGGAGGGTTATTATGTTAGAGGGTGGTTTCGAAGGGAACGGTAGCTGACGATGTTAGAGTATAATGAGTTCCTTTTTATATTTTTTTAATCATATTTTTTACGTAACCCTGCTTAATTATAAAGTTTTTGTATTTTACATACTTATATACATACAATCACGCCTTTATCCCCGGAGGGTTAGGCTGAGGTGAATTAACACCCTCATTTCACCAATCATTGGATTCGGTCCCATGTAATAGATGAGCCTATTGCCGCATTCCGGGCACTATTGTCGACTCAAGCCGTGCATCCGAGGCAGAGTCTGGGCTGCATATATTTTTGTTGATGTTAAACAGTTTGATGTTTTTTTTTATTTAACTTCACCTCTCCTAATGTTAAGCTAAAGGCAAAGTCTCGGAAAGAGGGTCACCATCATAAACATGTACTATGTTAACAGTGGTGGCACTCAGCTTGACGGCCATCTAATGCAACCTTATGTAAAATAGACTTTCATTTTATTTTATTTTACATTTAGGGAAAACTTTCAGCTATTTAATAGGCAGTACAAGAAATTTACGTGTGCAATGCTACGGCCAGTTAAAAGTTTTCACAAATATTATTTAAAAAAAACATTACAAATGCAATGGTCCTAATAGTAAAAACCAAAGTTCATCTAGATTACCTAATTTTTATTCTACATTCCACAAACGCACGATATGAAATAAAATAGTAGGTACTTTAGAGATTAAACATTTACATAATCAACTGTTTTTTTGGGTTTAAATAAAAATTAAGTGTACGTAGAGAAAATTATTATTAATGGAGTGTTTGTTACGAAGAACATTTTTTGCCGAGAGCGGGATAAGCTCTTGCCGGTGAGCAAAACTGGCCAATTTAGACTGTCGCACCCAGCCTGTTAATTAGTATTTTAATTAAAATTAATGGCCGATTACTCCGTACAATTTTCAAGGAGATAAACTTTTAATAGGTCGTTGAGCTTTTGCAGGGTTAGATTACAATTCGTACCGTTTGGGTGGCGTTTAACTCCAACCAAATGGTTGAGAGAATTTGAGCAAAACCTGTGAAGCAAGATTAAAAATATTAACTTTACCGTTCTTTGACCAGAGCTTAATATCTAATGGCAGAATTTATTTCAAATGTATTTATCATAGAATTTAGAGTTTTTACTAATTATGCCTATTAATGATTTTAAAAATATTTTTTTTTGGGTTGTTACTTATAATTCACCGAGCTTTACTTGAGAATAATTCGGCAAAAAATGGCGTGTCTCATTTTTTTAAGTCAATTGACCATGAGGAAGAAAGCTGATACATGGTACTTATCAATTATTTTTGTATATTAGCGAAGTCAGTCTAAAAGTAAGACATGTTTCTACATAGGTACATAATTTAACAATGAGAAAAAAATCTAGATATTAGACACCATATAATCAAATTTTGTGAATTGATTCAAATTGAGAATGTCATCAAATCAATTGATAAGCATAAATGCACTTCAAACATTTATTTTTGTCGCCACATTAGAAATCATTGATTATGAAAAAAAAAACAAGGAAATTCTAAAATTGAACAAGTAGTGTCAGAACATAACCCTCTCCTGCTATAGCACGTCTTAATAACCCGCTAAAACACAAACGGTTGTGTGGTGTGACATACCGTAACCACGTCCGCTGCCAAAAAGCCAGGATTCTCACGCGTGAAAGTGCCACGTTCTTTTACTCTTTTCCAATAGCTATCGACGAACCGCCTTTCGATTTCATTACGGACGTCCGACGTTTTTTATTTTTAAATCACGGTGTGCTCCACGCGGTTCACTTTTTTTATTTCCCGAAGTTTCGTTTGTATTTTTTATCACGGTCTCGTTTCCGTTTTTTATGCACGCGGCCCGCAAACAATGCCATCGCGGCCACGGAATTAACTCCCGCCTTTTTGCTTTTGGCGCCAATAAAAATATTTTAATTCGACGCAAGCGTGTTAATTAATAATTAATATTTTTCGACGGGCTCGCGTTTAATGGGATCGTTTAACACGTGTTTCGATGCGATTGTTTTTTCGTGCGCATCGTTTTCATGAATGGAATGATGACGTAATAGGATAATGTCAGTGGCAATTTTACGTTTTTATTGGACTGGGTGTTGTTGATTTTTTTTTCGGTTACGAGCGCTCGCCGGTCAATGGGACGAGTGCATCGTGTTTTAATTTTCAATGTCATTATCACTTTCACAATGAGTATCTGCTGATAGGTTTATTATGTACCCACATTGTAATGGCGAACGCGGGTTGTAGTTCTTTTTTTAAGTTATATTCTTTTAAATATTTTGTTCAGGGTTATATATAGGTAATTAGGTATATGTGTGTGTGTGTATGTCAGGCTTTAAGCAAGTGAAGGTAAAGAAAGGAGCTAGTGTACTACTGTACACTAGCTCCTACTGGATTCTAGTTCAAATTGAGCCGTTATAGATAGGTATATCAGGGTAACAACATACTCTGATATTCCCTTAGGATTCCTGTATATTCATTAACTAATTACAGTCCAGAAGGCCATATACATGTGCAAACTAAACATACTGTTAAAATATTTCCACCGTTCCATTCTGGGCCCTATTCTAATTACCTGTTAACTGAAGTTGACGCATTACTTGCAAACTCAATTAACGTTTCAAACACACTAATAATATGACGAAAGTGGCCATAGCAAACGATTGAAAATCGATACATATGACTTCGGGCCCTGTTACGATATAAGGGGTCCAAATCAATTTGATCTGCAAGCCGGTGCAGGCATTCCTTTGCTTACGGTATATAAGACATAGATTGTTAATAGGTAAGTATTTTTAAACTATGGCGGCGTATACTCATAGTTTATAATAAGTTCTTCACGCGATAAATTTTGGAAAATTTACTTTTGCCGACGTGTCGGGTGCGTTACAACACCCATGGTCATAACTTGATTCAAGTCCCGAACTATTTTAAACTATGTTAATAAATATATCAGGTCAATTTTTGCCTTGATAAATTAATTCAAGTAGATTATTTTATTTATTAAAATTATTGTCACCAAACATCGGTCTACTCTCTCTAATCTAATTTTGATAGACCTTTTTGATAAACATTTAATTTTGATTTTGAAAGGATTCTCTTGAAGGAGAAACCCACTTTTGGGACTGAAAATCCAAACTTAACTACCTAAACCAAACCAGTAGCAGTAATACGAAAAGCTTTTTAAAATACTAAAATAATAACAACTGACTTTAAATTTGATTTTAATTTTCATTGCACATTTTAATTACCCATCTTATGTACCTAGTGTCAATACCATTATTTCCTATTTTATTTTGACATCCTAATTTTATTTGTAACCAACATAGCCAAGCAAGAAATTGTCACTAACCCAATGAGCCAATTTAGCTTAAATAAAGAATTATTATTATATTAAATGCAAGTGGTAAGAATGTTCCCGCGTCAATACTGTGTGACCTCTTGAACTTATTTATACAAGCATAAAGAATAGGGTTAATTTTACCCTATCTCAAATGAACTGGTCATTCGTGTACCAGTTCTGGCCGGTACGAGTCACCGGGCAGACGGTTAACCTTCGACACGTTTGATTTAGTTTCGGTTTATGACACGTGCTAGCGTTGGAGGGTTAAATATTTTTAGTTGAATATTTTTTGACTGTGAACGCGTTCGAAGGGTCGGTTGGTAGTATTGTTTTTTTTTCCAATGTAAATATACCTACTTAGGTAATAGGCTCTATAGGTAGAGCAAATATATATTAACAGTTGCCCGCAGTACTGAAATAGTCGTCAAACCTGCAATTTAAAAAAATGCTGTCTAATTTTCTATCCGCAAGAATGTATTAATAAAACATAAGTGAAATCTTTTTAATCGTTCTCAAGTGACGACCTATGTTTGACTATATATAAACTTTATAGACGCAGTAAACGTCACTCCAATGCCTCGTATAAAATAGCTACTATTTTGGTACAAGTTGACATAATATACCTAAATAGATCCCATGCACATATTGATCTGTGTCTATGCAATACATGGTTAAAGCTCAAGCGCCATAAATATCTTGACAACGAAGTCTCAAAATGATCATAAAACTCTTATATTAAGAGAAAATCAAACCGTTTATCGATTTAAATGGTATTATTGGCCAAACTTAAGGTACACACCAAATAACAGAACAATCAGGCAACTGGAAGAGGGTAAAACAACGAAATTAAGATCATTTTGAGTACTTTGTATGGTAACAACTTTGTGATGTTATTTGATGGTACCTCTTCTTCATGTGAACAGCGATCCCGGTTGCTACCTTATATAGTACTTAGTAACTTTTGCCCACGGCTTCGCTCGCGTGGATGTCGGTTATCGCGACCAAACCCTATACCAAACGTACCCTTATACCAAATTTCATAAAAATCGGTTCAGTGGTTAAGGCGTGAAAGCGTAACATACAGACAGACAGACAGAGTTACTTTCGCATTTATAATATTAGTATGGAGTCCATGTTAGTATTAATTTATTTTCTTTTATAGGCACCTACACATGTAAATGTGTATCGGAACTTAGCATAATTTGGTGTAACTGACAATAATGTACAGCTCAGTCGCTCGACTGTGGATAATGCGAGGGTTATGCGTTCGCGTCAGAGAGCCTCCATCGACCGCCTTTTACGACGACGTAAACACACGTTTTTACAGCGGCTCCCAAACTTTTTTAGATGAAACCCCTTGCTTTGTGGCTAAAATTTCGTTGAAAGTAAAGTAAAGTTCAGGAGTTGCACTATAAAGGGTTATTTGTAATTAACTAGCATATTTTAATAATGCTGTAACTGCCTCATCAAATATTTTTCTCCTCGACACGTATGCTTAATAAAAATATGTAAGTTATATAAAAAGCAAAACCCAAGATAGTAATCTTAAGACTATTTTAAAGACGAATTTATTTCATTTGTAAATTTATTTAAAAAATGAAATAAATTCGGCAGATTAACACGGATTTGAAACAGGATTTTGAAGCAGGGTTTCATCCATACTGCCATCGCTTTGGTATGCCACGGCGGCGGTGCGTTGAAAAGCGCGCCTCCCCATTCCGGGGGCGAGTTGGGGACACCGTTGTCCCCCCTCCTGAGGAGGGCCAGACCGTAAGGGATGGCCCTGGATCAGCCGGGGTGCGAGGGATATGTCGATGACAACCTCACCTCCGGCCTAGCACCACGACCCACAGTCGGCGTGCGGTTTTAGTCGGTTTGAGTCCGACATAACCTCCCCTTCCGGCCCCGGTAGGGGAAGTATCCGAGGGGATTTCCGCATGGAAAAAAAAGCCATCGCTTTGGTACAAAACTGAGATGATGATGACAGGTGTGAGTACTATACCATACGATTATTCTATAGTCGGACAAGTAGATTTTCGGCTAACATTCCCCTCTTTATAAGGAACAAAACCTTTTATCTCCGTAACTACAAAACAAAATATCACACAAAAAATATTGACAACACTTTGGAACACACAGTTCTCTCCCACAAGGGTATAGCGGGGATGTAAGGACAAATCGCTACCGCCCGCGGGCAGGCACGCAGAGCCGTTTGCAAGACGCACCCTCATAATCCATCCCCACACCCCTGTCCACCCTCATTATATACAAGGATAGTTAAAATTGCCACCTCTCCCCTGCCGTTGAATTGCAAGGTTTTATGTCTTTCATAAAACGAAGTGCTTTAGAATGCTTGGATGTTAATTTTTGAATTGTGCTGCTTGTTAATAAGTTAGGGTGTAGCTTTATGCTGAGATGGCGACCTATGTGGCACTCACGCAATTTTTAGTTTTTACCCGACTACGGTGAAGCCAAAAGGAGGGTTATGATTTTGACAGGCTATGTATGTATATATGTATGTATGTATGTTTGTATGTATGTTCATTTGTTCCCTCATAGCTCCTCAACTACTTATTAGAACTGGACAAATGAGGTATCGTTACAAGCGGCTTGATCGTCCGATGGTTATAGGCTATATGACGTGTCACTCAATCTTGTGTGGCGCCCTCTAGCGCTCATAAGGTACTGTGTAAATAAAAATAAATTTGAGATAAATATGCCGCGTTTGGTATCAAATGAAAGGGCGTGATAAGCACATTTCAAATATGTATAAATTATTAGCTTTACTTGACCCCAAAATAATATAAATAAAAAATAAAGTTTAAAACTAAAACCCGACTACCGAAAATCACGCTTTGAAAAGTAACAAACCAGAAAATATCAAGGATAGCCGTGGTCGTATGCCACTTACTCCAACAAAACAATATATTCTAGGGAAAAGTGGCATACGACCACGGCTATCCTTGATATTTTCTGGTTTGTTACTTTTCAAAGCGTGATTTTCGGTAGTCGGGTTTTATAAGTTGTCTAATTAATCATTAGTTTAATTTTAAGTATGTGAGTGATTGTCAAATAAATTTCTTTCTTTCTTTGAATGCTAATGCTAACTTTTAAGTTCGAAAAACATTGGAAAAAATGAAATGCTCAAGTGAGACTCGAACTCACGACCTTTCGCTTACAGGGGGACTGCTCTTCCAACTGAGCTATTGAGCCACACCTGAATCATTCCAAATTTTCCTTCTCTTTACATCCGTCTATAAGGGCGACGGTGCAGCCATCTACCAACATTCTTACAAACTGTTGGAAACAATGAATGATTTTTCAACCATTTTTAAACATTGAATTTTGATGACTGCGCCCAAATATTTGAATGATTTTTTTTATAGCATTCTTTCTTTCTTTCTTTCTTTATATAACTAAAACTACAAATAGGTTTTATTTCAATTAGGTATTTTCTACCACGATCATCAGGCCCAAACTCTGTTCACACTTTCATCCGTAAGATGGGAGCAGGTGTCAATCATTCGCATAAAAACCAAGATAACTTAATCTATAAGGAAGGAGAAACCGGAGAGAGAACTGAGTTTCTAACTTTCGGTCATAATTCCATATAAGTAATCACATTACAGTTAATGTTGGCAATATTCGTGATTTAGATCACTACGGAATTGACTATTGAACATATTTGTTACGAGAATTAAACTTCTGATATCGAAATGATAAATCTATCTATCTAAATCTATCCTTTTCATGCATTTTTGAATTGTGGAACCTACTTTAACAAAATTTATGACTATTAATGACTTCCATAAAATACAGATAGGTATATACATTTTGCCCCATTAACTCACCAAGTACTTTACAAACGGACCAAAAATTCATACTTAACTCCACTTCTCTCAAATTTAATAAAACACTCCCCGTGAAAACCTGCTCCAATTTCAAAGCTTCAGATAAGTCTCCCTTTAGGGAGAAAACCGCAAGCATCCCCAACAAATACAACCTCCCTATCCCCCCTAAAGGATTATGTACGGAAGATAGTTAAAACCCACCCTGTATAAATTTCGCCCGTCAATAAAAAGGGCTTTTGTCCCTTACAATGAAGGGACTGTTTTGTTATCTTGAGGATTGGCTAATTTGACAATAACAAAAGGGCTTCCGTTGGGAATGGCGTCCACAGATGATAATCGAGTTTTTTTGTGTGTTCCACAAAGTATTACGTTTGCAATTTATTTGTGAATACACCCTGTATATATCTTGTAGGAGACATTGTTTGCCTTGTTGTGTATTTGTTTACCTACAAATGATACATCTATTTTTTATAACTTTGACTTTACGGCAAAAAAAATGTAGTACATATACGTAACTATTAAGCAATTGCAATTTAGGTGTTATCTAGCCTATCTAGTGGATAACTAGGTATAAGATATCTTTTATAAAATTTAAACGTAATTTATGCAATAAAAAGTTATAGTACTCTACTCTGGTAAATTTTATTTTATTTACGTACATGTCATATTCTCCTAAATACATATTATACCGTTTAAACTATAATAATTATAACACTTTTCTTGTCAATTAATCTAGACGAAAGTACACACATAAACACACACGCTCATATACCATACATAACCCTGCACAATCGCATGTCACTTTCAAACACAAAAGTGCACACATTGAGCGCACGAGTGTAATGGAGTCGCCTCCCATCCCAGAGTGCATCGCTTCCGTGGACTCAGCACTCCAACTCCATTGCTTTCTTGTTCCTACTTTTGATTGCACTTTTCGGACTAGATAGAAAAATATATTGATTGTGAATTCAGGTTTAATTATCAGGTAAAGTTAAAGAGTGGCGCGGCGGTTGAATGTTGGTATACAAAGGTTCAGTGCAAATAGGTATCTGGTGTTTGTATGGAAACTAAATGCACAACTATTTGGTGTTATTTTGTTTGACAGCCTCTGTGGCGTGGTGGCAGTGAACGCAACTGCCACGCAGGAGGCGCGGTTTCGGTCCCCGCTCAGTGCAAATATTTGTATGCATGAATATGGCTATTTGCATTAGTCTGGGTGTTTCTATAAATAATATGTATGTATTAACAAAAATGTATCTATGTATGTTTATCCGCATCTGGATTCCATAACACAAGCTAATTAAGCTTACCATGGATCTAGATAGCGTTGTGTAGAATGTTGTGGAATATTTACTTATTTATTTTTTTGTGGTGTATTGGACCCACTAAGCTCTTACACACCCAAAAACACTTCACGAGCTAACTGGTACATTTGTTGTTGACTGATGACGCTCTACTCTGGCATAGTCCTCAAATGGTGAATATGTAGGTACATTACTGTAGTCTCGAAAGGTCTGGGTTTGGATAAGAAATTCTCAGTAACAGTATTGAGTCTGGATACAATACATACCCGATAGCTACCCAGTAGAGCTGCGAGAAAATATGATTTGTTCCACATTGGCCCCATTTGTTCGTCCTACATTCCAAAGAATTCTTCTTCTTTTTTTTTTTTTATACAGGACACGTCAATTTGACTTCACCTCGCCTGATGTTAAGCTAAAGGCAAAGTCTCGGAAAGAGGGTCACCATCGTAAACATTTACCATGTTAACAGTGGTGGCACTCAGCTTGACGGCCTCATTAGATGCCTTTTCACGCCCCGCTTAAAGGACCCGGGACTGTAGGAAGAAGGAAACACGTGAGCTGGCAGGGAATTCCAGGTCTTAGTGGTGCGGCTTAGGAAATTAAATTTGATTCATGTTTCGTCCTACGTCATAGTACCAACCAAAGTATGGTTAGCAAAGCAAATTTAAATGTGTTATGATATGCATGTGAATTGTGGCGAAATGTGGATATAAGTAAATAAATACTGACTGAGGATACTCCTGGGACTGAGGAGGGTCAGACCGCAAGGGTCAACCGGGGTGCGAGGGATATGTCGAAGACAACCTCACCTCCGGCCTAGCACCACGACCCTTGCGAGAGATATGCTTTTGGCAATCTCACCTCCGGCAACCAATGACCCAAGACGGCGTGCGTTTTAGTCGGTTCGAGTCCGACATAACCACCTCCACCGGCTTCGTAGGGGTGGTAACCGTGGGAATTTATCGCACGATAAAAAAAAAGCACCACGACCCTCAGTCGGCGTGCGGTTTTAGTCGGTTCGAGTCCGACATAACCTCCCCTTCCGGCTTTGGCGGGGGAAGTATCCGAGGGGATTTCCGCACGGAAAAAAGGGAGAAACTACACTACACTGTCTAGACCCAAGCTAGTATACTCATAGCTAGTTATCTGGAATGCGGATGGTAAGGTACTTAACCCCTTAGATATACTCATGTTACGTGACACTAAAATTTTATGATACTAACCCTCAAATATTTGCTCTGAATGGGAATCGAACCCGCATATTCTAACGCTCTACCACCACATAAACATACACCAAAAATCGTCACGTGATCAAAGATCAACCTCGTATACAACCCCCACTATAGTTGAGTAACTAAAGTACGAGCGAGTACTACCAATGCTGTATTGCTTCTTTTTGCTCCGTCCACACACTGCGGGTTCAAGAGCGCCGCTCTGACGGCTGACCCCGTATTGACCGAGGCCTGATCAATATTTGAATGTGACGAAAGCGCCTTAAAAAGATCAACACACGTAACACACGTTTGTTGATCTTTTTAACGTGGTTTTATTACCGTGGTGTATCGATGGATCAATTTCGGTGGGAAATTGTTTTGATGTGTGATGGATGACGACGTTCAATGGACGTGAATGAGTTGTTGTGATCAAATTTCGGCAATAGTGGAGTTGTTTAGGTGGTTTTAGTAAAATGTCAGTAACATGCGTGGTTCGAGTCATTTATATTTGGTCCGTCAATTGACTGCACCCCGCTAGATGGCAACAAAGCTGAAGTGCAGTCCAGAAGATACAGACCACCATTCCCGGTGCCATTGGACGTAAAATGGTGGTCCTTAACTTGACGGCCTTGATAGATGCCTTTTCACGCCCCGCTTGAAGAACCCGGGACTGTAAGAGGAGGGAAACACGTATGCGGGCAGAGCATTCCAGCTCTTTATCGTGCGGCAGAGGAAAGAGCCCCCAAACCGTTTAGTGCGAGATGGTATGGATTCCACCGTGTGTGGATGGCACCGCAGACCAGCACGTGTTGTTCTGGATAGGAAGGGAGAGGGTGGTATCAGTTGAAATAACTCCTCAGAACACTCGCCGTGGTAGAGGCGGTAGAAAACGGCCAGAGAGGCAACGTCTCTACGCAACTGCAGACGTTCCAAGGTGTTGGTAACCTCAGGATCACCTATGATACGAACTGCACGTCGCTGCATTCTGTCAAGAGCGTCTAACAGGTATTGCGCGGAACCATCCCAGAGATGAGAACAGTATTCCACACAAGAGCGAATCTGTGTCTTGTACAGAAGACACCGCTGCTCCGGCGTGAAAAACCGCTTCGCCCTGTTTAAGATCCCGAGTTTGCGCGACGCTGTTTTGATGACGCTCTCGATGTAATTCTTGTTGTTCAGGTTGCAGCGAACATCCATTCCGAGCATGTCAATGTGGTCCTGTAGAGCCAGCGGTGTATTCTGGAGAGTAGAGAGAGGAAGGAAGGGGGAGGTCTTGGCTGTGAACGCGCACGCTTGTGTTTTTTTGGCATTGAACTCGACCAGATTCTCTGATCCCCATTGGGAGATGCAAGTCAGGACCCGGTCGAGCTCAACGACAAGCCGCTGTCTATTTGCGTCAGTGTCAGCCCGCTTGGCCGCGGGGTGCCCGAAGTATCACCCATGTAGAGTGCTATCATCTGCATAGCAATGGATACTACCTACTGCTAGCATATCATTTATATGCAGAAGAAAGAGAGTGGGCGATAAGACGGAGCCCTGGGGCACGCCAGCATTAACCTGCATGAACTCTGAGGCCCGGCCGTCACAGAGAACTCGGATACTACGCTCATGCAGGAAGCTGGCAACCCAGTCGCATAGTCGAACAGGCAGACCATAGGCCGAAAGCTTGGAAAGTAGCGAACTGTGCCAGACTCTATCAAAGGCTTTGGCGATATCAAGACTGAGAGCCAATGATTCGCCATGCCTGTCCATAGCCTCACCCCAGAGGTGTGTGACGTAAGCCAAAAGATCACCCGTTGACCGTTTCGGTCTGAACCCGTACTGTCCGTCATTAATTAGGGAGTGATCTTCTAGGTAACGCATGAGCTGTGCGTTAATGATTATTGGTGAAATGTGGGTCTTAATTCACTTCTGCCTAACCCTCCTGTGACTATATGTATGTATGTAGGATGGAAATAAAAAAAAGTGGTTATGGTATAGTATAATATATTCTTTAATAGTTGTTGTCCGCAATTCCGCCCGCGTGGAATTTTGATTCCTGTTCCCGGAGCCCATGAGAACCTATTTCGGATAAAAAGTAGCCTGTGTTATTGTACACTACAATTTATCCCTGTTTCAAATTTCAGCTAGATTTGTGCAGCCGTTAGAGTGTGATTGAATGACTAACAATCAAACATCTTCACGAACTTTAACTTTGTATATATACTATAGTAAAAAACTCCAGGAACCCCTCGTCACAAGCACATCATAAACAATATTAAGAAATATAAGTAAGATAAGATAAGATACATAACTTTAAGAGTGACAAAAATTACTACAACTATGACATTATACCGCAGTTTTGAAATATTACCGTATACACAACAGAGACAATACCCCCCACTCCTGTGCTAGGCGCGAACCTGTATTACAGGTAGTGGAGAGACCATCCCAGCTGCACACAAGTAGCAATTTTAAGAACTACAGCGAACAAGCGGGCTAGTCTTGATGGCTGTTGCGGCTAGACATGTTAAGCTTGAAGTGTTCTAAGTGTTACTTGATGGATAAATGTTAAATTGTTTTCTTTTATTTGCCAATAAAACTTATCTTATCTTATCTTAACAATGCAAGTAGCAGTACGAGATACTGGAACCCCAAAAGTAGGCAAGCCTGTTATAGGAGACCAGCTAAGTCTTACTTACAAACTAAGAGTACAAAAATGTTATAAAGTTTTGACTTAACTAACATAGTATGTGATTGTGAGTGAGAATAATAATATGAAATTTAAGGGAAAAGTGTGTTAGAAATAATAACTTAGGAGCTTCATCTGTCAACAAACTGTTGTGCAGTTGGCAGAGGTATTCATTGTGTAAAAGGGCATTTTTTCTAAATGAATAAATTTATATTGAACTAGCTTTTGCCCGCGGCTCCACCTGCGTAGATGTCGATTATTGCGACTAAACATGGCCTATGTCCTTTGTCAAGGTCTAATCTACCCCTATTCCAAATTTCATTAAAATCGGTTCAGTGGGTTAGGCGTGAAAGCGTAACATACAGACAGATAGACATAGTTACTTTCGCATTTATAATATTAGTATGGACTATGGTTAATACACTTGTACCATTCCACTGAGTTTAATTTTATTTCTGAAACAAAGTTAGTGTTAGGGAATTGGAATATCCAAACCATCAATGTAAACCTTTGAGAATGCCGTAAGGCGAAACCGGTCAGGTTCAGACATAAAATTAAACTCAGTGGAAAAGTACAAAATTCAAAATTGTGTAGCACTACTACAGCTTTTTGACGTCAAATTCTGCTTAAAACTAAGTTTACCACCGCTGCCTAGGCACCAGTGGAGAAGAAATGGCGCAACAAACTCCACTGTAGCATTTTACAGACCTCAATTTACAAAAAAGTAAGTTCCTAAGACTAAATATGGACGAATGTACGTATGTCTCGTGTCAAGATAATTAAAGTATATAAAAAACTTATAATAAAATAATTAACCTAAGTTAACAAAAGTAAAGAATAAAGAAGTACAAGTGTATTATTCAATATGTGTAGCAGATTTCACCAAGTGCCATCAATCTCCAGTATAAAAAAAGATTTTTTTTTTATTTAAAAAAAAAACAGTTTATAAATATGTGGCCTACGATCACATGTCTTTTCAACTGTCAAATTTTAAATATATAATAATATAATAATTCATGCATATATCACATATTATATTGCTCTAATAAGGCTGTCAAGCATAAGTATGTATTAGACACCTATACATGTATATTATACAAATTAATTATAGGGGTTCAGGTCAATTTGGAGGCACTCGAGGAGGGTCGGCATCTGCGCCAGGCACCTGACATGTCATCTTCGACAGGACCCTTTGAGTTACAACATGCCGCGCCGTTGGTACCTACCAATAATTACCTACCTTACCTGTTAGTAGATTTAAGGACATACTAATATAAAATTGAAAATTAATTGTGTAAATCTTCTTGACAGTTGGGAAAAAGAACTTGTGTTATAAGTACATGATACTGGCTGAAGTTTAAACATTATCCATACTAATATTATAAAATTCGAAAGTAACTCTGTCTGTCTGTCTGTCTGTCTGTATGTTACGCTTTCACGCCAAAACCACTGAACCGATTTTGATGAAATTTGGTATAAGAGTAGATTAGACCATGAGAAAGGGCATAGGCTATGTTTGGTCGCGATAACTGACATCCACGCGGGCGGAGCCGCGGGCAAAAGCTAGTTATCTTATAAATTGATTGATATTTTTGACATAAATATACATACCTACGTAATCCCACTCTTTTCTATAATACCGATAGTAATTATTACTTAGTGTTTTATTGGTATGGTTGAAATAAACTTCAGGTTGGTACTTACCCATTATCTTATCTCAAAACAGCTGCAATGAAAATTGTCTCAAATCCATACTAATATTATAGAAATGCGAAAGTAACTGCCTGTCTGTTTGTTACGCTTTCACGCCTAAACCACAGAACCGATTTTTATGAAATTTGGTATAGGGGTAGATTAGACCTTGAGAAAGGACATAAGCTATGTTTGGTTGCGATAGCCAACATTCTCTCAGGTTGTATATCAATATTTTGTGAATATTTCATTTTGAACGCCAATTATTCTCCTAATAAAATTTGTTCAAAATCTTGTCTAGAAATTTCGAACTCTCAAAATGTCACTATCGATCACGATTTCAATCAAAAGAGAAACAATGAATTTGAATACACTTTAGAATAAATGTAAAAGCAGCTTGGCTTTTTTTATCACCTTATACACGTAGGTATATGAATTTCACTAAAAAATCTATCGTTACGACGACACACGTCTGCAATTAGTACCAGGTTTAAAACAATAATCCGTCCTGAAGATCCGTCCTAGCTATGTAACATGGGCCTCAAAGGCGATCCTCGTGCCATACATAATGTAGGTACTCATATACACAGGCCCTGGGATTAAATAAACAAAGTTTTAGTAGAAATCCCGTCAGCTAAAACATCAAACAGTTTTAGGTGGGCGCGGGAGGGCTCGGTACATTTGCCTAGATTAACGGCGTGCGTAAGGGACGGTACCTATTGTCCTTATGTAGACGAAACGAAGACGAAACGATATTAAAGTAAAAAACAAACAAAATACGCCCCTTTTTGAAGCTCCTTTACTTTCTGCGTGTGAAAACGAGAATTTAACGGAGAGTATAACGTCACTGAGGTTCAGTAAATTATAGTGTTATACCTCGTTTTTATTTAATGCAGAAAGAAGACTGCAGAAGTTCTGGTACCATGCATGAGATCGAACTATAATAGTTAAAAAATTAAAAACACTTTAGGTAATAGAAGGTAGACCAAACTAAAAAGTAAAAATAAAATAAAAAGGTTTTTCAAATTTCATTCAAAAATGTGTGGTGTTGAAGCTACAAATGTATACAGGAAACGATTTAATAAAAACACATTAATATGCCCAAGACATACTTAATTCGACATTCGTTTAAAAAATTCAATAAGGAGAGTGCCCGAATGACTATATTCAACCTGTTTTTCTTATTTTACGATTGGATAAAAATCTCAATATAATGAATACCTGTAATTTTAGCACCTCTGGCAGGTTACATTATTGTAAGTTGTTCGATACTTCCCTTTTTTTTACATGATCGTCATCATTACCATAAAGATATTGGGTCTGAATGGCATCTGAGGCCTTCACACAGAGTCCGTCCATCTACCCGCATACCTACATACATGTGTCTTTTTCTTACAAAATCGGATTCTTCAAGCGAAAAAAATCTGTTGAGGCCGTCAAGATAAGGACCGCCATTTTGGAATCTGTTGATTCCATTATATCGAATTAGTGGTCCATATATTCTGAACGTCACCATAACGTCTTATCATGTAAAATTAATAGCTCGAGTAATCAGAGCCATCCTCACAGCTATACCTATCTACTGACGATTGCCTGAATCCTCAAACTTCTATATAACTTTTATAACACTTTCATATAAGTTCGAAAAACATTGGAAAAATGAAATGCTCAAGTGAGACTCTAACTCACGACCCTTCCCTTACAGGGGGACTGCTCTTCCAACTGAGCTATTGAGCCACACTTGAATCATTCCGAATTTCATTTTTTCCAATTTTTTCCAATGTTTTTCGAACTTCAAAGTTAGCATAACAAATGCTATAAAAAATTCATTCAAACTTTCATATAACATTTTATAAAACAAGAGAATTTATAAAACTCCTCACTCAAAACTCTTATGGCACATACAATCAAAGCATCGTTTCAACTAATCCTTATCTCGTTATAACATCGTCCCTCACAATAGTATCCCAAAACTGGGCCGAGTTAAATCTTGTCTGTTTTTCGAGCTATTTTTCTCAAGGGCCGAGCGTGGGGGGTGAGTTATCGCGCGTTGGTGGGAGGGTCCAGGGTGGGATGCCCTAATTTTTTACGCCGAGGTTAGTTGAAAGAGGTTGGGTCCCTGTATAATGGTATTATCTGTATTCAGGATCTCCCTGACGTCAATTGACTTGTACATGCTTAGGTAGGTTGTGGGTATAAAGAGTATTTTATTGAGTATGTGAAAAGTAAAATAATTTAGGTAATTATTTGGTGAAAAATTAATTATGATATGAATGTGTAGTTTAACTAATTGGTATGAAAATGTATCAAAGACTTTGTGTATGGTATTAGATTGATACCGAGGAGGGCCAAACCGTAAGGGTCAGCCGGGGTGCGAGGGATATGTCGATGACAACCTCACCTCCGGCCTAGCACCACGACCCACAGTCAGCGTGCGGTTTTAGTCGGTTCGAGTCCGACATAACCTCCCCTTCCGGCTTCGGCAGGGGGGTATCTGAGGGGATTTCCGCACGGAAAAAAAAAGAAGGTATTAGATTGATAGTTTTGAAGATTTGTTCCCGCGAGGTCGAGTCCCATTATGTCGAGTTCCCGCTACGTCTACTTTGAAAACTCAGTTTTTATTCCAAAGTCGACTTGAGTACCGCCACGTCGACTTTACAAATAATTGTACAGTCGTCCGCGTCAATACTTCGATTCAAAGGTGTTACCGGAGTTTCTTGTCATTTCTTCTTAGGCTTGGCTTTACTTAGTCATCGGCGAAGTCGACGGTAGGGTGTGGCATAATTATTATATTTGTTTGTTTAAAGGAATAAATGATTTTGACTTTGTCTTTATCAATACTAATATGTAGTTGTTATTTGAAATCATAGACCAACACGGTGGGTTGAAAGTATAGCGCGTTATCCCAATAGGTACGAAAGAAATAGAAAAAAGAAAATAGAGAGATCGTCATGAGATAGTAGAGTGTTTGCAATAAAAATCGGGAATTTTCCAAAAAAATGCAGTGTGAGGCCATGCTTGGGACTTCATTTTGTCTTTTAATTGGCATCTATTATCTAGACCGCTGCTCTGATAGCTCGAATGCTCATTAAATAATGCTTGATACTCGCTTTATTATTTAACTCGTAGTTATTATTTTATCTGAATCTTAATGCGGCCGTTCGAACAACCATAACATACATAGCATAAACTCACGCCTGTATTCCACGAAGGGGTAGGTAGAGGTGCTAGCACCCACATTTCGCCAGTTTATATTTAGGTCCCAATGTAATAGGTGGCGAGCCTATTGCCATTAACCGGGCACTTATAAACCTGCGATAAATACACACATAACTTCGAAAAGCATCGAAAAGTCATTGGTGTGTGCCATGGTAAACCTGGGATCGAACCTGAGACCTCGTCTCAGCAATCCACCCATACCCATACCTCTAGGCTACCGCCGTTCGAACAACCACAACCTGTTAAAGCAGTATTACTTCAATCTGGCTTCTTGTTTTGCCACCACGACCTCTTCAAGCAATATTACAATAATATTGTTTAATTAGCAGTTTTGGGCCATAGTTTTCGTTCTTTTTATTCGTTCAGCGTCAAATATTACATTCTTTAAAAAATCACTCGTTTCAAAAAACTAAGTTACACAACGCACCTGAGTGTGGACGCCCAGGTTGCTTCTCGTATTCTGGGGGGGAACTGCGCGAAGGAATGCTCGAGGCAAGAGCAAAAACTCAAGGGCACCTCCTGCCACGCCAACCGTGGATTTTTGTAATTACACACTAACCTAAATGCTGTCCACCACCACCTTGAGAAGATATCGTCTCCGGCGGGCACATCCTACCTCATCTATCCTGGGTACGGACTACAACACTCCTTTCTCTCTAATGCTGGAGTGTGTGTGTGTGTGTGTGTACGTCAGAGACGATATCAGTTCTCGTCACCTCAGCAATCTTGAAGGTAGTTCCTCTCCATTAGTAGTAGTCTCCATTAGTAGTATCTCTCCATTCTATGGCTCCGTGTAGACAGCCACGACCATCCCCGCGTCTACGCGTCCCTCTGTAGATCCCACAGCGGTGATACTGAAACAGACCGACTCATGGAGCATATCCAAATGGCCTCAGACCTCGTGCAGCAGCAGATCCCATCCACAGAGATAGTCATACTTGGCGATTTTAACGCCCGCCACGCCGACTGGCCTAAGAAAGGCGACAGGAAAGACCCGTCCAATTACAGGCCTATCGCTATCACCTCCCTCCTCTCGAGCGGTTATGGAGCGTGTTATTAATACTGAGCGACCGACAGTACGGCTTCCGCCGGCGTCGCTCAACCGGTGACCTTCTTGTGTATCTCACAAACCGTTGGGTGCAAGCCATTGAGAGCCAAGGTGAGGCACTAGCGGTCAGCCTAGATATAGCAAAGGCCTTCGATCGGGTATGGCACAAAGGTCTTCTTGTGAAGCTACCATCTTATGGACTGCCGGAGGGGCTGCGTAATTGGATTTCCAGCTTTATTTCCAACAGAAACATCCAAGCCGTCGTGGACGGCAGCCGCTCGGACCGCATGGACATAAACGCTGGTGTCCCTCAAGGTTCCGTGTTGTCTCCGACCCTGTTTCTGCTGCATATTAATGACATGCTGTCCGATGACTCCATTCATTGCCATGCGGACGACAGTACTGAAGACGCATGTTACCCGGCCGTACAAACATCCTCCAGTTCGAGGTGGAGAGAAGTGGCGAACAACTTGTATCCGAAATCGAGACTAATCTCTCGGGAATATCCGATTGAGGTCGACTAAACCTGGTCCAATTTAACCCCACCAAGACACAAGTATGTGTATTCACCGCTAAGAAAAGTCCCATTTATTGTAGCGCCGTAATTCCTGGGCACACGGCTTACCACTGCCCCGAGTATCGGGATCCTAAGCGTCGACATTTCAAGTGACGCCCAGTACCGCAGTCATTTAGAGGGCAAGGTCAAGCTGGCATCAAAGAAACTTGGAGTTCTTAACAGGGCGAAGCAGTACTTCACTGCGGGGCAGCGACTTCTTCATAAGGCGCAGGTTCGGCCCCACATGGAGTACTGCTGTCAACTTTTTGCCAGAGCGCCCGCACGTCAGCTTAATCCTTTCGACTCGGTGCAAAAACGTGCGTTGAGGCACGTCGACAGTCCCATACTCGCAGGCGATGTGGAACCTCTCAGCCTCAGGAGGGACTTTGCCTCACTGTGTGTTTTCTACCGCCTATATAATGGTCTGTGCTCATATGAATTATTTGACATGATGCCCATAGCTACATTTTATCAGCGCACCGCTCGCCATAGGCAGGAAATTCATCCCCACACACTGCATCCGAAAACGGTGCGGACCGTGCGGTATGAAAGGAACTTCATCCCACGCACGCTCAAGCTGCGGAATGAACTCCCTGCCGTGGTTTACCTAAGCGACTACAATATGGGGTTCATTAAGAGGGGCATTAGAAGGTTTCTTCAGGGTAGGCAGCACGAGTGTAAAGCCCCTGGTGTTGCATACGTCCATAGGCCACGGTAAGCACTCTCCACCAGGTGGGCCGTGTGCTTGTCTGCCACCTAAGTGGTATAAAAAAAAAAGATTTCGGCCTTGGTTTGGTCAATCTTCCAAAACGGCTTGTCGCAGGAATTACGAAGCTTACCAAGCCTGGGCCAATGCGGTGACCGCACAGGACCAAAATACCAGCGTACTAAGAAAGCATTATAACTTTGCCTCCAGGTCCTTCAAAAGAGACATAGCATGGGCGAAGTCGGAGCAGATCGGTAGAATTGGCGAGAGGCTCGAGTGTCTACCTTCGGGAACTCGTTCTGGTCTCTTCCCAAAGTTATCGAAGGGAAATTCTGCAAGCCTGCATTTTCGCCTCTGTACATGGAAAATGATTGAGAAAGGCGATCTTCTGGACACACTCTTCGCGTTTAACTCGACCTTGGATGACGAGCGGCAGGAACCGCCAACTACATCGCGGTGCGATAGCTGTATGCCGGGTATCCGTTTTCACCAGCGCTCAGGGCGTTTAGCACTTACGTCCCTCGTCCTCCTCGAACGGGCCTTATGGAATCCCTCCCATAGTGTTGAAGATGTGTGCTCCCAGAGATGGCATCGGTCTTAACGCGTTTTTTCCGGTTGTCTTACTCTTCTGGCGTAGTCCCGATATTATGGAAGACAGCGGTGGTCCACCAGACCCCTAAAAAAGACGACCGCTCAAGTCTATCAAACTACAAACCAATAGCCATTACCTCCCTTTTCTCGAAGATAATGGAGTCCCAAGCATGGTCTCACACTGCATTTTTTGGACAATCCCTGTATTTTTATTGAAAACACTCTACTATCTCATGACGATCTCTCTATTTTCTTTTTTTTATTTCTTTCGTACCTACTGGGATAACACGCTAAGGTGTCCCCCCTCCGTATTGGTCTATGATTCCAAATAACAACTATTAGTATTGATAAAGACAAAGTCAAAATCATTTATTCCTTTAAACAAACAAACATAATTATGCCACACCCTACCGTCCACTTCGCAGATGACTAAGTAAAGCCGAAGAAGAAATGACAAGAAATTCCGGTAACACCTTTCAATCAAAGTGTTAACGCGAGCGACTGTACAAAGCGACTTTTTCAACGACTCGACTAGGTGGGAATAAAGGCGAGAGTTTTCAAAGTAGACGTAGCGGGAACTCGACATAATGGGACTCGACCTCGTGGGAATAAATCGTTTTGAATAGTATATTTAGGATAAGTAACTTTAAGTATATACATTTAGCAGATATAAAAACTAGGTATGTAAATAGTTAGATATACGGTATTTTTTAAGCCAAAGTAAGGTTATAACAAGTTCCACACAAAAATAACTTTTCCATAAGAATGCTAATCACTGATACAAATACTCGATTATGTATGTACAGTCAGCGTCATAAATATCTTGAAATGATGAAATCCAACTGTTTTATTGATTTATATGGTATTTATTGTTCGAACTAAAGGTGTGTACCAAGTATCAGGACAATCGGTCAACTGGAAGGGGGTCAAAAAACGAAACTAAGATCATTTTGAGTACTCTGTTCGTCAACATCTTTCTGATGCTGACTGTACTAGCTGTACTAAACAAAATCTTTAGCTGCAGGTGAAAGAAGCAGATTATTGCTTTTTACACCTCCGAACTGATGATAAATACCTAATTCAATTTTAAATAACAAGTATAATAGTAGATACATTACTTACTAATCAAATCACTGAGTACAGTAATAGGTATAGTTTTTACTTAATACCTATTATCCTCTATCTCTATGTATCAAACTGCAATAAGATTATTACAGAATCAGCTTAATGTAAAATTAATACAGCAAAAACAATAAATCACAAACACCACATGCTACACGAGCCGGTCATAAATTACGAAGATTTAATTAATATAACCGAACGAAATCTTACGCCGCCATTTTGGAAACCCTTATCCCACCCTCTCGGATCCTGCTCGAAACAGACGATTACACTTCTAGTTCATTTGAATTTCGAATCAGAAAAAAAGTTTTGTCAAACATACGTCTATATTCTCTACAAATAAAGAACAAAATCGTTCTACGTTTAAAATTTTCGCGCGCAAATATAAATTTGTCTCTTTTGTACCCCTGTCCTTCCGTAGGCATAATTAGGGACGTACCCTGCGAGATGAGATTCGGTTGAAGTTTAAATTGATTCAATCGAGTACCGATGTTTCGCTCGAGAGGTTTAGGCGTGCGTGAAATTTTTCTTTTTTATTTTTTTTTTATGTTTACATGGGACAAGGAATTAATTAGGGATCGGATTGATGTTGCTTTCGATTAACTTTGCTGAAAAGCCGATGTTTTTTGACTTTACGCTAGAATTTTTATTCGTAGATAGGCATAACGAAAAAAGTTTCACGTAAAAAATATCAACTTTATTTTATAATTGGGTTGAAAGTACTCGCTGTGAAAGAGATTTGGCTACAATGTAACGAATGAGGTCTGGATTCTACCGTTTTAATTAGTAGGCATGTTTCTGACGTGGAACTTGGCATACAATTAACGATCCTCTTGGCGTTTTATAGGTACACTGTTACACGGTAATAAAAGTAGATGAAATTTACATTTTTACAGCAATGAAACAATTAATACCAAATAAAGAGCAAAAAAATATTACAAGCATTTGTAACACAAGTATTATAGTAGGTATTATTTTGTCTTAGGTACTAGTTAAACTTTGATACGTAAGGTTATCTTTTTTCAAATTTCAAAATTTTTTTGAATATTCAAATGACTACTTTTGGAAAAAGAATTCCATGTTTTTGAAATAAAATTAATATGAAATTAGAATTCTTAGCCAAACAAAAATTATTATGATTTAAAATGGCCAGTACTGCAGAACGGCAATTTCATAGGTAAAGACCAATTATTACTTTTGGATGACATTATATTATTAAATGATGTTTCACTACCCCAATAGGAAGATGTCAGATCTAGTGTTTTACATTAGGTATAATCTTTCTGAGTACCTACCTATCTACCTTCTATACATTTTTTTTCTCGAAATTTGATTCAAAGGAACTCAAAATCTAGGAATAAACTAAGCTTAAGTACTTGCTAGGGTATCCATAACGTAACATAACCTATTGTTTGTACAGTCGGGTAGAACGGGGTGATGGATGAGAGAAGACGCAGCTGCTCTCAATTATCTAATACCACTAAGTGCTCTGACAAAATGCCGATGTATCAGTTATTTAAAAATGGTTCATTTGGTTTACCTTACGTACAGTCGGCCTCTAAAGTTGCTGAACTTTAATTTAACAAAGGATCTTTACATAGAAGTTAATCTACACATAAAGATTTAATATTAATCATTCATTATTTTGGAGAGGACAAAAACCTACCGGGTCCAATTAAGTCTCACATTTGTGTCTCCGAATTATTATGATCGGTAAGAATGCAACAAACTATTAAAAACAATACGAGATTTGTAACCATAAAACACGAATCCTGAGTATTTTTCAAATACATAGTTATTTATTTTTCAGTAATGTGGTCTCACGGCCTTTTCATTTTATATATAGATGCATAATAAACCGATTCAATAAATCAGATTTCAACCGATCACACTATGATTAATAAATAATTCCAGCACTAATTTACTCCAAAAGCCGAAGCGGAATTCTTATTAAATCTCACATTAATATAATACCGAACATTTCCGTATTTAACCGGTTCGTCTACGGTTAACTAGAGGCGGGCTGAGTGAATTATTTAAGTCTGAACTCCCCGCCATTTCCCAGCGGAACAAAAGCTTGGTTTAGAATTATATATGAGTGGAGCTTAAAGTTTAGGAGCTCGATGTGCAAGTCTAAAAGCTTAGGTCGGTATGTGTTAGGAATGTGGTAGATGTGGCAGCAAAATAATTAATTTTGAAGAAGGTCATGGCGAGTGTTACGTGTCAATAAATTAAACTTTCAGAAAATAAAATAATGCTTGGTTCGTTTCTATAAAAAGGCCAAACAGTAATGAAGTATTTTCGTTAATTCTTAACTTCACACTTATCAAGTAAATGAATACCTTCTATAGTAAGTTTATTCGCTAGATGTGTATTTTTTTTTTTAATAATAATTTGATCCATTTTCCATTCTGAACACAGTCTTTCTAATTAAACTAAATATAGTATGTAGATATTATCATTTATTATTATGAAAAAAAAAAAAACAATTTCTTTTTTTATGTAGGTATTCATGTGATTATATAAATTAGCATAGGTACGTGTATCTACCTACTTTAAGAGTCCTTACAAAGAACAAGGTATCATCGTACCAATTTGCATGAGTGTAGTAGAAAGTGATTTCGAAGGTTTCACTTAAACGATATAAGTATTCGTGGTATCAAGACGAAACAACCCCAATTATTAAGATTTTTTACAGATTTCAGCTAGAAATTTCGGGTCATTTCCAATTCGCCTAGAAAATAATCTGTTCTCGATAACCTTCGAAATAAAAAAAATGTACAGTCAAGTAGAAAATTCACTAAAAAATACAACCAACGAAGTAATAATTCTGATTTAAAATTAACATAACAAATGAAGCAATACGTCTGATTTATTCAGTGCCATATCTAAACATATTGCAGTCTTCATAGGGGTGCAGTCAGCACAACATTAGTGGACGGCCGCGAGGCTGTCAGCCGCTAAAGCGCTCCAAATGTGACTCAGTACTTGTCTGTACTCAAATAGATGCCTTCTCGCTCCAGCATGAATAGTTTAGTCTACAAGCAGGATAAATGTTAGCTTTAATTTGTTCTAAAGGAAAATAAATGAGGTATTTTCAGCTCTATATAATTGAAACGGTTAAGTAACAGATTTACATGCGGTTGGAGTTGTGTGTTTATTGAGTAATAATATTGTGGGCAACCAAAATAATTGTTTAGGAGTATAGGAATTTATCATTCATTGTTTGGTGTCGTTATTGGAATAAGTTTGGGTATTAAAGAACAGGGTGAATTTTGCAGTTTATGGTGCATTTTCGGGTGAAGCCAGGAGAAGAGGCGCTAGTGTATTATAAATGTGAAAGTTTGTGAATATGCTTGAATGTTTGCTAATAGATCAAGATGATCAAACGGCTGAACGGAACTTGCTGAAATTTAGTATAGGGATAGACTATAGTCGGGAATAACACATACGCTCTTTTTTTAACCCCCGACGCAAAAACGACGGGGTGTTATAAGTTTGACGTGTCTGTGTGTGTGTGTGTCTGTCTGTGGCATCGTAGCACCCAAACGGATGAACCGATTTGGATTTAGTTTTTTTTGTTTGAAAGGTATATTAGTCGGGAGTGTTCTTAGCTATGTTTGAAAAAAATCGGTCCAAGATGGCCGCCGCCACAACATGTTGGAATACAAATTTCTTTAGAATTCCCTCAATATGGGTATCAAATGAAAGAGCTTGACTAGTAGATCAAGTATAAAATAAAAATTAAATTAAAAATTTAAAAAACCCCCTTCACAAAAAACACCAAAAAGTTGAAAATAAATGAATAAATTTTAATTCAACGGTTGCCATGTCGGGGGACCGTAACTGGTTAAGTACTCCTTTATATCGTAAGGTCCCCCGTCATGGCAACCGTTGAATTAAAATTTATTCATTTATTTTCAACTTTTTGGTGTTGTTTGTGAAGGGGGTTTTTTAAATTTTTAATTTTACCTGAATTAGATTCCCATCGGTTGCAGGAACGGGACCAAACCTAACCCCTCCGAGTAAGCTAAATTGCTTGTGCTAGGAGTGGGTTCACATCGGTAGTGTAATGGCCGGAATTCGAATCCGGTACCTCTCGATCATACGGCCGACTCCTAAACCACTAAGCTACCGTCAGGAATCCAAACGGGTGAATCCGTGGTTATCAGCAAGTGAGAAAATAAAAAGCCAGTCTAAAAATAAAAGTATTTAAAAGCCTCGCCGCCCTAGTTGGTCAAGATAAGAATTTATGTCGGCTCCGTAATGAGCTAATCCGTTAAATAACAGCACTAAAGCAAAGACTTGGAACAAACCCTGAGCTCGTATCTGGGGCTTTAGTTAGGGTTGTCACGTTCTTACTATTACTATAAAGAAAAATAGTACCCCTTGACTTTAATAGGCCCCTTCTTCTTCTTCGCCCAGCCTAAAACTCGGCGACTTTGACTGCACCTTCCGTAGCTTCGTTTAGGTCGGGAATCGTGCCGGTGTAGGGGCACAGTGGGCACGACAAGAGGTGGTCCATCGACTGTAGAGGTGCACCACAGTAGCAGCCACCACCTCCTGCGTCCAGGTAATCCCATTTTACCCGGTTCGCCCTACAGCAGCCGACCTGAGACCTCAACCTATTTAAGGATTTCCAGGTGGCCCATTTTGTTTCATGCCCGGGTGGTAGGCTCTCAGCAGGCTGGATGTTATCTGGACGGGGTGTATTATCCGTGAGCCACTTCTGGTACCGAGCGCTAATAGGCCCCGACGATACTGAAGCATTGCAGCTAGAACAGTTGTTGGAATTTTTAGAACTCCAACTAACCGTAACAACTGCTAGATGTTCGTATGGCTTAACGTGCTATCTCGGACGCCCAGACTAATGCAAATAACCATATTCATGCATACAAATATATGCACGGAGGCTGTCAGAAAAAAATGATTATCTATACAAATAAAAAGAGAACTTACCGATAAAGGTGAGGTCAGATAAAATAACGTAATTATTTTCAGTGTTACAAATATACTATTTCAGACAGAATACACACTGACAAAATGAGAGTATCATTTCAATCAAACTGATATATCAGGTGAAGAAAAAGGTGTGTGTGTGTACACACACCTTTTTCTTCACTCACACAACAGATATTTCTAAATTACATCATCACCAACACACAAACTAACAGTTTATATTTGAAAAAATCAAAATCTAGACTTCTTTGTTAGCGACAACCCTAAGTTACTGTAAGCACAGCAGGTTGATTTCCTCGTTTTGCACAGATGCAAGACTTTGTGTAAGCTTGTCCAGCGGTCCGCTAGAAATATTACCGCTCGTCTTTAGTGTATACTTAGATATACACAACATATTTATGTAATCTATGTTATTTTTATTTAATTTTATTTGGTAAAGTTACACCTAGTGTATATTAGATTAGCCTTAAATAATAAATAGCTGAAGACCATTAACAAGTTTCCACGAGTAACAATGGTTGTTTATACTAGAAAAACAGCACAAGAGCAGGTACCTACAGAAATTAAACATTTATATCTATCGTCCTATTAAAACCAACCACTGCAAACAATCAACTTTCGCCAAAGAACCTCCTAGCTAGTACATGCTTTAGGGTTTATCTATGATACTTTAACTGTAAATAAATATGATATACGCGAATGTTTTCGGGACACCGTTGTCTCCCCTCCCGAGGAGGGTCAGACCGTAAGGGATGGCCTTGGGTCAGCCGAGTTGCGAGGGATAGGTCGAAGACAACCTCACCTTCAGCCAGCAAGACGACTCACAGACGGCGTGCGGTTTTAGTCGGTTCGAGTCCGACATAACTCCCCCTCCAATTCCGATGGGGGAGGTATCCGAGGGCATTTCAGCAAGGAAAAAAAAATACGCGAATGTCAACACCACTTTTTGACAGATTCTATCGCGATATATTTTTTATTATTTACCGTTGAACCGACGTTTTAGCTAAGTACTTTTCAACAGCTATGTTCGCGGAGTGTCTAGGCATAATTCAGACGGTGTGAGTTTCTCACACGTTCGTGTCGATAAAGTCGTATACGATAATCACTAGCGATAATCGCCCTATCAAAGTGCATACGATTATATCATACGAGTTTCGCAAGTGACATTTCACATTATGTCTTATGTCATTGCTTTAAAATTCTGTTTAGACGGACAATATCAATATTCAATTGCGAGGCGATTCTCGCCAGGGGAGGACGAGCGAGCGACTATTGCTTAGACGATGTAACTTATTTCTCTCCTTTCGAGAATCATATTCGAGACGATAAACTCTCCTCGTCTAAACGAACATGATGGTAGTTGGCACATAGTTTGATTTAACTTTTGATTTAAATTTCGAATATCATCTAATCTTTTGGCAAATAAAATGTTAGAGTTGACGTTTCTAGACTTAATTAAAGTTTTGCGACAAAATTGTTGCAAAACTTATTGATAAAAAAAGATAAGCGTCATTGTACCTACTTACTTTTGATATAAAGGTCTAAGAATTACTCGACGCGTGTTTATTTATTTACAGATTTACTAAACCTAAAGAATTTGACTCCATTAAAAATAGACACAGTTTTCATGGGACACAAGTGTGTGTGTCACAGTCAGTATGGCAATCTGTTATTCTGTATGGCTGCGTGCGACACTATTTTTGATACCTATCTACTTTTTCTTTTATTCTTATGTTTAAGCTTTGAGTAATGTCCGTGCTATTTTGTACAGACATCTGTGCAAAAATATTGTTTTTTTTTCGGGTTTCGTACCTCAAGAAGAAAAAACGGAGCCCTTATAGGATCACTCCGTTATCTGTCTGTCTGTCTGTCTGCCCATCTATCTATCAACCCCTTTTTCTCAGGAATGTAGTAGAGGTATCAAGTTGAAATTTATACCTACCACATACTCTCATAGCTTGAAGCTGTGCAAAAATCAAACTTCTAAGCCAACGCAATCAAAATATATTTTGGTTTATATAGCTTTACTGATTTGTTTGTCCGATTTATGTTACGTAACCCTCGGTGCGCGAGTCCGACTCGCGCTTGACCGGCTTTTTCTTTAGTATGTTACAAATATGATTTCACCCTCGTACTCTAATTAGATACGATGTCACGTATCCAGACCGTGATATCTTCCATATAACGTAGAAATTTTTAAATTCTAAAAAATGCCTCATCATACTAAGTTAACGTTCAAAGACGAGGTGTCAAGAATGTCTATAGTGTCAGGGGTGTCAGGACACTGCTGACACTGCCTATTTCTGTGGAATCCGATATGAGTCTTATCAAATTATTCATAGTTGAACCGTGGCCCGTCGCTACGATTACGGCCAGACCACTGCCAATTGCGAAGCCGGCACATGCCAGATATATCAGAGAACGGTCTCTTGTGGTTTTAATATGGATTTTGTCTGGTAGGTACTTCAGGTGTGGCTAAAATTGGACTGTCTGTTTTGTAATGGCTGCATACTCTTAAACGGTGGTTACAAAATTCTCATGTGGGGTGTTATACGAGTCAAACTTACCCCGAAAGATATCAAAGCCTTGAAAATAATAGAAACCATTCAAGCTTAAAAGGATAATTCCTCATAAAAATCTACTCTATTTTTTTTTAAATTACAACTCGATGTAATGTTAAAAACAATCAGATGGTAATGTTTTTTTGAAAATTGTGTTACGAAAAAAAACCGACGTGACGGACAAGCACACGGCCCATCTGATGGAAAATGGTTACCGTGACTCATTAACGTTTGCTCACAGGAGTCACACAGTTGACATTTCATTTGATTATGACAGTTAGATTTAAAAAAAAAATTCTATTTATTTCAGATCATATTGTCCATATTGATTGTTAGTAATAGTTGTCTTAGCGCCATGACAGTTAAAATTACAAGAATTTATTAACCTATAAAAATCTAAAATAAACACTAAATAACCCTCCTAAAGCCACCCATTGAAAGGCACATAAAATACTGTTTATTTTTTCAATATACGTATGTGTTGTGCTAGCCAGCTCCGTTCAGCCAGTGCCCAGATGCGCCTAGATTAAATGAGGAGATTTAATTGGCTGGCCGCTGTCCGACAAATAGTCGCGAATTTATATACGTCTTGTGCTTACACTGTTATTTACGGTCGGATTGTGAATGGGTCACTTTGTGTTTAGGTTGGTTAATTACGTGTCTTAAGTGAACCTAGTACATTAATTTACTGTGGGGAGTCTTAGAGAGGGTCAAAATTAATGGTAGTGATACTATATTTTATAGATTTGTTCGCGAATTGATGGAATAAGACCGTACTCAGTATAGAAAAAATTGGAGAAAAACATGAGAGTGATATTGATTGATATATTAAAGGTTATCAATGGCAATTTTAATATTTTTATCCATAAAAGTAACTCTGTCTGTCTGTCTGCCTGTCTGTCTGTATGGTTACGCTGTCACGTCTAAACCACTGAACCAATTTTGATGAAATTTGGTATAAGGGTAGATTAGACCTTGAGAAAGGACATGTTTGATCGCGATACCCGACATCCACGCGGGCGGAGGCGCGGGTAAAAGCTAGTAGATCTAGAAAAGAAGGGAAAAGAAAATGGCGAAACTCTATTGTCCGTTCTTTTTATTTGTATAAGTACAGGAATCTTTTTTCTATCTGAATACCAAGTCTGGTGGTCTCCAGAGCTTGCTTAATACGGTTATTTTGACATTTACGAGAGCGATAACTTGGTTTGACCACGAGTCCGGCCTCGATTATTTGACCACCTGACCAGAGATAAATGTTTTCGTCTCTGGTCAGTGTGTTAGAGCGTCAACGTCAGAGTCTGGTCAGTTTTGTGACGTTGACTTGGGTCCCGAAAATCTTAATGGCTACAAATACGATGTAAACTTAGTCCATAATATATTTTTTTTACTATTTCTATAAAATACTGCACCACGTACACAATCCTAGTACACATTTAATTTAAAAAAGAAAACTAAATGTAACTTGTTCCAAACTAGCTTGGTTTCGAATTCTCTAACCGTACGACTCTAGAATAAAATTAATTAGAGAATGTCTCTAAACAATTGTCGCGTGGACATCCATCTGCGACGAACAAAGCTCTGGTGCAGCTGCGAGACTAAATTGAAAATGTCCTCGGAGCTCATTAGGAAACGTCCTGGCTCCACGACACTTTGTAATTACAAAAAGTATTAAATTGAATTTTTTGGAGCCAGGGGAACTAGACACTTGGCGTGCGCCAGGGAAAAAATTGTTTAGACTAGATATTTTTGTAATTAAAAGAAGATGGTTCAAAAAGCTTTAAATGCTTGGAAAAAGAGATTTTTTGAGTTGAAAGCCTGTTAAGATGTGTATTATTTTGGCTTTGGGTTGTTATTCCTTGTGCCTCTTACGTAAAACGCTAGGTACCGACTGGAAACGAAAAAAATACACTTTGTTTTAAAGCATCATTGGCATTGTACGATCCGGAGAATAGCACGATAATTTCTGGCTATGATTTTTATATTTATACTAGCTTTTGCCCGCGGCTCCACCCGCGTGGATGTCGGTTCCCGGCAATTATTCGAATTATTCTCACCTTTTAAACCTTCCCTAGACCTCCACGAACATTTCAAGACCAAGATAAGATAAATCCGTTCAGCAGTTCTCGAGTTTTAGCGAGACTAACGAACAGCAATTGATTTTTATATTATAGATGTTTGCACAAATATTTTCAACAAGTGGTAATTAAACTCGCAACTTCTGATACAGCATTTCGTAAAATAACTTCACAAAGAAAATATTTTACCAAAAAGTAACATTTTAAAATAAATGCTGATAAAAATGGCTCACCAAAATGAGCTTCGGCAAAATCGCCGATAGATGGCAAAAACTGGCTTTTCTTTTGTGGCCAGAGGAAATTGAAGAGAGTAATCACAACCTATTGTTTTAATTGAATCGGCGCCATTGAATAGATTGCGTCGGTTCCAAGTAAATTGAAGTGTAAAGTTGGACGGAATGGGATAGCTGACGAAGATTGGTGGGCTCTGGTGAGGGGAGGTGCCGACAGTTTCTGAGTAATGTATGTACTTTGTTAGTTACGTCGTTTTAGTGGGGTTTTAGGGTTTAAATTATGTTGAAGGCATCTTAGATACCTACCTACATACAGCGTGAATATTTTGGGGAGCGTTGGTGGTCCAAACCGAAACTTTGAGGAACTATTCCTCTGATTGTTTATAATTCTGGATTTAAAAAGTAGTCATAGAAGTCTTGGGACAGATTTTGATAATAACTAAAATTGCACTATTTGATTTTGAAAAATGAATATTGCTAGTCAGGAATCGCGCCCTTTATTTCGAAAGAAAAGAAAAAATATACTCATACTAGCCTTTGCCCGCGGCTCTGCCCGCGTGGATGGCGGTTATCGCGACCAAACATAGCCTACGTCCTTTCTCAAGGTCTAACCTATCCTTATACCAAATTTAATCAAAATCGGTTCAGTGGTTTAGGCGTGAAAGCGTAACATACAGACAGACAGACAGACAGACAGACAGACGGAGTTACTTTCGCATTTATAATATTAGCACAGTATAACGAGAGATCTTACAGTAGTTCATCGCGTTTGATGTTTGCGGAAATGCCGCCTTTTGCAGTTTTGTCAGGGTTGTCACTTCAGTTTATATATATAATTTTTCTGTAATATATATTCTTTAGATAACCCCTATTCGTTCTCTTTGTTCTGTCAAGGCACATCAACTCACGCTAATTTATATTACTAGGTGATGCCCGCGGCTCCGCTCGCATGGATGTCGGCTATTGCGACTTTTGGTTATATCTCCGGTTCTACTAAACCAATTATGATCAAGCAAACGTAATATTTTAAGTCTGAGTTTTTGGATTTTGATTTCGATTTTGGTTTCAAATTTGATTTTGTTTTCGATTTCGAATTTCTATTTCGATTCCGACTTGAATTTGGATATTGATTCGGGTTCGGGTTCGGGGTTGGATTCGGATTCGAATTCGAATTTCGGTAATCGCCGGGATCGCTAAACTGATGATATATTCTTAAGGAGCATATACACGATCAGTTCGCCTGCAGTTTCAAATCGTATCGGGTGGCCTGCAGTCCTAAGTCAACAGTTCCCACACACGAAAGCGATATTGGCCTGGCGGCCATGCCCTGCTGTCAGTTTTGCGGCTACACACGATCAGTTGGGAGTCGACAGTTTCCCATCGTATGATTACCTGCCGGCAATTGTCTGCTATCGGACTTGACGACCATGTTATCGACGATCAAAGATGGCGGACTTGAAATTAAAAAAAACTAATCGAGGTTTTCGGGGTGACTAATTACGTATAATAAAATCCATTGAGCGATCCAAGATGGCGGACTTGAAATTTCCCACAAAGTCAACATGAGCATCGTTTTGGAGGTTTTAGAGTTGCTGATTACGAATATATCATCCATCCAGTCATCTTGGATTGCTACATGAATAACATATTCGTAATCAGCAACCCCGAAAACCTTGAAAACGATACCCGTATCGATTTTAGTAAAAAATTCGAGTACGCCATCTTGGATCACCAAATGGATGTTATATTCGCAATCAGCGACCCCAAAAACCCTGAAAACGATACCCATATCGATTTTGGTAAAAATTTCGAGTCCGCCATCTTGGATCGCGAAATGGATGTTATATTCGCAATCAGTGACCCCAAAAACCCTGAAAACGATACCCATATCGATTTTTGTGAAAATTTCGTGTCCGCCATCTTGGATAGCTAAATATAGAAAACGAAAAAATAAAACAATTTTAACTAATAAAACGAGCCTTGAAAAAAAACATCACGTGATTAGTGTGATTTCAAAAATGAGACAGCCCTGAATCCTTAGTACCGAGTAAAATGTATGGGCGTACCGAGTAATACCCCGTCCCCCACCACCCCTCTCCCCCCGCACGATTGCTCTGTCTAGACGGCTTCGTTGACCGACTGTATGTAGTATGAATCGTTAGACTGTGATATTAGTATGGATTAAATAGTGTCACAAGTAGGTTAAGAATTTTGGGAAGCAATAAATAACATACTACGGTATCAAGAAACTTGAAAAAAAAAAACTAAAATAATGTAAAAATAAAGTAGATACTATTGAATTTATATTCAGAGAAGGAGACCCTTTATAATTAATGCTGCGTAGATTAATATATCCTTCATATTATGTTGATCGATCGTATGTCACATTTAAGAATATAATTCACAGTAAGCTGTATAAATGTGTGTTCTGTTCAGAAACAGCATTGTTTGCAAATATTATATATATTACGTTGTCATGTAACCGGTAAATTGCGTATTTATTTGAATCGCTCTCTAAGGGAAATTCGAGTGTATATATTTTTATTGTCCGCTCCTACGACTTTATTTAGCTTGGATCACGAAAATCTTGTGATAATAGAAGAATATCGTTAAAAGAGTACTTCCGCAATAGTTTTTGGAGTACCATTTTATATAGGTTTTGCGCCATGGTTTGAATTTCTAAATCTGCGGTAGCCTAGTGGTATGGGTAATGGACTGCTGAGACGAGGTCTCGGGTTCGATCCCAGGTTTACCATGGCACACACCAATGACTTTTCGATGCTTTTCGAAGTTATGTGTGTATTTATCGCAGGTTTATAAGTGCCCGGTTAATGGCAATAGGCTCGCCACCTATAACATTGGGACCTAAACATAAACTGGCGAAATGTGGGTGCTAGCACCTCTGCCTACCCCTTTGGGGAATACAGGCGTGAGTTTATGTTAAGTATGTTATGTTATGAGTTTCATACAAGCCAAATTTCCTTTTCTACTATAGTTTACGCTTACACACACAAAAAAAAAACATACTCTATGTTGACGTAGATTTTTCGAATCTCCTGGACCATACGAGTACCTACCACTTGTTTATAATTCCTTTTGTCCCATCACAAAGCCTTCCCGGGTACTGAAGGCCCAAAAATTCATATATCAATTATCCCCTTTCAGCATACTCATTAAAAATTCTTTCATAAGATATTTTCGGTGTGCCCGTCGTCACAACGCTATATCTATTTTAAAGGGGATATTAGATATTAACATGAGATATTTCGGGATGGAACTTGGGTTTTTGTATCCGCGTAAAACTCATTAACGGTAATGATTAAGGGTTTTGCGGTTGAAAGGTTAGAGTTGAGTCTGTAAACTGTAATGGGAGGTGGCCGATTGGAAACTCAGAGATTATATTTATATAAAACTTTGTATTTTAACTTTATATTGTTTGGTTCACTTTCACGAGAAAGACAATAGTATGCAATAATAATAACGGGAATCAACGCGATCATGGTATACGTGGTATACAGTCAGCCTGTGACCACGGCCGGTGTAGGCTGGTCGAAACGTCAGGCAAATCAAAGGTATGTACTTACGCCATGATCGCGTTAATTATCCCGTTATAATTATTGTATATCATGGAACGTGAGAGATTAAAAGTTAGAATAGAAGTATGTGTATAAAGTTGGACCTCTATGGGTCTGGCGGTCTGACCCGCAATCCAAAGAGAAGAGTAGGGTTGATCTGGGACCACAGAGATCTGGAAGGCCATTCTTGCTCCTTTGCTTCCTTTATCTCCCACCTGTAGGTTGGGGTTCACTTGGACCCCAAAGATCTCGGAATCCATATATTATTCCTTTTCTTTCTTTTTTGCCCACTTATAGGTGTTTATTCAAGTACCTACCTTTGCTTCATATTGGATTTGATGAAAATCAAACGAAATATCGAGAAAAATGATAATAAATTCTTATACACATAAAATAAAGCGTGATAGAATCCTTTAAAATTTGTTAAAGTACAGGGTGTAGATAATAATTAGTATATACTTTAAACAGTCCTATTTTATTTAATGTAAGCTTATTTTCACTATTTAGCATAACCCTGTTGACTCAAATAAATAAAGCTGCGTACACAATATTTCGCAAAACGCCCGAGTCAGTGCTAAGCAATGTGAACGTGCTTAGGCGGAGTGTACACAGGTACGAGTCGTAATCTCCGAAAAACACGCGAATTCGTCATAACTCGTAAGCTCGTTTGTAAAGTACGCACTTCACTAAAAATTGACGTGTGGTACAAATCACAGGAGGTGGTAGAGATAGCCACGCCTATCGTAATACCTACCCTGTTTCTGTTGTACTATGTGGAATAGCTCCAAAGTGAACGAAAGTGAAGAAAAAATCATTTCAAGTATTTGTGAGTGCACTGAACGCTCTAAATTACTTCCTGTCAGATGATATCTAAACAGGAATATAGAGTAGAATGTCTTGTTACGTCGACCGACCCCAAACACTTGGTATAGAGGCTGTTAGATAATGCAACCATCCTTACCGAATCTTAGCGCATTTAATCTTGGTCACGTCCGAGACCTTAAGGACCGGCGCCCAGTGGTGGCATCGGCAAGCATCAGGATTTGTATTTGTCGAATACCAATAGATCATATTGTTATAGATATAAGATTGAACTTTAATGGCTAACCATACCGCTGCAGAATGCCGATCGATGCCGACGATAGTCGACAATCGCTATCGAAATTTCAATTTTCTGATGATAGTGATAACATCTATTAAGCTCGGCCAAAAAATCCTGAAGCTCACCGATCCGGGTAATGACCGCCGGCCCTAAGCCATCCACCTTGCATGGTGTTTAGTATACCTACAATTGAAACCACTGGCACGTATATTCTTCTATGACGTTAAGCCAGCAGTCCGTAATAAAAACATGTTTATGAATAATGTGCTCAAAATTAAGTCGGTTAATGATCTTAATATCTAGATTTTCCTTCCTTCCTGTTTAGGGATTTTTATAATAGTTGTTACACTTTTTTAGTTCGGAGTTAGTATATTTAATACAATTTAAATCAATAAAATAGTTCAATTAGCCCTTAATCCCTTAGTTTTAAGATCATTTTTAGACTTTGTAGTCAAGACTGGCGAAATGTAGGTGCTAGTAGCTCTGCCTACCCCTTCGGGGAATACAGGCGTGAGTTTATGTTATGTTATGTTATGTTATATGTAGTCAAGATATTTCTGGTACATCGAAATCTGTTGAATGAATTTTACAGCATTAAGTATGCTAAGTATACAAATCGAATACATGGGAAAAAATGAACCTGCTCGCCTCAAAGACAGTATCAAAAAAGAAGGGAAATTATAATCACATCGGGCGTGTCTCTGTAGCTGAGTTGGCCAAGCATTCCCCCTAGGGCACGCCGTAATAGCGGCGGTAAGACCCATCATGTAGGAATGGATAGAGAGGCCACACGGCAGCCTCTCGTACCGGCTGACGCAGGTGATTACCGGACACGGGTGTTTCGGGAGTTACCTGTGTCGGATCCGGAAGGAGCCAACGTCCGAGTGCCATCACTGTGATGCGAGCGAGGACACAGAGCTGCACACGCTGACCGAGTGCCCGGCGTGGGATACGCCGAGGCGGGTCCTAGTGGCGGCTCTAGAGGTGGGAGTCCTCACACTCGTCACATTGCTCACAGCGATGGTACGATGCGCAAACGCTTGGGGTGCGGCCGCCTCCTTCTGCGAGCAAGTAATGCTCAAGAAGGAGGCGGCCGGTCGGGTCCGGACCAGACTCCGGGCCCGGGAAGCCCGTGCAGAGCGAAGGCGAACCGGACGTCGGAGGTCGCAGAACGACCTCCGTCCTCCATGAGCGCTGGCCTGGGGGTGACCGGTGGAGCCGCCTGTCACCCTAGCAGAAGCAGGCCGTGGCGGCGGCGCAAAGTGCGCCTTCCCGTAACCGGGGCTAGATGGGGACATTTTGGTCCCCACAACCCGAAGGGGGCCAAAAAAAAGCATTCCCCCTGTAAGCGAAAGATTGCGGGTTCGAGTCCCGCCCGAGGAGTTTAATTTTTTTTTTTTTATGTAGGACACGTCAATTTGACTTCACCTCGCCTGATGTTAAGCTAAAGGCAAAGTCTCGGAAAGAGGGTCACCATCGGAAACATGTACCATGTTAACAGTGGTGGCACTCAGCTTGCCGGCCTCGTTAGATGCCTTTTCACGTCCCGCTTTAAGGACCCATTCTTCCCTATGTATTCGATTTTATCTGTTACTAAAGTGGCCATACGTACATACACACTATTTAGACAGGCGATTTCTAGTCGCAACATCCTATCGCTTGTACCACACGTTATAGCGTGATGTCGCACACAATCCCTCATTAAACCGACACGACGCACATCGCATTACCGCGACAATTTGTACTGCGCTCTTATTCACCCTATTTGTACCTGTTTGTACCTATTTGGTAACACTATCTGCAAAACGAAGGGTGTGGGTACCATAACCATGAAATTAAAAATATTCGTGGCTACAGGTGGTAGAGCCCATGTTATCTCATCATGAAAATGACGGTGAAGAAGGATCAAAAATAGAAGATCATGTTCAGATTTTGAAGTTATTTGTATTTATTTATACTGGAGATTGATGGCACTTGGTGGAATCTGCTACACATATTGAATAACACACTTGTACTTTTCCACTAAGTTTATTTTATTTCTAAACTTGACCGGTTTCGCCTTACGGCATTCTCAAAGGTTTATATTGATGTTGATATTTGTATTTGTTGAAAATGTATTGGGCCTTTAAGTAGGTTTTTATTTTTTTTTACCTCAAAATGATTTACTACGCGTCTACTATAAACGCTGATTGCTATTTGGGACCATAATACAGCGTTACAAAAGGTATACTGAGGTAGTTTGGATTGTTTGGACTTAATACAATAGGTACGTATTGTATTGAGTGCATTATATACCAAGTATGTAATGCTGGGAAGCACGATTGTAACGCCCCTGGTGTTACACTCGTCCATAGATCAGCCTCCGTGGCGTGGCGGTAGTGCACGCGACTGCCACGCAGGAGGCACGGGTTCGATTCCCGCTCAGTGCAAATATTTGTATGCATGAATATGGCTATTTGCATTGGTCTGGGTGTTTCTATATATAATATGTATGTATTTATAAAAAAAAAAAAATTAAAAAAAAAAGTATATAAGTATGTTTATCCGCATTCTAGATTCCATAACACAAGCTATAAAAGCTTACCATGGGTCTAGATAGCGTTGTGTAGAATGTTGTGGAATATTATTTATTTATTATAGATAACTACTTTCCATCAGGTAGACCGTGTGCTTGTCTGCCACCTAAACGAAAGTTTCTTTAGGGCTGGCTACACGAGTGTAAAGCCCCTGGTGGTGCACATCCATAGGCGATGGTAAGCACTTTGCATTAGGTGGGCCGTGTACTTGTCCGCCACCTAAGTGGCATAAAAACAAGCTTGGAATGAAATTTGAAATCAAACAATTAATTTGGTCAAAGAAATTAAAATGAAAATCTTTTTTCAAAATTGACAACAGATTTTCATTTTAATTTCTTTCAATCAAATTTCGTAAATCGAATACATAGGGAAAAATGAAACTACTCGGATGGGACTCGAACCCGCGATCTTTCCTTTACGGGGGAATGCCTTGACCAACTCGACTACCGAGACACGCCCGATGTGATTAAAATTTCCCATCTATTTTCATCTTTAAGGCGACAGTGAAAAAAAATAGTAAAGTTTTATGTAGGTACATACCTTTTTCAGCAATTATTTTATCTACATATACATACATTACGTACAATAAACAAAACCGCGGCATTAAAAGCAACCCTTTCCCGTTCTTTTACATTTTAAGTCTTCCCCGACCCAGGATTTATATTCAGCGGGCACTTCAGTGTACTCGAGAGGCCCATAAATTACGCCGCAGAGGTCTGAGCCCAACTTTTCCCGGGTACGATGTACCCCTGGGTGGGTCAGACCCGCCCACTACCCGCAGGCGACCAAGGAGCCCGGTCGGACGGGGGAAGATGAAAGAACATCCTATATATCTTTTTCGATCGTTTCATTTAGCTCTGTTTTTGTAACTGATGAGATGTTGTTCATTACTGTACCTACCTATGTATAAATAGCTTTCGCTGTTATTAATGTACAGTTAAATACAGAAGTAGCTAGGAATATTGTATAAAATATATGAATTCGTTGATTCTTATCCATTAAGATAGGAAAAAGTGAATCGCTCAGGTGGGACTCGAACCTTTCCCTTACAGGCGCTTTAACCACTAAGCCACCTATATTAATCGATTTGAAAAGGTTCTGCTTTAAAATTTCATTCAAATTGTTGATGCTTTTATTCCCTAGTTAAAATGCTTTATACATATTTTAGTGTTAAGTAACTTTTGCGGTATACTGTACGTAATTTTATTTCTAAGAGTACACTTAGTTAATGTCAGTTATCATCATCTTCATCACAGCCTTACCCTGGTCGTATCCAATGACTGTACGGTTGGTGATAGAGCTCAGTGAAGTCCCTTTTACTCTTTCTATGATTTGGCTAATCTTGGCTTTTACAGGAGTGACAACCGACGAAAGCGTGCGCCAGAGCTTCGCCCGTTAAGTACCCTGCTTCACTAGGAGCCGTATCCAAGCAGTTTGTATTGGAATGGCCGGTGGCCAAGCTGTCGCGTCGCCAAGTGAGTGAGGTGTGCATATGAGTGGCTTATCTTATTGCCCAGCCTAATTAATATAATTAAGAATATTATGATAATTATTTTAACTATAATATTTGCATGTACCTAGTAAATTATGTTAGCTGTAGTTAGTAAGTACTTTTTTTTAATTAAAAGAATAAATAACATAACATAACATAAACTCACGCCTGTATAGGCAGAGGTGCTAGCATCCACATTTCGCCAGTTTTAAATAAATAAATAATAAATAAATAAATATACATTTTAATACTAACTGCTTGAACACCGTGGCTTGCCCATGGCGTCCTAGTGAGGCAGGGGACTTACAGACAAAGGTGGCTTGGCCCGAGGATTTTATTAGATCTCCATACACCCAAGCCCCGTAGGTATTAAAGTTTTATTTTCTCATTAAAACACACACACACATAATTATAGTCTCAAACCATGTCCCATACGTAATCAAGTTAAGTAATCAGGTTTTGGGCCAGTACAGGGTCACTTGATTAAAATGTATGTTGTAGACCAAATAAAGAGGGTTTTATTTGCCAGAGGTCCCTGAGGCGACAAGCGGCGGGATAAATAAGGGCCTCCGCTCATTACTGCGGAGTATTTGTGAGGAGATGAGGGTATGTGGAGTGTAATGATGCGTCTTGTTTGGATGTGATGGAATTTATATTCGTGACGAATATTTTATGTGAAATAACTTGTATTGAGTAAGACACTTTGTACTTTTCCACTATATTTTATTTTTAGTGAAAATTATTATTATTATTTTTTCCACAATTTTTTTTTAATGTCTTACTCAATATCTGTAGCAGATTCCACCAAGTAATAAATAAATATTTTCCCAACATTCTACACAACGCTATCTAGACCCTTGGTAAGCTTAACTAGCTTGTGTTATGGAATATAGAATGCGGATAAACATACTTAAATATATATTTGTATTGTGTTTTTTGTGTGTGTGTGTGTGTGGAATATTTATTAAAAAAAATATATATATATTTTTTTTTTGTAAATACATACATTATACATAGAAACACCCAGACCAATGCAAATAGCCATATTCATGCACACAAATATTTGCACTGAGCGGGAATCGAACCCGCGCCTCCTGCGTGGCAGTCGCGTTCACTACCACGCCACGAAGGCTGTGCCAGCAATCAACAGTGTAAACAGAAATAACTTGTCTTTATGTTAAATCACGCTGTATATCCTGAAGGACGGCATTTATATTCAATTTACATAAATCTAAGGTAATTTAAAGCCAAACTAAGCATAGCTCGTAATCACCATTCTCTGAACCTTTTTCCTACTCAATTGGGGTCTGCTTCACTTCTTCAATATTTTTCGTGAAGCGACTTTCATATGACCTCCACCCCTTGTGATCTTTGCATGTGACATTGGTTCTAAATGCGGAAGAACATACTTTTTATACAGGCAAAGAAATATAAAAATTGCGACCGCTGCTAGGACGACCGAAATAAGTTTGCTAGCAAGAAAAAACTTATTAGATTTTTATAGGTTTATGATTAGCAAATGGGTAACCTGCTAAGTATCACACTGATATGGCATCTATTATTATTTTTTATACGTGCAAATCATTCTATTCGGTTAATTAAAGTAAAGCTGAGACTTTCGAAATAGCGCTATCTGTTATTTCGAAAGTCAAAAAATAAATAAGTATTAGGTTAACCTTTGCCTTTATACGCATTACACCACAAAATTAATAGGAATTGGATAACATTTAACATTTAATTCTGAAAAATAAAAATATTTTTTGTTTTATAACTTAATTCAAACACAGAAACTTACACAAAGCGAAACAATGGCCGATCCTTATCACCGCCACTTGGAATAACAAAAAACAATTCTACACCGAAAAAAAAACATAAAAAAACAAAAGGTTAAAAGTTGTCCTTATTTGAATTTTCATTAAAACTTTCTCCCGTCAGGAACAAAGAACATTTATATTAAAAAACTCCGGCCACGGCCAGATATTTATCTGTAGACTCGAGTGCGGAGCCGAATTTCAACTTTAGGTAAAAGAGTTTACTGGACAATGACAGAGGGGACAGTTCATTGCAAATTTGGTAGAGAACTTCAGTGTTTATACCTACTACTAAGGTGGTAGGTGCAAATGGTTTAGGAACACGTTATTGTTCCCTAAATAGCAACAGGTTTTACACAAAGAACTAAAAATATTTTTTACTAGCTTTTGCCCGCGGCTCCGCCCGCGTGGATGTCGGTTATCGCATAGCCTATGTCCTTTCTCATGGTCCAATCTACCCCTGTACCAAATTTCATTTATATACTTGTAATACTTTTGTATACAATTATGGGCTGGCTTACGGGCAGGTATAAAAAAATGATGTATGAGATAGATAGATAAATTTTTATTGTATACCAGTTATACAGTAAATGTATGGACAATGCATGACATTATGTACAAATGGCGGCCTTATCGCTAAGAACGATCTCTTACAGGCAACCTTTGGTTGAGGCTCTACTAAGACCTACAGGCCAAGTCAACCTCACCTGCTTATTGACCAACGAGGCATTTAGAGCAGACTTTCCTTTCCCTTATAAACTGAATAAAACGAGTGTGGGCATTTGTGCCGACTTTCACCAAGCCAAAAGAGGAGTAACAGACTTCGGTAAAAACTTAGAATTTCAATCGCCTGCAATGGGGAACAAGGCCAATATGGTAAATAATAAGCTGTAGGTATAAAAAGCAGACACTACACCATTGTGCCTACCTACTTGCTCGTCCGACAAAAGTACCTACATCCGCATCTGCGATGAGTTGGTCACCTCCCAACTCATTACCGCCCGCCCTGCGCCACAAGACCCGCCCCGTCCACCACTGACTAACTTCTACACACCCAGGGTTGACAGCAACTGGCCCTCAAGATGGGATTGAATACTTTTCAGGCATATAAACTTTTGATCTATAGCATTTAATGGACGTTACTACAGTATAATTAATTACCAGGGCTTTTCCAAATTTTCGTAATAAACCTTTGTCCTGTAAGGTAACACTAGCCAGGTTAACAAATAAAATATCGTGGCAAACTATAAATGTATTCATTATATTTTTCAGACAATCAATGGATTTGGATCAGGTGCGATCCAGTACCGGTCGAATAGATTTGTGAAGCTATTGAAATTATTGATTTAAGAATGAATTGTCAGTTTTAAGTGATTTTTACTGTTTTGCTGCACCTTAATTACATAGCTTTTTTGGTTTTGTATTAATGCAAATTGGAAAATAAAGAATGTTGAAATCTGAAAAGGTAGCTTCTTAAATTTATGTTAATTTCATAACATTTCAGATATAAATATAGTTTTATTTAATGTAAATAAAAAAATAACAACGTTACAGCACAACCCTGTATTTGACCGCTCTCAACAACGACCCACAACTTTAAGCATTCCCACTTGAATAGAAACTTTTTTGAACCACACCCTATATTAAAATGTTCTAATTTTAAACTTTTTATAAATTACTTACAACCCTTGCTCAATTGCCGTCTGTAAGGCCTAGTAAGGCCCAGTAACGCTTATTAAGGCCCGGTAATTAGATTTTGGGCCGTGCGATTTGTAGGCTGATGAAGAAAAGTTACGATTGGGGCGGAAATAGGATGCTTCGTGTAAGGGCGGGATATTAGGGTGGGAAACGACTCGGAAAAGAATTGATTGAGTTAAATTTTGAATGTTTTTTTAAAGGATATTATATAATCTTGTTTCATGTGGAATTAACTTGATGAACGTATTTTTGCAAATATATAGTTGAGACCAACATGGTTGACTCGCTGTTCATAGTATAGTTTTTTTTTTATATATTTGGTCCGTCAATTGCACCCCGCTAGATGGCAACAAAGCTGAAGTGCAGTCCAGAAGATACAGACCTCCATTCCCGGTGCCATTGAACGTAAAATGGTGGTCCCTAACTTGACGGCCTTGATAGATGCCTTTTCACGCCCCGCTTGAAGAACCCGGGACTGTAAGAGGAGGGAAACACGTATGTGGGCAGAGCATTCCAGCTCTTTATCGTGCGGCAGAGGAAAGAGCCCCCAAACCGTTTAGTGCGAGATGGTATGGATTCCACCGTGTGTGGAGGGCACCGCAGACCAGCACGTGTTGTTCTGGATAGGAAGGGAGAGGGTGGGATCAGTTGAAATAACTCCTCAGAACACTCGCCGTGGTAGAGGCGGTAGAAAACGGCCAGAGAGGCAACGTCTCTACGCAACTGCAGAGGTTCCAAGGTGTTGGTAACCTCAGGATCACCTATGATACGAACTGCACGTCGCTGCATTCTGTCAAGAGCGTCTAACAGGTATTGCGCGGAACTATCCCAGAGATGAGAACAGTATTCCACACAAGAGCGAATCTGTGTCTTGTACAAAAGAAACTGCTGCTCCGGCGTGAAAAACCTCACCTATTTATGTGATATACATAATCATGGCCCAAAATATTTACAAACTTTTACAGAGTTAGGTAAGTAAAATCCATCCTTTTAAATCAAACGTTACGAATAAGGAGTAAAGTTTATTTCTCTTCGCAAAAGTTTATTTAGATTGAGCGAGCGAGTACGATTATGGTGACCGTAGTCTGTGCCGTAGTTCAGAAGACTTCACTGACAGCTTCATACTATTCAGTGAGATGCAGAATATTGACATGCCATAACACAATAAAATCCTACTTCTTATACTACTTTATATAATTATAAATAAGTAAGTATTAATTTAGATATTTGTTACAAAATCACTCGCAAATGGCTTAGTGCCAAAATGTATTACAGGAATAGATTATATAGTTTGGACTAACATCGACTACATTTTAATTACCAGAATAAGACAAGAACTGCATGCTGACCGAGCCAAGGGTAACATTAAATAGGTAAAAATAAAAAATAGAACCCTTATGTAGCTCATATCTAAATTATTTTTAACAATTCTCTAAAGTTCTACTGCTACCAATAATTACGACATATCGTTACTTTTGGCTGTGTAGTCTAGCGTTCAAACCGCAGCGCTTCCCCGCCCGTCTGCGAAGGTAAGTAAGGAAGCGTGAACGAATCCGCCATAGCTGAGGATGGTAACTTTTGTACAATTACCGCACGCCGCGCCCGCGCACCGCCCCGCGGTACCGTCCGCAAAACAGATCAAACGGTTACCTACTTAGATCTGACAATAAATTTCAGGCATTCATACTTTTGATTGGTGGCAATGACGGCATTGACAGCCTCTGTGGCGTGGCGGTAGTGAACGCGACTGCTACCCAGGAGGCGCGGGTTCGATCCTAGCTCATTGCAAATATTTGTATGCATGATTGAAATTTTACAATCCATCCGGCTCTCCACTATCAATAGGTAGTATAGCCTAGTGGTTAAGAAGTTGGCTTTAGAATCAAGAGGTTCTGAGTTCGATTAGTTTCAGTTACATTTCATTTTTTAATTTTTTTGAGTCCGAATTCTGACCAATCTGAAGTTACGCTTAAAACAAGTAAATTTAGTTCAGCTGGAAGGATCACAGAAATACTATTCTTTTCAGCAACTAGTATTTTTTTAAGAGAAGTAGGATCCAAAACTCCTTTTTTTTCATTTTTAATTTAATTGTTTTAATGCAAATAAATTGAATTGAATTGAATTGAATTGAATAAAGTGGTAGGTATGTCACCGTCTTTGATGGTTATCACTTTTTTATCACGACAGTATGACAGATAGTACGGAGGCACGTAAACAATTTAAATACATATGACAGAGATAGGCAGAAATAGATAATACGTGTGAAGTGTGAGGTATTACCTAAATATACCTATATGCTATAAAATTTCATTAAAAATATCTATTTCTGTCTATTTAGGTATGTCATACGTATTTGCCAATTTTCGTGCAACATGTGTGTGTGCTTATTTACGATATAGCGCTAAAACACCTAAAATATAAGTATCATGTTCCAATGTATAATGTTCCCATAAATGTTCCAACTATCGGTACTATCACCCACTTTTCTGCTGACGGTACTCTCAGAAGTTGGCCACAAATGAGTTATAGCCTCGAAAGGCTAGAAACGCTGTCTAACTTTGCACTTTGGCCGTATTTTACACATAATGGTTATATATGAGGGGTTAAACTTTCATACTGCGCGCACTAATTGAGAGTGCGTCACGTCTGGGACTCGAACCCGCTAACTTCGTGTTAAATAGTTCCGTAGTGGAGGAAATTAGATTCGTGGGTAACTGGTAGATAGTTGCAGTAACTTTGTGTATAGATTATTGCAGATATATGACAAGACCTGCTGAATGATAGACAAAGCTCTGTCGCGGACTTTTTTTAAAAAGTAATATAAGTAACCGAAATTACTGATATTCCTTCTAACCTTTTTAGCTTTTATCTCAGAGTTAGCAGGTAAGACGGTAGTCGCTCCCATAAAACTAGACCTAGAACTAGACCAAGAGGACGACCAGACGAAATAATATCATACGAAAATCAAAATCAAAATCTGTGGTAGCCTAGTGGTATGGGTAATGGACTGCTGAGACGAGGTCTCGTGTTCGATCCCAGGTTTACCATGGCACACACCAATGACTTTTCGATGCTTTTCGAAGTTATGTGTGTATTTATCGCAGCTTTATAAGTGCCCGGTTGATGGCAATAGGCTCGCCACCTATTACATTGGGACCTAAACATAAACTGGCGAAATGTGGGTGCTAGCACCTCTGCCTACCCCTTCGGGGAATACAGGCGTGAGTTTATGTTAATGTTATGTTATGAAAATCACTCAACTTAATAAAGTTATTTACATTATTACTTAACACGAAATTCCTAACACAAAACTGAAAACTATTCTAATTTAGATTTCAGATAACATGTGGGAACTTTCATGTAACATTTGCACCTATTACCGTCCTACGTTCAGAACTAAAATCGTAATAATTCCTAACTACGTCCGTCTGATAAAATGAACTGTTTAATTTCGACGTTGGCACATTCTGCCTCTCTCAGAATATTTTAGCTGAGAATTAATGTTTGGATGTAAGCACTAGTTTGTCGAGTGTATCCATTTCTGTTACATGAGTTTGAAAATTAGATTCGTTGGCTGGTTTTACGCTTGCAAATAATTTTGTGCATGAATACCTACATTAACATTGTTCTTCTGTCAAATCGACGGCACTTTTACTTTTATTTTTATAAAGGACACGCCAATTTGACTTCACCTCGCCTGATGTTAAGCTAAAGGCAAAATCTCGGAAAGAGTGTCACCATCGTAAACATGTACCATGTTAACAGTGGTGGCACTCAGCTTGACGGCCTCATCAGATGCCTTTTCAAGCCCCGTTTAAAGGACCCGGGACTGTAGGAAGAAGGAAACACGTGAACTGGCAGGGAGTTCCAGGTCTTAGTGGTGCGGTATAGGAATGAGTCACTGAAATGCTTGGTTCTAGCAGGTATACCCTGCACTGTATACGGATGGCATCTTAGCCCTGCACGTGTCGTTCTGTGAAGAAAGGGAGAGGGTGGACTAATTGGAAGAGCTCATCAGAACATTCACCATGGTAGGTACGATAGAATACTGCCAAAGACACAACATCTCTAAGCATCTGCAAAGGCTCGAGGGTGTTCGTGACCAAATTTTGTTTCGCCAGTGTGGTGCTACCTGGATTGCGTTCTCGGAGGCACTCATAGGTATGCAGCACATGTTAGCAGGTGGGCCATGGTCTGTGGAGCAACTCCACAATCACACCGTAGGTCCGCGTCAGAAACTCCGATCTGCGTTCGAAGTCTATTTAGGAACTTTCCGGATCATAAGGAATCGGAAGGGGTAGAAAGGAGTTGGTGTGCTGTTTCTATGGAAAACATGTACTACGTATGTACTTATTTACAAAAAAAAAGGTTCTATACAAGTATGTTTATCTGTATTCTAGAATTCCCAATAAAAGCTATTTAAGCTATGCTTACTATTGATATGGTGGGTAGTTTTGTGTGAAATGTCGTAAAATATTTATTTATTATGAACTATGAACTAACTTTTGTCCGCGGCTCCACCCGCGTGGATGTCGGTTATCGCGACCAAACATAGCCTATGTGTTAATCCAAGGTGTCAGCTAACTCCATACCAAATTTTATTAAAACCGGTCTAGTCGTTTAGAATAACGAACATCCATCCATCTATCTATACTTAGAAATTTTCGCGTTAAAAATATTTAGTAGGATTGATCATCCATTGATGGTGTGGCTCCAACCGCATTGATGTTGCTGTTGGTATTTTTCTTTCGGTTGTACTCAACAGATTGCAATCAAAATATATACGGCAGATTTTAAGTCTGCCCAAGACCTTTCAAATAAAAAAATCTAATCAAAATCCGTTCCGAAGTGTTTGCATTCATCGCAATAACACAGACTTGAGTTCAGAATCGTTAATTTAACGTGACCATAGTATATTTTTATATATCTTCAATGTATAGACACAACTAAATTATAATTTAACTAGCCGACCCCGTGAACTTCGTACTGCCAATTTCTTTCCGCCCGCGTGGAGTCCAGTCCCGTTTCCGCTACACCCTCTACTGTATTAAGCATATATTATACATATAAACCTTCTTCTTGAATAACTCTATCTATTAAAAGAAACTGCTTTAAGATCTGTAGCGTAGTTTTGAAGATATAAGCATACATAGGGACGGACAGACGCAAAAAGCGACTTTACTTTATACTATGAACTGATAAAAGCATAAATACATTTTTGACCTTATTATTCTCGTTCAACCCCTTCTAAGTATATTACCATTTCTACCAAGAGTGTTCTAAACTGACTTCTCCATTTATTTCTAAACGCCGACATCTTGAATATTTCCCGCGAAAACACCTCTCCGGGCGTTAACACAATTTGTTGTCGGTGTCGCCACCTAGCGGCGGTGGTGCGAACCTCGTGCAAGGGCCGCTCCGCTCGACTATTAATTTCCTAAGGGAACTCTACACCCCGGCCCTCCTACCAAGGGATCTAAGCGACGATGTTTTTCGTTTTAATATTTTCTCTTTTTTATAACAAAAAAGTTTCAGTATGGAATTTTTTATCCTCCTCTTAAATTGTGTTACGGGTGTGGGAGGTATTAATTGTGAATTTCTAATATATGTACCAGGACACGAACTAGATAAATGAGTTAATTACCACGCGCTCACCATCGCGGATCGCATCGACTTGTTTTCGTGCACGCTGAATGAATTCACAGAGGCTACTTATTGTGTGATAACGTTAGATATAGGCACAGAATAGATAATAGTACTATATAGGCTAGATATAAGTATAATATGTGATTGAGAAGAATTTATGTTTATATTATTATTATTAATGTGAATTTATTTAAGGTTTCCAAACTATTGACTAATAATTTGACTAATGTACCTAATGTTATTCTATTTGTTTGACTCTGTGACATAAAACTAGATTTAAGACTCCTACACTATTGTATTAGATCCCATCTGTAATGATAGTGTATTGTACGCTAAATAAATAAATAAATAAATAAAAATGTCTGGTACAGTCAGCCTCAAAATTAACTCGATTAAAAAGTCTCAAAATGATCTTAAAACTTTGGTATCAAGAGTAAATCGAACTCTTTTATTGGTCTAAATTGTATTATTGTCCGAACTAAAGATGTGTACCAAATATCAGAACAATCTGATAAGAGGAAGGGAGGAAAACTAAAGTATCAAGATCATTTTGAGCACTTTGTTCATCAAGAGTGATCTGAAGCTAACTGTACGAATAAGTATAGGCGTAAGTATAACGCGGCTTTTATATCCGCCTGCCAAGAAAAGTTTATGTTTTGTAATATCTGTAGGACAGCTACAAAGAGTCACGCATTCCTGTTAGTTGGCGTCTTTTACGACAGCAACTTTTTTTGTTCCGTACAGCCAGTCTAGTAGGTACCTATTCCTAAAATAGACTTGACGCTGCAGGTACTAAACATAACATAAAATAAACTCAAGCCTGTATTCCCCGAAGGGGTAGGCAGAGGTGCTAGCACCCACATTTCGCCAGTTTATGTTTAGGTCCCAATGTAATAATAAATAAGGTGGCGAGCCTATTGCCATTAACCGGGCACTTATAAACCTGCGATAAATACACACATAACTTCGAAAAGCATCGAAAAGTCATTGGTGTGTGCCATGGTAAACCTGGGATCGAACCCGAGACCTCGTCTCAGCAGTCCATTACCCATACCACTAGGCTACCGCAGATCTGCAGGTACTTGAATTTGCAAAATATGAGAAGAAGCATCAGAAAGATGTTGCTAACTTTTTGATGCTGAACTTACATCTGGTTGCGAGATGGCTCATCTCTCGTTTGCTAATTATAGTATCTATTCTTGGACTCGTTCGTTCCATCGGTTATCGTCTAAAACTCTTTTGTTCAATCGGCCATCTTCGAGGAGTCGCATGTTTCATCGGTCATCGTTCTCTCGACAGATGAGGCGCAATTCATTGCTGCTTCTGTAAATTGTTTGTCAGATGAGAATAAGTTATCATTAAATCCTTAAACTGTTGTTTATTCTGGTTAGAGACGTCTTTTTTTGTTACTGCATATTCCACTGCAGCCTATTCTATTTGCTTCAAAGTACCTACTCAAAATGTTCTTAATTTCGTTTTTCGACTCTCTTTAGGTGTAAGATTATTCACATTTATTTTAGTGTATCGTAAAATATTATTCATTCGTTCTTTCCTTCGTTCTCAAGTTCCCGGCTATCGCATCGCACCCGCTCACATGGTACGGGGCAGGGACAGACTGGGACGATGGTTTTATCTTCACGCGCGCATGACTCGCCCATGGTAATGTAATGAAAAATTACGCCCATCTGATACCGCCTGTCTCCGCGTTTTTTGTTCGCCGTGTTCCGTGACAGAGGACGTAATTTAAAGGGTTTATAAAAGATGTAAGACTGAGATGTGTATACAAGATTATTTTGCTACAAAACGTTATTTTTTTTTGTTGCTGATTTGTTTTTCACAACAATCTACACAACGCTATCTATACCCATGGTAAGTATAACTTAACTAGCTTGTGTTTTGGAATCTAGAATACGGATAAACATACTCAGATACTTTTTTTTTTGGAAATACATATATATTATACATAGAAACACCCAGACTAATGCAAATAGCCATACCTATTCATGTATACAAATATTTGCACTTGGCAGGGACTGAACCCGCGCGTGCGTTCGCCACCGCCACGCCACAGAGGCCACGCTAAGCGAAAACTTCAGTTTCCCTTTTATACATTGTTTGTCGCCCGATTTCTTCTTTCCATTTTCGTATCATATCATTAGTGTCACCATGTTATAAGGGGGGCCACAATACAACACAATACAACAGTATTTTCTGCGCACACAGAAAGTTACCAAGAAAAATGCTTCTCGAAGGCAGATCTCAAGAAGTATTCTGCTGCGTTGCTTTCGTTTGACAACCTCCGTGGCGTGGTGGTAGTGAACGCGACTGCTACGCAGGATGCGTGGTTTCGATTCCCGCTCAGTGCAAATATTTGTATACATGAATATGGCTATTTGCATTGGTCTGGGTGTTCCTATGTATAGTATGTATGTATTTACAAAAAAAGTATCTAAGTGTGTTTATCCGCATTCTAGATTCCATAACACAAGCTAGTTAAGCTAGCTTACCATGGATCTAGATAGCGTTGTGTGGAACGTTGTGGAATATTTTTTTTCTTATACAGGGCACGTCAATTTGACTTCACCTCGCCTGATGTTAAGCTAAAGGCAAAGTCTCGGAAAGAGGGTCACCATCGTAAACATTTACCATGTTAACAGTGGTGGCACTCAGCTTGACGGCCTCATTAGATGCCTTTTCACGCCCCGCTTAAAGAACCCGGGACTGTAGGAAGAAGGAAACACGTGAGCTGGCAGGGAGTTCCAGGTCTTAGTGGTGCGGCATAGGAATGAGTCACTGAAACGCTTGGTTCTAGCTGGTATACTCTGCACCGTAAATGGATGGCATCTTAGCCCTGCACGTGTCGTCCTGTGAAGGAAAGGGGAGGGTGGGACTAATTGGAAGAGCTCGTCAGAACATTCACCATGGTAGAGACGGTAGAAAACTGCCAAAGACGCAACATCTCTACGCATCTGCAAAGGCTGCTTTCGTGTTTTGGCCCATTAACAGTTGTTTTCTGATGTGTATACCACACGATCGTACACTTAGCGATAGCTGTGCAAATAATAGGGCTACTTTTCCACAGAAAATGGATGACACAATTTTTTTTTTAGGCTTAGGTACCATCTATTACATACGGCTGATAAATAAAGTTGATGAAACGTAGATGCCACTATATAATTTCTACGTTCTCCTTAGGAGCTATAGTGGCGTGAGTATGTGTACATGTAAATTTGAAAACCTGTATTTAAAGTGCTTCGTTGGTCTCGTAGCATGTGTATTGTGCGGTTTTGGGTTCGATTCTGCGTCTCAGTAGTGACATAGATGACTTGTAATTTTAAATATTGTAATGTTGTAAATAAACAAATCAAGAAAGTTTATTCGAGTTTCAATTAATTCGAAAACACAACAGTTGTGTTGTGTATTTTAAATTGAATAGAAAGTTTTTTGTAATTACATACAACTTGTTTCATGAATGTATAGCGATGCAACATGCAACCAGCGCCATCTAGTATACAAAAGCTGAACTTTTATAAACTAGAGGTCTGTATCACACTGCGAATGAATGAAAAGGGTACCCATTAGTTAACTAATCCGGGATGAAAAGATGGGATGCTACATTTTCGGGAATACGAGAGAATACACCTTTTAAATTAGTATATTTGGGATTTAACGGAATCGACTATCATCTCATCCTTCAACCTCAATAGAACGTTTGCCTGAGTCTTGTTCGTTTGGACGAGATCCTGATGAATTTAGCAGTTTTTCATAAACTATTTCTTTTTGTTCATAATAAGTTATGGCTAGGCCCTAGTCACAAACATTCCATATTGATAAAATGGAGTTTTAAATATATGTTGTCTTTGAAATATTTTTTCTAGTAAAATCTATGATAGGTATACAAATGAATCGCTAAATGTGTTGGTAAGCGCATAACTCAACAACGCCTGGACCAAATTGGCCAATTCCTTTTTTTAAATGTTAGTTGTATTTCAAAGATGGTTTTTCGGCGAGAAAAAATCGAATAATTGCCGGGAACCGACATCCACGCGGGTGGAGCCGCGGGCAAAAGTTAGTTTTATATAAAAACATTCCAACCAATGCCATATTACACATTCATGCATACGAATATTTACATTAGGCCGGAACTGAACCCTCAAATCATAGCAGCTGATCGTTCTACCACTACGCACGTCGTCCCGCACATCTCTCCGCTTCGCTCAGCTCCGCTTCTGTGAAAACATACCCTAATTATTTGAAATACGGCGTGTTTGAAATATGAGTAACAAATTTTGTAGCTGTACAGTAATTATTGCCTGATGTAGATAATAGAGGTAAATTATATTTGATAGGATTATTATTGTACCTACCATATGGAGTAAAAGCTTTGATATTTCTTTGAACACGGATGGAAGGGTATGAAATGTGTATGTTGACGGCAATAGGTAGGTATCCTATCTTGTGGGGAGACTAAAAATAACTTTTTTAGTATGAAGGCAAAGATTTTAATAGGTACAGTCAGCATCAGAAAGATATTGACGAACAAAGTAGTCAAAATGATCTTAATTTAGCTTTTTTACCCCCTTCTAGTTGAGTGATTGTTCAGATATTTGGTACACACCTTTAGTTTGGACAATAATACAATTTAAATCAATAAAACAGTTTGATTTGCTCTTAATACGAGAGATTTGAGATCATTTTGAGATTTCGTCGTCAAGATATCTATGAAGCTGACTGTACTAGTGGTACTAGTCTAGCTGAAGAAACGGACCAGCAACAATGCGCAACTTTTTGTTACTGTCATACAGATGACATTACAATAACGTGCATTATGTCTATACAAATGGGTGTCAAAATTCACTAACTCATATATCTAACTAGCTTTTGCCCGCGGCTCCACCCGCGTGGATGTCGGTTATCGCGACCAAACATGCCTATGTCCTTTCTCATGGTCTAATCTACCCCTATACCAAATTTCATCAAAATCGGTTCAGTGGTTTAGGCGTGAAAGCGTAACATACAGACAGACAGACAGACAGAGTTACTTTCGCATTTATAATATTAGTATGGATTTCTGTCCGTCTGTGTTATAAAAATTCATTTCCTTCTCACTCAAGGATCGTGATTCAATTTTCGTTCTAAAGCAACTTGTAGTAAGAGATAGATAAGTAAATGAGTAAAATATACTGCTATATATCCCTTCAGAAATCAACTAACATAAGTGGGTATGATTAAAAAGAAAAAAAAAATTTCAATGTCTTAACCTTCTTTTTTTTACTTGGGATAACCACCTCACCAAATAATATTCCTACAAAAAGCATAATAAAAACGCCAGAAGACGTCATTTCCCCCAGAAGACTGCGAGAGCAATGCGTCTTTCCCCTCCGGTATACTGACTACGTTTACCCCTACCCTTTCCATGTTACCCCACACCCTAAACAACACGGGTGGCCTTTTTAAAGCCCATCGTCATCTCTCGCTAGCGTCTGATTACCTTGATACTTGAAATACGAAATTTACATCTAAACAGCCGAACAAAATTGACATTTGCGTCTCGCAATTAAAGAATAATTTCCGATGTCCTTTGAATTAACGTTAGATCAAAATCTAATACGTTATCATCACTGTATGTTCTTTCGAGAAATTTATTCTTGTAATTGAACTAAAGCTATCAAAATTGAGATTTATTTCGGTGATGTTAAGGTTTGTTTTGCATTGTTAATGGGTTTGGTGGTTGGACTGTTTTGTGCGGGAGGTAAACGGAGGTGCAATAATTTAAGCAAAGGATGGAATGCGACGGAGAGTTCTTTTTGGAGTTTGTGCGAGTGAGATGTGCGTAGGTCGTGAGGGTGCGGGGTTAAACGCGCTACAGGGACGTACTTGGGCACATTGTAAATATTTGAATTAGGAACGTTAAGAAAGTACCTACGCAATTTATGGATTGCAGCTGCCATAGTATACGAATTAATGCAATATTAGGTGTTGGCTTAAGATTTTTTAATTTACCGTTATTTCAAACTTGAGAGAATGTTTGTTAGAAGGAAAGTTGACACTTTCAGATTCATTCAACTAAAGATCTACTCGGAATTTTAGATACCTGTCTGCCTGAGAGAACTGCTATGTTGAGAGGAGACATTGAGGACGGCGTATTTTAAGATGCATTTATTAATCGATGAACCTGAAACGTGAATAAAAACAGTTGGATTTCTTTTACATAGATTTATAGTTAGGGGGCCAACATTTTTTGCTCAAATATATTGTTTAGGCTTTTTTCTTGGAGATATATACCCGTTAAACCCTATATTATTTTCTTATACTTAAAATAAATTATCTAAACGAGCTTATTAAACTAAGGATGGTAAAAGAGCTGTAAAATTGCATCGGTTCTTATTTTATAGATTTTATTTTTTAATCATCCACCCAATCTATAATGGTATCTGATTTGACTTTTAAATTTTATGACGTCACTAAATCTTTCTTCATACAAGTTACAATTTATTGTTTTGACGTTTAGTAAAAAGTAACTAATTGTCTAGTCAGTAGAATACCCAATTGTAGAATATAAACATTGTAATATCATTTTAGTTTAATAAAATATTGTCATGCACTCGCATGGATTGGATACCATCAAGGTAAAGGCTGCCATTTTAAAATTAAGAGCATCTGAAACGATGAACTTTACTTCAAGAACTTTGCTTAATACGGGGTGTAGTAACGAAAAAAGTCTAGTTAATTCACGGGTAAAATTTCCGCTTTTACCCCATCTCTTCACATGCGGTGGCGTACAAGGCGACTAAGAGATAGGGCTGTTTAACATCAGACACATATTACAGCCCAGACTCAGCCTCAGATGTATGGTTCGTGTCAATAACAATGCTCGGAATACGGCAATAGGCTACCCCCTATACGTGGGACCGAATACAATGATTGGTGAAATGTGGGTGTTAATTCCCCTCTGCCTAACCCTACGGGCATAAAGACGTGGTTATATGTATGTGCTGTATGTATGTTACAACCTTATAACAAAGATTTGCTTGGTTCTAAATTGTACTGTGAAAAATGTTCTTGATATTTACCTTGTCTATTCTCAGGAGTGGAAGTGAAAGCGAGGGCCAAAGAGACAGGAGTGGAGACAGAAGCAGTATGAGGAGTAGCTGACATTACAAAGCAATGATTCACGGTCAAAGCTGTCTTGGAGCCACGACCCTCGAAATACGAAGCTTCCTCAGTGATTTAGATAGCCTGTAAGAATACAAGTCATGTAATAGAGAATAAATTAATTGAGAAAATATTTCGCACCCTCAGTGGAAAAAAGGCATAAGACGAAAATGCTGATTTTTCAGTATGGTGAAAAAACTGAATTTATGGGCATATTTACTTTATTTCCAAACGTAGAAGAATTATTCTTATATCAAAAAAAGGAGAAAAAAATATTGCACTTCGTGTTGTATTTAAGTTAGTGATAATGTTTATGGTTTATTAGGAATTGTAAAAATAAATTATTATGCTATTTTTCAGAATACAATAAAATAAAAGATTTTGAGTATCAGAATGTATGCCAGACTTTGCCAGAAAAGTAAAATATATTTCAAAAAGTATGTTATATTAAAGCAGTAATGAACTTGTGTATATGAACATTTATGGTAGTATAAGTAAGATTACTGCATTATTTCCTTTATAAAAATTATGTTTGTAATGCACAAGCAATACTTACCCCTTTTTTCAATTTAAGGGCTTGTTAAGATAACTTAAGTAAACAATAATAATTACTTATTCCATTATATGTTATAGAAAAGTTAGCTGCATATTAACACATATTACTTGGAGTTATTATTTATGACTACAGGGAAAAAAGGAAATGCCTTTTTTTTATTCACTATTTTTTATTTCAGGCAAAATACTAATTATATTTTGGTAACAATTAAAGTTCGTACTGTCAACAATAAAATTGCACAATAATATTCAGAAATGTAGCGTTTCGGTGAGGATTACTACCACTATTGATTTTTTTATAAACTCTTAAATAATCAGTAGATAATTTGTTAGGACTAAACTTAAATAAGTTTTTATTGGCTCCGTACAACAAAATCTTTATGTTCTCTCAATAAAAATCAAAGGTAACAAGCAAAAATTATTAACAAATCAAGGTAACGAGTTATAATACATATTTTGTTATTACATATGTTATTATTAAGGCTAGGCACCCCGAGTGGTGGCATTACCCTTCACCTACTAGTTTAGTTTAGTTTAGTTTAGAGTTTATTAATATCATTAGTATAAATTAACATAAGCCTATGTTATGGCTATTTTTTTATGCAAATGGATAGTGAACCCTTTACAACTTAAAATAGAAAATGATGTTACACGTTAGTAACAGACATAAGGTAATGTTATGATAATAGACTGCGAATCATTCATCAGCCTAGTGGTACGAGTCGTCGTCGTCTTGTACTCATATTACAGGGGTTCCCCTACTTGGAGACCAAACGATTGCTATGATATACTAAACTTGTACCACTAGCTCGGCGGTAAGCGAAAACCTCGCGAGGAAACTGCACATTCATTCATATTTAATGTGTAACCAGGATCCTATTGGTCTGGACTGGGTGTTTCTATGTATAATATGTATGTATTTACAAAAAAAAAGTATACAAGTATGTTTATGCGCATTCTAGATTCCATAACACAAGCTATAAAAGCTTACCATGGGTCTAGATAGCGTTGTGTAGAATGTTGTGGAATTGTGGAATATTGTTAAGGTTCGCCTTTCCGGTTACGAAGGTCAGACGACAGTCGCTTCAATGTAATTACCAGACTATATAAACCCAGACAAATAATTGTTTAAGCGGACCCCGGACTCCCCAAGAGCAGCCGGGAAAACACTAGGAGGATTAGACAGGAAACACAAACATCAAGCATTACAGGATATCAAGAGAGTCCGGCATAGAGCCTTCTCTGCTAGACCTTCTATTGACGAGTCGCCCGGACCAGTACAGTGTCTCGGTGAGTGTTGCTTTAGGTAACTCCGACCACTGTCTGGTCCGCTCCACCGTGCCCATTGTAGCGCCCCCACGACCCGTGCAGGGGAAGAGGCGTCTTTGGCACTAATCGTCAGCAGACTGGGATGGACTACGCGTCTATTATGCGTCCATCCCGTGGGTTGAACGCTGCTTTGAGGGTAAGAACCCATCTGAGAGCGCAACTGCTGTCGCCGGTGAGATCGGTTTGGGTATGGAATACTATATCCCATAAACCGATGTCACCGGAGTCCGCAGAGCGCGTCAGTGGTTCGGGTGCGAGTGTGCGGAGGCTGTTGAGCATAAACAGTCTGCGTACCGCGCTTGGGTGCGGGCGCGCGTCACACGCGATCCCAACAAGGCCAAGGCGGCGTACAACAGAGCCACAAAGGTCTGCAAGAGGGTTTACGTCAGGGCGGATGCCCAGCGCATAGCACGGCTGGGCCAAGAGCTAGTGGCGCATCTCACGGGTAGCCGTGGCTACTAGCGACTAGCCAAAGCCGTGCAAGCCAACTTCTGCCAGCCTTCGCTGCTCCCGCTGAGCAACCCCGATGGATCTCTGGCCCATGAGCCGCAAGAGAAAGCAAATTTGCTGGTCAATCTCTTCGCGGCCAACTCCCGAGTCGATGATTGTGGTATGCAACCACGGACAATGCCCACTGGTGACCACGCAATGTCTGATATCCATATCAGGTAACGCGATGGCCGTGCAGTACTACAATCACTCGATGTCCGGAAAACCAGTGGTCCTGATGGTATTCCAGCGGTCGTACTTAAAAAATGTGCAGCGGAGCTATGTCCTATGCTAACGCGGCTGTTCCGACTGTCCCACAGTTCAGGTACAGTGCCGTCGGCTTGGAAGGAGGCGTATGTCCAGCCGATCCCCAAGAAGGGGGATCGCTCGGACCCAGCCAACTATCGACCCATAGCCGTCACCTCAGTGCTGTGCAAGGTTTGCGAGCACATTATTAACACACAATTCATGCGCCACCTAGAGGATCACTCCTTGCTTAGTGACCGGCAATACGGCTTTCAACGGTCGGGCCGTCAACGGGTGATCTTCTGGCGTACGTGACCCACCTTTGGGGTGAGGCTATGGAAAAGCACGGCGAGTCACTGGCAATTAGTCTTGACATTGCCAAAGCTTTCGATAGGGTATGGCATAAATCGCTTCTTTCCAAGCTACAAGCCTTTGGCCTGCCTCCCAGACCTCCCTTGCCTGCCTGCCTTCCTGCAGGGGCGCCGTATTCGCGTCCTTTGTGATGGACGAGCTTCAGAGTTCTTGCAGGTAAATGCTGGCGTGCTCCAGGGTTCCGTCTTATCTCCCACTCTCTTTCTTCTGCATATCAATGATATGCTCTCTAACGGTAGCATTCATTGCTATGCAGACGACAGCAAGATGCTGTCGTCTGCATAGCAATGAATGCTACATGGTACATGGTGCTACATGGGAGTTATTAGGCATATCCTGCGGCCAAGCAGTCTGATATCGCGGAAAAAAGGCAGCTTCTTGTCACTGAGCTAGACCGGATCTTGGACCACTTTTCTCAATGGGGCGCTAGGAATCTGGTCGAGTTCAATGCCTAGAAGACCCAGGCTTATGAGTTTACAGCAAAGGTAAGGCTTCCTTCCCCTTCCCACTCTTCAGAGCACACCATTGCCACTGCAGGATCACCTCAGTATCCTCGGTATGGATGTTCGCTGCAAACTGAGTAACAACTATATCGAAAGTATCATCAAATCAGCCTCGCGTAAACTCGGAGTCCTGAACAGAGTGAGACGTTTTTTCAGGCCGGAGCAGCGGTGTCTTCTATACAAGACCCAAATTCGTTCCTGCGTGGAATACTGCTCACATCTCTGGGGCAGCTCCGCAAAGTACTTCCTAGATGCTCTCGAAAGGTTGCAGCGACGTGTAGTCTGCATTATTGGGAATCCTGAGGTCATGAACACCCTGGAGCCTTTGCAGATGCGTAGAGATGTTGCATCTTTGGCAGTATTCTACCGTCTCTACTATGGTGAATGTTCTGACAAGCTCTTCCAATTAGTCCCACCCTCTCCATTCCTACACAGGACGAGACGTGCAGGGCTAAGATGTCATCCATATACGGTGCAGAGTATACCAGCTAGAACCAAGCGTTTCAGTGACTCATTCCTATGCCGCACCATTAAGACCTGGAACTCCCTGCCAGCTCATTTGTTTCCTTCTTCCTACAGTCCCGGGTCCTTTAAGCGGGGCGTGAAAAAGCATCTAATGAGGCCGTCAAGCTGAGTGCGACCACTGTTAACATGGTACATGTTTCCGATGGTGACCCTCTTTCCGACACTTTGCCTTTGCTTAACATCAGGCGAGGTGAAGTCAAATTGACGTGTCCTATAAAAAAAAATTGTTGTCATAATTCTTCCCGCCCTACTGTGCTGCGTCCGGTTATACATTTTCAGGTCACTTTACTTTAAAATAAGAAGAAAAACCACTCAATTGTTGTTGTTTTGTTTTCGCAAATGCGTTAACGCAGGTATTACCTTGACCTAGAAACGGGCACTGACTGTCAAGCGCGTAGATACGCACCCGCCCCGTCCCCCGCATCAATGTATTCACACTTATGTTAGCGCTGTCTACTCCCACGCCGCAGTATCTAATCTTACTTCTCGGTGAAATGAAAATATTCTAGTGAAAGAAAGAAGTAATCGTTCTTATTTTACAGCCGCGCCGCAGTATGTAGTCTTATGTTTCGGCGTATAGAAAAGTTTTGAGTGGAAGAACGCAGTAGTTATTCTTATTCTAATTTATTTTATGTTCATAAAAAGTAAACAGTCATACAGCTGTTATTATTTTCTAAGTTTATCTTTTTGGCTAAGTAAGCGCATTTAAGATAATTTCCTTAGCTAGTTAATATAACGAATAAAAAAATAATCGTGTATACAAGACTAGCGATGTAAAAAAAACAAACGCATTTAAATCATAATAATTGTTACTTTTAATTTCCTACATAAAATATTAGGGAAAAACGTAATAATAAGTAATACGTCATATTTCTCAATTTATTCTTTGCGTTATATCACATAATCTAATAATCCGTAAGAAAAAATGTAATGGAACCAAAATTCTCAAAACGAATTTCTTGTTTTAATTCGTCAAATTTAACAAGAAAAATATGAAAAAAATTTAGCATATGTATCTTTAAACGTACCTTTCAAATATGATAAAATCGACAATTCAAAGTAAAATCACTTATGCCTATTTTCCACTGGGGGTGCGATTTGTTCGACGAAAAAAGTGTTTCTATTATGACTCATATTTTTTTAAGTACGCTGTGTTACCTGGGGCTTTTGTTACGTAACTAAAAATCATTCAGGTTGTTCCCATAGTGCAAACTATTTTCCGTTTTTAACTTTTACATTGATAAATATTTCTTGGAGACGTAACATAATTTATGACATACTATAATAATAGTACGTTATGTACCATATGCTCGTTTACTTGTCGTAATATAGTAAAATCCTAAATCCGGCCCTGTGCGCCATCAACACCCCAAATAGGCCGACGCGCTGCGAACGCTAAAAACGCACCCCTTTGCCCCTTACTCCGATTTTTAAGCCTACTCCCCCCTAACTCCCGGGTTAGCCAGAGCACATTTATGCGCAATATATTTTGACCACTTGCGACTAGTCGAAATGACGTCACTACTCAACTACATTACAAACAAAAATAGACTCTAACACTACACAATAAAACTCGAAATTATTTATTTTTTACTAGAAACAGTCTATATAAAACCAAGGCTCTCAGGGGTTTTGGATTGCGTTGGTCGTTTAGGATATACAATTCTATTGCTTTAGAGATAAAGTTAGTTTTTGTTTGTGAATAGGATGTATAAAGAAGGTGCCACTTTTGCGTGGATAGAACAAAGCGATGCTATTTACCTACGTTTTTAGATGTTCCGTATTTCTCATTTGTCTTGGTTGCGGGTTCATTGTTATAGTAATAATACAGTTATGTAAAGGATACTACGAAAAGCTTTATATTATACTAGCCTTTGCCCGCGGCTCCGCCCGAGTGGATGTCGGTTATCGCGACCAAATATAGCCTATGTCCTTCCTCAAGGTCTACTCTACCCCTATACCAAATTTCATCAAAATCCGTTCAGTACTTTAGGCGTGAAACCGTAACATACAGACAGACAGACAGACAGACAGAGTTACTTTCGCATTTATAATATTAGTATGGAAGTATGGATACATTTAAAATTTATAAAACCCCCGACACTCCCTATCCCCACTTTAACAGCCATAACTTTTAAACGGCTTCACCGATTTTCATCAAACATGTCTTCTTATACATTTTTGATGAAAATCGGTGAAGCCAGCTTTTTGTATTAATGTTGATTTATGTGCGAGTGTTCTTACACTCGCACTTAGATCAGCTTTAATACAAAAAGAACTAAATTAAAATCGGGAGCTATGATGCCACAGACAGACATGTCAAACTTAGAACACCCATCACTTTGCGGCGGGCGGGGGTTGGGTAAATGGTAGCTTTTTACGCTACAAATAAAATTTCTAACACCCTGGACTGTAGGAAGAAGGAAGGTGAGCTGGTAAGGAATAAAATCATAGCAAGTAGGTAAGTAAGTACGTGCCCAGACTTGATTCATCAGTTAGGGACATTATAAATCTCGTGTTATAGAACAGGGTCTTGGGTTTGCCTAAGTTTGCATCTAGATGCGTCTCGTTTTACATTTTGTTGTAGGTGCAGTTGACAGCCTCCGTGGCGTGGTGGTACGCGACTGCTACGCAGGAGGCGCGGGTTCGATTCCCGCTCAGTGCAAATATTTGTATGCGTGAATATGGCTATTTGCATTGGTCTGGGTGTTTCTATTTATAGTATGTATGTATTTACAAAAAAAAAGTATCTAAGTATGTTTATCCGCATTCTAGATTCCATAACACAAGCTAGTTAAGCTATGCTTACCATGGGTCTAGATAGCGTTGTGTGAAATGTTGTGGAATATTTATTTATTTTATTTTTATTTATTTAGCGCCAAAAATATCTTGACTACAAAGTCTCAAAATGATTTTATTCTATATTTTAGATCCCTTTAACTGCAATTTGTTTATTCACAGTAATAAACCCTGAATAAAAGAGTAGTTTTGTTGATATTTTAGTTATTTTATTTACCTTAAATAAATAGGATTCAAACGTTGTCAATTGCTATGCGGGTTAGGATTAGCATTTTTTTATAGAGTACTAGCCTTTGCCCTCGGCTCCGCCCGCGTGGATTTCGGTTATCGCGACTCGCGACCAATTATAGCCTATGTCCTTCCTCAAGGTCTAACCTATCCCTATACCAAATTTCATCAAAATCGGTTCAGTGGTTTAGGCGTGAAAGCGTAACAGACAGACAAACAGAGTTACTTTCGCATTTATAATATTAGTATGGATTAGTAACCAATACCGGTAGGTATTCCCTCTAACTCCTTTAGCTAAGCTAAAGTGTTTGTTAGGAGTGGGTTCGCGTTGGTAGTGTAATGGCCAAGGTTCGAACTCGGGATCTCTTGATTGTAAGTCCGACTCCATAAACACTAAGTTGCCGATGTGACGTTTCCCCGCAACCGGCTGGATTTAGAATTTTTAGTCCCACAGGAACCGAGATTTTTCATTTCTTGAGTAAGTATCCTGCACTCTATTTTTAACCGACTTCGAAAAAGGAGGAGGTTCTCAATTCGTCTGTATACCTACATATTTTTTTATATATAAGTGTGTTCACCGATATCTCCGCCAATTATAGACGGGTTTCAAATTTTATTTTTTTGTTGGATAGGGTTTACTTCTCAGGTGGTCCCATTTTCACCAAGTCAGGATCTGATGATGGAATCAAGGAGAAATCGAGGGCAACCATCGAAAATTGTATGGTCGTATGGTACTTTTGTTACGTAATAATGTCTTACTCAGGTATATGCTTCAGGGTGTCAACATCTGATGCTACTGTGCTGATGATGAAGCTACTGAACTCCTTTACGGTTAGGAGTTGGGAGACAGTACTGCTATTGGTGGATGATAAATATTTAGTAGTATGTAAGGCTAACGTGTTGCTAGTGAGATATGTTCGAATCAACTTCTGATGCTGCTGTGTTCAGTGCTAATATTTTTACATGAATATGGCTATTTGCATCACTTTGTTGCGGGTAATTGGAGCCCTCAAAAGTTCGACTAGTGTATCTAAAGTACTTCTATATCGTCAGTTGGTTGTGGAGGTCAGCTAGCAGTCGCTTCCCGGAAAATATCCCAGTTGAGTCACATCAGTTATACTGGAAATCGACTCCGATTGAGTTGGGGAAACTTTCAGAGAATGATGAATGAAATAATACGTACCTATTTTCAGCCGAAGTGCGAGGGAAATGTTACAGACAATAAAAGTTTGGAAGTTGAAAAATATCAGAAAAGGTGAGAAATCCCAAATACTATTTGCTTATGTCTCCTAATTTAGAACAAGATGCAGGGTAAACGCAGGAAAGATAGATAAGATATGGTAGGAGAAGATATATCCTGACCGAAGAGCCAACGCCAATGACAAAAGCGCCTGGTCTCTCTTCAAAGCTGCTGTATTCAAAATTCAAGTTGCCGGGCGCCGAACTTCACTAGTAAGACGATACCTCCTCTACATAGCTCCTCGAATACATCTAGAAATAATTCTATATACAAGGATTCATTATATACAACTAAACTGTGGAATGAAATATCGCCAGTGGTATTTCCGAACCAATATGGCCTTCAAACCTTCAAGGAAAGAGCGTACTCTCTTTTGAAAGGTAGGCAACGCACTAGTGACTTCTCTGGTGCTGTGTCCATGGGCGGCGGTGATCGTTTACATCAGGCGATCCGTCTGCTCGTTTGCCTGTCTATTCCATAAAAATATAGGCATTTAAACTTTCATGGTCATACATGGTCACTGCTTACCGCAAATACTCCAGGTCTTCCGTGATAATGTTGCTTGTAACAGCGCTGAAATATCGGATACTCTATCAAAACAATACATGGTAAATATCTTAATATCTCTAATAGTCAATCAATCAATTAGCCTTTCGCAGTCCACTGCTGGGAATAGACCTCTCCTAATGTTGGAAGGCTTTGGCTATTCTATTGCTTTTCCTCTGTGCTGTGGGTTTGCTGGAAGAGAACTCGCCTTTGTATATAACATGTCACTTATTTTGTAAGAATATCAAAGTGTACAATAAAGAATAAGGAAAGAAAGAATAATCTCTGAAAGAAAGCCAAATATTGCCAAGTGAAATATTTTTTATTTCACTTGGCAATATCGAGACATGTCAACATAACATAAATTATACAATACCTACTATAATATAAACATTAATTTATCTAGTAATATTGTAGGGTAATGCCCCACACACCCAAGTAGAAATAAACGGCCGCCGCGCCTCTCAGTTTAATGCTGTCAACGTTTTAGTGCAGGCGGACAGCGCTGGTTTTCAGAGACGGTAATAGTAAGCTAATAGTAAGGATTCAATACCATCATCTTAACGTTGATCACGATTGCTTCCGAAGCTTTCATCTCTGAGCCCGAGATCCCCTTACCTACTCATTTCTCCTCCTCTTGGTTTGACTGATAAGGCTTGTTTTAATGGGAGCAACAACTGTCTTCTGAACCCTTGAAAGAGGGTCGTCCTTCAATTAGACTATACCGACTTTCAGCTGAAGGTGTATTTTTTTGCCCAAAAGGTGTTCGTAAGGTTTCAAAAATCATTCAAGTAAATAATGTGCTGTGTTGTTACTCCTTTTTTAGACATCCCCACTTATTTACTTACTACCTATAACAACAAACGCAGCCTTGCACGTCTCTACACTCAATAGTCGCAATACAAAACAACAACATTAAAACGAAAATCAACCTTATTCCATCGTAATAACAATGTTTACCAAAGTATTATGCGGCAAAATGTGGTAGATGGCTCCCCTCTACGGCTGGTAATCAATCATCGTGACATTTCTATTTATCTTGATGAGGCCCTCACTTCCGATACTTAATGGGGCTTTGTTATTTTTTTCTATTTTCGCTCATAGGACTTACGTTTATGCAAAGCTTGGGATATGGGAAGGTTTTATTATACTTTTAAAGATGGCTGCTTTGTTTATGCCGTGGTAGGTACCTATATAATAAGTGCAATGTTTATACCACTTAGGCGGTAGAGAACCACACGGCTCATGTGATGGAAAGTGGTTACCATGGCCTATGGACTTGTGCAACACCAAATGAGTCACACTCGTGCGGTCGACCCTGTAAGAACAGAGAATTTCTGTGACCTTCGTGTAGAAGAAAAGCAGGACACGCCGTCGGTCTTCCCATAGATAGCATAAAAACTCTCCAGTGAGCTCTGGCTACCCTTACTTACCGCTAGAAATACAACACGGGTTATCATGACTGTGGTATTCTGTGTATTACTTATAAGGCTGTATTTAATGTATGCTATGTACACCGTAATTGTTATATGTATCGGAAACATTGCCTATAACTAATATTGTGTTAATTGTGTCAATACATATAATGTCGTACTTAGTATTGTAAATAAATAAATAGGACGGAGGTCGTGTCGGTTCGTGTCGATAATGTGATGATAGAAGAAGCAAATAAAGATATCGATTTTTTGGAACCATAATATTCGAGACACAAGGCGGTCTACCGTACTGCCATATGACCTTCCAACTTTTAGAAGAAAGCTTACGCTAGAGTGTCGTCCGTCTATCAGCAAGCTTCTGGTTTGCAGATGAGGATGATTTGACCCTGAAATATAAAGATCGTTAGTATTGTCTACTGAGATACAGGTTAACAACTTAGTTCAGCAGACTCTGTTAACCCTGTAATCTATGGTTTTAATGAATAAATAAATAAATTATTAGTTTTCAGTAACTTCCGAAGGCAATTCCAGAAGCCTTCACCTGTGATTTACAGCCAATCAATCAATTAGCCTATGGCAGTCACTTCTTCACTAAATCTCTCCCAATGTTGGGAAACTTTGGCCTACTGTTTCTGACCGCTGACCAGAAGGGTTGGTACAGGGTTTTATATCGAGTTTTCCTTCTCTCGCAGTGATATCGTCTGCGTATTTTTCCGTTAATCCCTTCTTACCCCTTCGGATGAGATGGGGTGATGATACTTGTATTATATCTTCGCCAGACACAGTTCTTAGTAATAAATAGTATTAGTAGTACTTTTAGGCGAAATTCCTAGGCTTTCTTAGTACATTTTAACGTTGAAATGCGACTGTTGTAACAATTTGAGAATGATTATGCTGATTACTTCCCGTAAGCATTTTAAAGAGCACTATTGGGATATAGACGGACATAAAAATGTCTATTTTCAAACTTTCAGGTCGCCATTTCCATCAGGCGGTTTCTCACGTAAAAGCTAACAACGGTTCAGCTGTGGAGATTGGAGATATGTAGGTACATTCAGCATCAGAAAAAGTTGACGTACAAAGTACTCAAAATGATTTTAATTAAGTTTTTTTTAACGCTTTCCAGTTGACTGATTGTTCTGATATTTGGTACACACCTTTAGTTTGGAAAATAATATCATTCAAATCAATAAAACAGTTTGATTTGCTCGTAATACGAGAGTTTAAAGATCATTTTGAGACTTCGTCCTCAAGATATTTAAGACGCTGACTGTACCTATATGTTACCAGCGTACAGTCAGTATCAAATCGATTTTTACTAGCAAAGTATTCAAAAGAATAGCAATGCATTATTCATATTGAGAACACACTTGTACTTTTTTCACAATAGGTATTTATTATTGAACCTGGCAGATTCTCCTTAGGGTATACAAAGGTTCACATTGACCGTTACCGACAGAAACCTTTGAGTATGCCGTAAGGCGAAACCGCTCAAGTTCAATAAATATTGTGGGAAAGTACAACTTTGTTCTCGATATTAGTAACAATAAATTCCATGAGGTGCCATCAATCATGAATCAACAATATAAATACCTTGGTATTTCCCCAGTGTCCCTGGGTCAGCCGAGGTGCGAGGGATATGTCGAAGACAACCTCACCTCCGGCCTAGCACCACGACCCACGAACCGGCGGCGTGCGGTTTTAGTCAGTTCGAGTCCGACATAACCTCCCTTTCAGGAGAGGTATCCGAGGGGATTTCCGCACGAAAAAAAAAGAAGGTATTTCCCCAGTATTGTCGACTGATTGCTCTGATATTTAAATTAAGAATTAAAAAAGAATTGGAATATTCAAACCATCAATTTGGTGAATGTTCTGACGAGCTCTTCCAATTAGTCCCACCCTCTCCTTTCCTTCACAGGACGACACGTGCAGGGCTAAGATGCCATCCATATACGGTGCAGAGTAAACCTGCTAGAACTAAGCGTTTCAGTGACTCATTCCTATGCCGCACCACTAAGACCTGGAACTCCCTGCCAGCTCACGTGTTTCCTTCTTCCTACAGTCCCGGGTCCTTTAAGCAGGGCGTGAAAAGGCATCTCATGAGGCCGTCAAGCTGAGTGCCACCACTGTTAACATACATGTTTACGATGGTGACCCTCTTTCCGAGACTTTCCCTTTGCTTAACATCAGGCGAGGTGAAGGTCAGGTTCACAAATAAAATTAAACTCTGTGGAAAAGTACAAGTGTGTTATTCAATATGTGTAGTAGATTCCACCAAGTGCCATCAATCTCCAGTATACCTAAACATTTAAATCAATACCTAAAACATTTTGGTAATAATATCATTAATAATAAGTGTTTGTTAAAAGGTTTAATGGAATCAGTAAACGTTTTTTTTATTAATAGATATTATGATCATTTTGGTGCCGCGTGTTTCCCGACAGAGAAAAATTTGTGCCACCTCATCTCTTCAAGTTTCCACCTCGGAGTCTGGGGTCTACTTTACCAGGCTAACTGCGGATTTGGCTGAACTTCAATATTAATAAACTTCTTCTCATACTTACTTAATGTATAATACACAGTTTAAATGAATATTAGAAGACTAAACATCCTCCTAAAGTATATTAACATTGTGATGCTGAGCTCGTATTAAAGTAGTTGTCAAGCGATAGGTACTAAAACGGGGTAAAAAATGACCATGGAAAAACAAAATGGAAGGCGCGCTTAGTGGGGGCGGGCGGCAAAATACGCATGTGCGTGCCTACCTCCCCCTCGAGATGGGGGAAGCGGGCCGCTTGTGGCGTTTAAAAGGCGGGGTTTTTGTTCAGTAGGTAATTTTTTTCGCCTATCTTTCTTGAGTTCCTTTGATGTATTTTTTACGTATATGTAGATACTTATGAATGTATGCATGATGTTGTGGTTTGTGGAATTAATTAGGGCCCTTTTATTTTGGTGTGTTAAGCACGCGGGGTAAAAACAGTAGATTTTTTTTCTTTGTGTTTTGGTAGGGTGAAAGAATTTTAATGAGTTTGATTCGTTTGTAGGGAAAGTCGCAAGTATATACATGTTTATGTCGTGTAGGGTGGTGTAGCTAAGGATACTTGAATGAATGAAATAGTTGATTATGAATTGGATCTGTAATGAACTACAATAATTAAAGAACAGCGGAAGAATAAAGAACGGGAATTGAAGACTCAGATATAATATTTGGCATTTTCATTTTTCAGATATTAGGAAATTAAGAGATTAAAAATTAGGTATTCGGGAGCACTTTTCAGGCTTGCAAAATTATGAAATATTAAATCTTTTTCATGAAGACATATTGTTACATCAAATTACTGTTTTCTATAAAAGTTTGCGAGTTTTGTTTTCTTACTATTTGAACTGACACAATCCCTCAAGGTGAGCCTCTGATGAATTGGCTGGCTGTTGTCTTTATTTATGTCTATATCCTTGAATGATAGAAACAGGATATAGGTAAGTCACTATTTTTACTGGTTACATAATTAAACAACTAGAAATAATAGCTACATAAAAATCACTGAACGTGGATTTTCCGATTTCAAAACGTGCGATAGTGGGCCGGTTTTTTATCCGTCCATTAGGTATAGCAAGTTACATATGTGTTTTGCTAAATCAGAAAACGGATATAACACTAAAATTATGTTATAAAGTTTCCCAAAAAAATCTACCTATAGACCAATAAATCAACAAACTTTATATTGCAACTAACCATTATAAACTCTGAAAACAAGTCAGATCTAAATTCCAATTATTCACTTTGACGTCGACCGTAGATAATCATCTGTCATACGACTCTGAGCGGGGAAACTGACCAGTTTGCCCCGACCCCCCACTTTTTATTCACTTACCCCCATTGCAACATTTTTAGTATCTAACCTCCGGGGGGTTGAAGACCAGGTTATAATGGTGTTGGAAAATGGAAAAGCAAAGGCTGGGATAGGTTTTAAGCTGAGTTCTGTTTGTGCGTAACATAAGATTGTGAATGACGTTTTTTTGGGGACAGATAATAAATTATATTGGACCTTTTTCGGGCTAATATCGCCCGTTTCTTTTTTGTTTTGTTACAACACGGATTTCGGTCTAATACCCGTGGACCTTTTTTGTAGCATAATTTTTGTAAATGTTGATCTTGATTAAGAATGGGTTGAATATTTAAAAAAGTTATTCTGTATTTTATTTGAGTGAATTATTTTATCAAATTGAAATTATTTATAATGTTGTCCTTACATGTATTATAAAATATTAGTGCACAATAAAGATTCATAATCATAAAGATCATAAGAAGGCATAAAAAACCATTTCCTTTCTTTCTTTCCTTCTTACTGCATACGCACTTCTTGGACCGTAAATACTTTCCTACCTACAGCCAGCCTATCGACATAAAACACTAACATAGAAATCTTTGTAAGTGTAAAACAGCCTTGATACCCATACATACGGACTAAATAAATGTCTCTGTAGACCCACTACAGGCGAGTCGTGAGCAAACAAGTCTAATGGACTTAATTATATTAGTCTTGGGTCAATAAAGGATGGAATGCGATACGGAGGCGCCGTTTCCTTTCAAAGAAATTAATATTTATTTTTCTAATGAAATGGGTGGAGTTTTAAACGGGGACCTAATTTTTAATGAGGATCGTGATGAAAGATTAAAATCCGTTGTGTGGTGAGTAACTAAACGCACAGTCAGTGTCAGAACGGTCTTGACTATAAAGTGTCAAAATGATCAATAATCCTAATGGTGCTAAATAAGAGCAAAACTAAGTGTATTCTTAGTCTATGAGCAAAACAAACTGTTTTGACAGCCTCCGTGGCATAGCGGTAGTGAACGCTAGCAGTCGCGCAGTAGGCGCGGGTTCCATAACACAAGCTAGTTAAGCTATGCTTGCCAATGATCTAGATAGCGTAGTGTGGAATGTTGTAGAATATTTATTTATTTAAATTGCATTATTGTCCGAACAAGGTGTGTACAAAATGTCACAACAATACGTCAACAGGACCGTTCCTGTTGACGTATTGTTGTGACATTTTGTACATTTGTTGTGAGAGAACAAAGGAATTAGAATCATTTTGAGCACTTTGTTCAAAAAAGATTCAGAGAAGTGGCTTTATCGATGCCAATATGGTAAATGCGAAAGTAGCTCTGTTTGTCTGTTTGTTACAGTTTCGCGCGCAAACCACTGTACCGATCTTAGTGAAGTTTCGTACAGAGATGGACTAGAACTTGAAAAACAGTAAATAACATTACGAATATACACAGAAAGAAGGGGTTAAAGGGGATAAAAATTGGTATGAAAGTACAGTATTTTTGAAGAAATATAATGAGATTAGGCACACAAAAAAGCTCGAGAAAGGACATGAGACTATGTTTAGTTGCGATAACCGACATACACATAGGTGCTTTTTTTTATTATCGTGCGCAAAATCCCTACGGATACCACCCCCACGGAGCCGGTGGAGGTGGTTATGTCGGACTCGAACCGGAGAAAAAACATTGACATTTTGCCGGAGGTGAGATTGCCAAAAGCATATCTCTCGCACCCCGACAGACCCAGGACCATCTCTTTCGAGATAGGTATAACATACACATAGGTGTAGCCGCGGGCAACAGCTACTAAAAATAAAATAAGAATAATTTTCAACCCTTCAGAATATTGACTTACATTCAGATGGTTCTCTTTCACGATAAACTTAACCCCCCTAACGCTTACCAACGAGACCACGCCAGGACAGACAGCTGAATGATTAGGGTTAATCTGTTAGAACATTCTCAATTATTGTTCCGGGAACCGAACCCGATAAATGGCGACAAGTCCACCCCCATCGTATTACGTTCGAAAACAGCTATTGGCAAATTGCCGGTGAAATTGCGAGAACCTTTAGACAGTTTTGTATTGGACAAACATATCTACAGTGCGTTTTATTAGTATAGATGTGAAATCCACCATTTTTAAACCCCCGACGCAGGGGTGTTATAAGTAAATCTAAATAAATATTCATCATCGTCATCATCATAGATACAACTTGTACCATGATCGTGTTAATTACCGTTAACAGTAGGTACCGTATACTCTTTAAAAAACTTTTTAGACAACATGGATTTCATTTAAAACATCCTATATACAAAAAAAGTCCATTTATATTTTAATCTTACGCATCTCAACGTAATGGAATCAAACGAATCCTCGGCCTATAAAAATGGCGGCCATTCGATTTTTAAAATTACGCTGAAGATAAAATGGTCCTCTGTACCTAAACCGTAACACTTTTACATAATCCGGAAAACCCGAATTAAATTTTAGCACGTAGGCCGAAAAAAAGGAGGCGCAAACAACCCTTCCTCGGGTAAAAAATGGTATATTTCTTTTTGATTACAACAATATAATTTGTATCTTCGGTGCGGTTCCGAGCGAGTGGGTACGAGCGGATTTAGATCTGTATGAGCGAATATTTTTGTGATGATATATTATAAGATACGAGAAATTGTTACGATAAAACAGTATCGTTGATGCTAAACCGTAAAATCCATGAGTCTTAAAACGTCCAAAACTGTACAGCTTATAACACACACATACACACAAGGTATGCAGCACGGAGCACAGGATATACTTAATTAGGCAACGACATTATCTTCTCCCTTGATGTATTGGATGTCAGTAGTTAACTGACTAATGAAAGACAGTTTAACTGGATGGGTGGGAGTTTTTCCCAGCGCAGCGTTGCATAAAAGCGTAGAACAACGGCTTGTGATCCGTAAATATGGACACGTGTTGTACCTCGAGAATGATTGTGACGGAAGTGCTGAATACTTTCGTATATACTATATATCGTATATATATAATTCGCGATAATACGCCGGCCATTGCTGTTGTTTGATGGTAAGTGTTAATTAGATATGTAAGTATGCAGGCCTCACTGTATTGTAAGTATTCATCATCATCATAGCAAAGGTTTACATCCGAGGCTTTTCTTTTCATCTCGAAACCTGGGGTCTGATTATTCCTTCTCCATTTTTTAGTTTAGCTTATTTTTGGGGGTGATTAACGACTGACCTAACCTTGACAAGAATATCTTAGTGAGAGCCTCCATCATCAATGTGCAAGAGTACTGGCTTACCGGTAAAATGATCCAAAAGGCCCTGGTGGGGCCCAAATCACTAATGTTGTTGCATTATGTATCTAGTATTTGTCAGTCAATCTCTGGTAGGTATTGCAAGCCGGCATAGGCCACTTCCGGCCTAACACCTCCGGCCTAGCACCACGACCCACTTTCGGCGTGGTGCGAGTCCGACATAACCTCCCCTTCCGGCTCCGGTAGGGGAGGTACCCGAGGGGATTTCCGCACGAAAAAAAAAGGCACAGGCCACTGACCATCAGATAAACCATATACTACTCCTTCAAAATATCCTAAAACGAAGCTCAACCCACTGCCCGCTTTCGCTTACCTTTCAACCCTCACAACCCAACCCTTTTCGAGTACGACAAATTAAGCAGGGCCGCCCTTTGCGGGCTCCAGGCAAAAATTCAATTACAAACTTCGTACCATCCCAAGAGTATCTAAAGGGTGTACACCACGTTTTTAGGCACTAAATTTTTATGTGGCCCTTCACAAGGCCGTAAACGGGATGATTTTATGAATATTCCATTTGAAATTCACGCTTATGTATCGAAAGTTTACGGAGGGGTATAGGGTCTGCGTTAATAATGCCCTTTGTGTGTCGTGCTTGATTAAAAAGTGTTAGAATGGATCGGGATACCGTGTTTAAGTATAAGTATACGGAAATGCAGTTGGAGTAAGCAAAATTCTTGGTGGGAAGTTAAGTTAAAGGAATTTTTTTTACAGCATTAAGTATGCTAACTATACAAATCAAATACATAGGGAAAAAGAATCTTCTCGGGCGGGACTCGAACCCGCAGTCTTTCCCTTACAGGGGGAATGCCTGACCAATTCGGCTACCGAGACACGCCCGATGTGATTCAAATTTCCCATCTTATACGTCTTTAAAGGAGAGACTGCGGGTTCGAGTCCCGCCCGAGAAGATTCTTTTCCCTATGTATTTGAGTTAACTTAAAATTCATGAGATATTTTGAACTGTAGAAATATGCCAATACATAGGTACACTTATTTATAAGAGTATACTAGCTGACCCGGCGAACTTCGTACCGTCAATTATTTACCACCCGCGTGGCTTCCGATCCCGTTCCCGCTCTTATACAATGATATATTTATCTAAACAGCAACAGAAATAACCACACTGTGGAATTTGTTAACATTAATTAATCACTGCTTCGTTCCCTTGAGTAGTAGCGTGATGATATAAAACCTATGTGTTATTCTGATGTATAAGCTATGTTATTGTAAAGTTTCATGAAAATCCATTCAGTAGTTTTTACGTGAAAGAGTAACATACATCCATCCATACTCACAAACTTTCGCGTTTACAATATTAGCAGGATTTCCTGAAAACGGTACGGAAACCACCAGAGAAATGACGAACCGGATTCCATCTTCGGACAAGAAGATATATACATACAGTCACGCTTCCTTCCTAGTAGGGTAGGCAGAAACCACATGTTTCCACCTGCTCCAATCCCCGCATACCTACATCGCTTTTTTACTTAACTTCGACACATTATACATACATATAACATAACATAAACTCACGCCTGTATTCCCCGAAGGGGTAGGCAGAGGTGCTAGCACCCACATTTCGCCAGTTTATGTTTAGGTCCCAATGTAATAGGTGGCGAGCCTATTGCCATTAACCGGGCACTTATAAACCTGCGATTAATACACACATAATTTCGAAAAGCATCGAAAGGTCATTGGTGTGTGCCATAGTAACCTGGGATCGAACCCGAGACCTCGTCTCAGCAGTCCATTACCCATACCACTAGGCTACCGCAGATTCGACACGTTATAGTCTCAACATATTCGAGTCCCAGCTTATGTCGATTCGAGAGCCCCTCTTAGCTCTCCAAGCTCTTCAACCTCACCTGCAATCTGGTGCACCTGCTGATTGATGGTCGAGATTATAATCATCCTTTAGCTTAGTTCCAGATTGCATTCATGGTTATCTTGAAATCCAGGGCAGTCCGATTACTCCTCCAACTGTTCATAATCTTCCCACTGCCTGACTTCCCGGAACTTTAAGAGGAAAACCTGAGGCAGAATCCCTCTATCTTATAGTCAATATGCGTGCAGCTTGCAGTTGAGGATGACTTATCTCCATATACTCATTCAGAATAGGTACAGTTAGCTTCAGAACGATCTTGACTACAAAGTCTCAAAATGATCTTAATACTACATACTTACATATTTATGATTATATCTAATCACGTCTTTATCCGATAGGGTTAGGCTGAGGTGAATTAACACCCGCATTTCACCACTCATTGTATTCGGTCCCGCGGGGTGTGGTGGGACCATGGAGAAGGAAACGATAGCGGAGTTGTTGCAAGACAATCGAGTCGCGTGCCATCCAAACGTCAAATGGACTCATTCGGTAGGAACGTTATACCTATGACACAGCCTATGAAGTCCTTCGACTCTTGACACCCCGCGCGTCTCTCTTCCCACCCGCATTCGGCGCGCGTTTTTATTAGGAGAAATATCAATGGGGCGTCTCCGTTACTTAATCATATTCTGTCCTCCGTGGGTGGGACCGATTACTAAGGTATTAATAGCAAATAAAACTGTTTTATTAATTTAAACTGTACTATATACTGTCCGAACTAAAGGCGTGAAAAAATATCAGAACAATCAGTCAACTAGAAGGGGGAAACACCAAGAAATTAAAATAATTTTGAGTACTTTGTTCATTAAGATCGATCTGATACTACTTGTACCTACTTCAAACGTTATATTTAAAGCCCCTTACAAACCAAATGCGCAGTGAAAATAATGAAATAAAAACGGCAGCCTTAAATAACCTAAACTCTGGCAAAAGGCTGGCAACATTTGCATAATCACTTTATATTATGCCTGGTCTCACTAGCGCGGAATGGTAATGACCCGCGCAACGTTTTTGAGTTTTTAATGCGTATACATACAGACATTACTATATAATGGGCCTATTTGGACCGTTACGAGGGGGCATAACGGATATGGTATTACCTACAATGGTAGGTAGTAGATCTAAAAGAAGGACTCATGCTTGCTGTATAATTCCTAGCTTACTTTGTTCCCAGTGAAGTTGAATAGGGACCCTCTTCCTGTGGGGGTCGTAGTAGGCTATTAAGGGATTGGGCAGTTCTCCATCCGACAGTAAACTTTCAGCCCACGACTTATCAGTGGCCCTTTGACGACAATAGACTCGCAGCCCATTATTTACTGAAAATTATAGTTGGCGGAAGGGCCTACCCCTTCAGAGATAGGCAGGCGTGAGTACCTATATTATGTATAATTCTAACTATTCTTACTATCATTGTTATGTTAGATTCGGTCCTATTTGAGATCTTCACCACAGTCCGGAGTTCGCTTAAATACGATGTGGTTTAGTTTTTTGACTATATTGCAAGCGACTGCCGTTTTACCTCTTATACTGAGTTGAAACTTTTGGCCAACCTGAACGCTCTGTTCAGGTTGCTCATATACGCCTCCATCTTGAACTATCGACAATTGCCAGCCGACACGTGCCTTCGGAAGAAGTAACACTCAGATAAACTACCACTAAATGGGGACTCATCTAAATAGCAACTGCAGCTATTTTAAATAAACGGTGAGCGCGTCCTAACCACGAGCGCCTCTTAGGCTAAGAACCGCGTCCACTGCGGTTACCGCTGATTTTCAAATTATCTGCGCAACGGTCAGCGGCTCGCAGGGCGCGAGAAAATCGGAGAATCGTCCGCATCCATGGCATGGCGGCCGGGGTGCGAGAGATATGCTTTCGGCAAACTCATCTCCGGCAACCGGCAACCAAGGACCCAAGACGGCATGCGTTTTAGTCGGTTCGAGTTCGACATAACCGCCTCCACCGGCTTTGTGGGGATGGTATCCGTGGGGATTATGCGCACGATATAAAAAAAAACCATGGCATGGCGGACGCGGTTAAAAACCTCTCCGTGAATTCTTAGCCTTACTATCACTGATTTTATTAGACAGTAAGAAGTGCTCGTGTGGAAGTTTGTATGATATAACGGATTTAGATGCTCGTACGTTTTGATATTATATGTACATACATATAAAATACATACATTTCAAACGTTTCAAGTAAACAGACAAGGGTTAAATCCCGGGATTAACGCACGTCGTTACTCATTACGCATTCCCGCGAAGGCTTTGAAGGGGAAATTACTGGCCCTTAAGGGGTGAAAGGGTGTGCCAACAGGATGGGAGGGAAGGGATAATAAATGATGTGGCCCGGGCCGAGGGTAAAGTTGCCAACTTTTTGTGACAAATTGCTGTAAAGTACGTATTCTAATCGCGGGCTGGCTAATGTAAGGGTATGTGGGTATACAGATATATTGTGAGGACGCGTAGGTAGGTATGCTGTTGGGGTGGATTACATTTTAGTCTATACTAGCGGCTACCTGCGGTTCCACCCGCGTAAATGTTGGTTAGCGTGTTTTTTGTTCATTTCTCAGGTTGTGTGCGAGAGATATGTTCCCTGCATTTTCACCTCCGACAACCAAAGTCCCAAAGACGGCGTGTGTTTTAGTCTCTTCGCGTCCGACATAACCACCTCCACCGGCTCCAGTTGGGGGTGGTATCCGAGGGGATTATTCTCACGATAAAAAAATATCTCGGGTTACGCTCAACCAATTGCGATTAAAGAAACGTAAGATTTTGAAAAAAAGTATGATTACGCCGCTGTGGAGCCGCCATAAAACATTGTTGATATTCGTGATCGTTACCACCTGATCTGAGACTTTACCTTCAGATTAAGGCGAGGTAAGAACGCCATTACTGCTTCACCTATGTATACAAAAGGTATACACTCGTACTTAAAACCAGTTTGGGTGGGGTTTGCTGTATTGATTACTGGTCTAGGAAGAATTTTTGGAGGAAAAGGACCGGTGTTGTGAATATGGAACTATTCCACAGGCCATATGGTCCAAGTACCTACTAACGTGTGTCCACTGCTTGCTCATCCGCCCCTGATCATGCTTTGACGAACGATTCGACGAATAGAGACGATTTCACTATAGATATGATATCAGTTCCGCGATGGAAAATTTCGTCGATAAAAATGCAGCAATATGCAAACAATATCCTACCAATTTTATAAACGTGTAAGTTTGTGAGGTTATTTGAATGTTTGTTATTCAACCACGTTTTGACATATACATGGATTTGGCTGAAAATAGGTATTTTAGCTGGACTAATAATTATTCACATACATGGGTAACAAGATACTGGGATCAGAAAATCACACGGGCGGAGCTGAGAGCAACACCTATTACTATTTTTAACCCCCGACGCAAAAACGACGCGGTGTTATAAGTTTGACGTGTGTGTGTGTGTGTGTGTGTGTGTGCGTGCGTGCGTGCGTGCGTGCGTGCGTGCGTGCGTGCGTGCGTGCGTGCGTGCGTGCGTGCGTGCGTGCGTGCGTGCGTGCGTGCGTGCGTGCGTGTGTGTGTGTGTGTGTGTCTGTGGCATCGTAGCACCCAAACGGATGAACCGATTTGGATTTAGTTTTTTTGTTTGAAAGGTATATTAGTCGGGAGTGTTCTTAGCTATGTTTGAAAAAAAAAACGGACCAAGATGGCCGCCGCCACAACATGTTGGAATACATATTTCTTTATAATTCCCTCAACATGGGTATCAAATGAAAGAGCTTGACTAGTAGATCAATAAAAAGTATAAAATAAAAATTAAATTAAAAATTTCAAAAACCCCCGTCACAAAAAGCACCAAAAAGTTGAAAATAAATGAATAAAGTTTAATTCAACGGTTGCCATGTCGGGGGACCTTACGATATAAAGTGCTTAACCAGTTACGGTCCCCCGACAGGCAACCGTTGAATTACAATTTATTCATTTATTTTCAACTTTTCGGTGTTTTTTGTGACAGGGGGCTTTATAAATTTTTAATTTAATTTTTATAAAACTGTTATTCTTAAACTGTTTTGATATATGACATTTTTATAGCATTTATCATGCTAACTTTTAAATTCGAAATAAATTGGGAAAAAGAAGCGCTCAAGTGGGACTTGAACCCACGACCTTTCCATTACAGGAAAATGCTCTTCCAACTGAGCTATTGAGTTACACCTGAATCACTTCAAATTTCTCTTCTCTTTATATCCGTATTTAAGGCGAAGGTGGAACCATCTACCAACTTTCTTACTTTTCTTTCTTTCCTGTAAGGGAAAGGTCGTGGGTTCAAGTCCCACTTGAGCGCTTCTTTTTCCCGATTTATTTCGTGTTAAGTTAAAATTATATATTTGTAGGCATAGTTCCCGGCATATCTCCTGACCACAATTGTGAGAAACCATGCCATGACGCGCGCGGATTTGTTTACTATATTCTAAGATTGTTGTTTTTGAGCTTCTCTGTCACTGTAGCACCCAGTACTATCCTAAAAAGATGCCCAAAAAACCTATTTTGGGGCCAAAATATATGCCGGTAACTATACCTAGACATATTTAAATTCATCTAGCCTATCGGCAAAGTGCAGTACCTAGACACGTCACGAAAAGTCTACGTAATACGAGCGAATTAATATTTAAACTGCAATGATTGTTCCGAGAGCATGGCAACCCAGTCCGGTGGGCATTCGGGGACGAAATGAAATGAAAATACACGACGAGTCGAGGGGAGGACGGAAATATCACTATGTTCCGCGGATTTACTTGCGGTATATGAATAGGGGATGAAAATTCGGCAGCCTACTAAGATTTTTCGGCTTAACATAATCTTATACCTGCTGGTTACGGTTGAGTTAGGGGGTTAGATTGTAGTCACTCCCGTAAAAGCTAAGATAAAAATGCCTGTAAGAGATCGCTCTTAGCGATAAGGCCGCCATTTGTACATAATGTCATGAAATTGTCCATGCATTTACTGTAATACTGGTGTCATTAAAGATTTATTTATCTATCTATCTATCTATCTACCTCCGGATGAAATAGCGTAACAGAATGATCCATGGGTTTTATAAAGTACAAGCTTTGGATGCAACTGGAAAACACAGTAACGATGATGATAGAGTATTGAAGTCGTTAATTACCGCCAATGGTGTGAAGGTCATACATAAGGCAGTCACCTCAAGGAAAATATAATATAATAATATAAAGATTGTAGTACATAGAAAACATAATATATATGAGTATATATATATATATATGCAATATTTATACAAGCTCAAATGACAATGGACTGGCCACTTCTGTCGAAGGACCAATGGCCGTTGTAGCAGACGAGTCTTAGAGTGGAGACCGCGAGAAGGCAAACGCAAGGTAGAAGACCCCCTAGCCAGATGGACTGAAGACCTGAAAAAGGTGGCTGGGACAGACTGGATGCGGAAGCCGGAGGATTGGGTGAAATGGCGCACATTGGGAGAGGCCTATGTCCAGCAATGGACTGCGGTGGGCTAATTGATTGATTGATCGATTGATATGAGTACATACATAGGTAAAATAGTTCTACAATTTGTGGAGAGAATATCGAAGTTCGGCCAAACACGCACGCGGGATTAACGCAAGGATGAAGAAGATTTTAATAATTATCCTCATACTGAATAGAAAGTGACAATGGTGATTTCATGAAGTAGGTTAAATGTCAAAAAATTCATATCAAAGTCTTATACTTATACCAAAATGGCGGCCACACCTTCCTAATGTTTAACTAACACAAACTTCGGCCTCAACCCTCCATTTACATAACACGATCCCAAAAACCAAACAAGGCCGTATTCACAAAATCCTTTGCCTCCTGGCTAATAGGAAATGAGAAAATTAATTAAGTGGGGGCGACAACATGGCCAATACACGCTTGTGTGTTTAGGTGCTTACGAAAAATAAATGCAGCCAATGTTTGCCGACCCTATTTGAAGATCAAAACGCGATTCCATATTCAATTTGATTAATTTTTTTTATGTTCTTTATTTTTGGCGGTAATTGACTTGGAGTTAGAGTAAATATGTAACGTATTTGAATTCTTCTAAGTCGTATATGAGAATGACTTATCGATTTCATTCTCCTTTTTTATCAATTAGAATAAATCTTTTAAAAAAGTACTTAAATGTCCAAGATTTAGAGCCACAACCAGTTCCTTACAGGGGAAATGCTCTGACCAGTTTTTGTTGTGTTGGCTCCCGGTGGAGAAGAATAGGGCCACCCCATGATAGGAATGTTCTCTATCCCACAGTAAACATACAGTTTATCTATTTACGTGGGACCGAAAATCGTAGTTGGCAAAATATGGGTGTTAATACACTTCTGCCTAACCCTTCAGGGATTTACAAGGCTGATTATATGCATATATGTACCTTAGTTTAGTAACCTTAGTTTTCTCATACTTTTTAGATGGTTCTCACAGAAAAAGTATTAAAGCAAATTGCGCAGAAAAAGTATTACACACAGAGCTGATGACGACCATGGAATAGAAACCAAGAAAAAGTTCCCTGCCTCTATCACTGCTACATTGTCGTGAAGATGTTCAACAAAATACCTGCACTTGCAAGTAGCCCGGAAATTTTAATTTTAGGCTTGTTCCGTATTTGAATTGTTCGCTGTTTAGAACAAAATTACGTCATGGCTCCTGGGTAAAGCGGGAGCTAATTTTGAATTTCGATTTCAGAGACGCAAAAACTAGACAAATTAATGAATTTTGACACCATCGTTCTCTTACTGGCAGTTTTTGGACATGAAACATTATTTGAATATTTTCCGTAACGACTGACATAAAATATGATCTTCCACAACCCCAAGGCGCCATAGATTTTCTTCTGACATCCGGGACCGACGACTTAATGTGCTCTCCGAGACACAAAAGTATCAATCAATGCAAAAAGATATTAGAGCGGTAAATGCACCCCCGTGCCAAGCGGAGCGGAGCAGTCAAATGTTATTACCACTACGCCACTGAGGCTGTCGACAGATAATATAATGGACCCAATTGAACCAAAGTATATTCTTGAGTAGTTAATGATTTATTAGACAAGAAAAATGTTCAGAGACATCATCCAATTTTGAAAAAAAAAAGAACTTTTTTTTTACCACCAAAGCACATGAAACCGCGTCGCGTACTATATACATCTAATTGCGACCATTACCGTTCTCTCTAATGCGAGCCTTAAGCTCCACCGTTGGATCGTAATTGGACGACTCATAAAGGGGATGGAGGGACCGGAAAAGGGGACGAAAAACGGGCGCCGGGGGGCGAAGCGCGGGGGGAAAGGCCAGGGAAATGTTATGGAAATGACGCACCGCCATTTCCACGTTTTTGTATTTGATTATCCTTTCAAGACAATATTTTGCAGGGTCCGGAAATTAATGAAGGCAATTTATGCGACACACAGTGTGGGCGCCGGGTTTTATTTAAATAACTTTTTTTATTATTTTTTTTAAGCCGAGGGTTTTCGGGGCGACTGCCTTTTATAATTGGAGCGTTGCTTTCATTTTTTTTTCTGAGGGCTTATGAGAAAGAATTATGTTTTGAGGTTAGAATAGCCCGGGGCCGGGTGCTTTGTTTTTGTTTATCCTGCCATATCTATGATATGGGCTTATAAAGGATTGGTGTTATGTCGGTTTCAAGGGACGAGTAATACTTTTTTGTTTATGCCTAATTTTTTTGAAATTTGTTCGAATACCGCGGATTTATTTCGATTGGAAAAACTGGCTGGTATTGCTGATATTTTGTTTTATTATTTATTCAGCAAATGTATGGTGTTTTGAAATGACTTTACAATTTATTGAAAAAAATACTGTTATCATCATAGGGATAGATGACATTTAAATCTTTGTAAATCTCAGGTTCTTTGAGTTGGACGTACAACCTTGAAATGGTGAATAGTGTGCATAAGTTACCGTGTACCTATCAACATTGTTAATGAATGTGTAAGGTGAAAACTTAAGTTCGTCATTAACTGGCCACGAAAGACTGGACACACGTGTGTCCAGTTGAAGAAACTCAAAATTTCAGGACCATTCTTCTATGTTAGTCAACCATTTCGCATATTGGTAGGTACTTAATTCATAAGTAAATATTGGATACAGTTAGTTTTATTAAGATCCAAACTATGATTCTACCGTCTTTAATCATTTTTCTGTAACTTTTGCCGCGATAATATACTAGCTCTGCACCACCCAACCTATGGTAGACTGGCAGAGAATGCCTACGACATTAAGTCCGCCCATGTAGGTCGTGCATAAAGTATAAATAAATAAATAAACAACAATTACTAAAAAACAGAATGGTATCTACGGAACTCTTCGTACGCGAGTCCGGCTCGGATTTGGCGGTTTTCTCTCATTTTGAGTCATGCTTTCTTCTCAATAATGATAATGGTAGAATTTCGTTCAAAAATCGAACAAAAAAATACAAATAAGTATGTAAATGATATTTTTTAAATAGAATATTCATCTGACTTTCAAATACAGAATACAGACTTATTAAAACAAAAAACTTTGGAGTTAACATTTGTCATAGAGTTCTCCTTCCTTTGTGAATACGATAGAAACTTTTTTAATTTGAACCTTTCAACTTTTATGTTGTCTGCGAGTTATTTTGTAACTTCTTTGGCTCTGCCTGTGTGTATTGTGTGTATCCTTACTTATTAGTACAGGTATAACTAGCTGACCCTACGAACTTCTTACCGCCAATTTTCCCCGCTGCACCCTCTACTATATTAGGATGGACCTTCTTCTGGAATTACTCTATCTATTAAAAGAAACTGCATCAAAATCGCTAGCATAGTTTTGTAGATATAAGCATAGGGACGGACAGACGCGGAACGACTTTGCCTTAAACATGGGACACGCTAAAGTTTTGCACTTCTTGCTAATCGGAACTATTTGAATTTCGAATGTTATATTTTCAGAAACGTTGCAATCTTCTTAGTAAAAAAAAAAAAACAATTGGCGGGAAATCATTAATTGTCAATTGTTTTTTATCACACACCAAAGTTAAGTAGTCGAAAAAATTTTACAGCGATGATTTTTTATGATTTTAAAAGTTCTCTCTGCGTAAGACTGTGCTGCTCTTCTTCAAAATGCTTTTGGTAGAGAAGCACCTTCTTTGAGCTTTTCTGTTGTTTTTCAAGTGTTCTTTTATATCTTTAGTCGATACTATTTTGTAGAAAGTACTTTAACCTATTAACTTTTCGCAGTTTTGTCTATAGTTTACGTATCTAGAGATAGGCAAGCGATGAAAGCCACTGCGCTGTCCGGCGCCACCAAATCCCTCTGCTTAAAATTGTGCACCATACCTTTTTATATACAAAGCTCGACATCTGCCCCCACACAGCGCAAACGAAAATAACCCTTGTTTATACGCAAAAAGGTGCCTTTACAATCAACATCTACCCTAAAAAAATCTGCATTAGAAAGTAAACTGTATGTTTTAAAGCGTAAAGGTCATTTTAGCAGAAAAATACTTAGAATGGGACTTCGAGAAAATTCGCATTATGTAATAAAAAACATTTATTTTGTCCGTTTCCGAGTAAATAGGACTCCTCTTCCCCTTATATACAATGATTTAGTGCGCGCGAGATTGTTTTGATAACTCCTTTCATATTTCGCTCGGCGGAGCGTTATCTTAGTAGGAAAAATGTGAACATTACGTTTTTTAAAAATGTCTACCAGTCTCTTTTTCGTTTTGTTTCTGTACATAACACGTTTCTTTTCTTGGCATTCGGCGTTAATTTTAAAAAGTAATGATGCTGCTGCCTTTGTGTAAAAGGCGATCCATTTATGAATTTAATTTTATAAATGGAACACTGGAAGAATCTTTTTTATAATTTGATTCAGTTCATAAACATTGTAACTATGCCAAAATGCCAGTTCACTTTTCAGTTTCTTTCTCATATTTTCTTTTGAATAACTTTAATAGATTTATAAATTTGTATTGAATTATTTTAACAGAGTTTTGATACAAGTTTTGCAACCTGCAGCTGCTGTATTTATTTGTGCGAATGATTGTTCGAGTACCCCTTTGACTTGAGGACAATGTTGCAAACGCGTTCGAAAACCAGTTTGCGTGATCTGCAGCACAGAGTTTGCATTCCGCGTACCTGTGCGTGCAGAAGCTCGTTTTAAAACAGGTTTGAATCATGGTGTAATGAAACGTTTTATCCGTTTTCCGATCCGGTTTTTGCATGGCTGCATTAGCTGCGTTTTGCACGGAGCTCGATTTAAATGAGTGAATTAGAATAGGGACATTTTGAATTGCCAATTGTGATCGTTTCTTGTACATAATAGGTATACACACAAACAAGACACGTTTGGACAAGTTTGTGTTATTGTTGAAAAATTTAATAATACATATTTTAACGTATTTTGTTTAAATTAATCCCTTTACATTTTACTATACTGTTCAAGGCTGAAGTAGTATTTTAATAGTAGAAGATTTTTACTTTACCTCCTTCAATCATCAATACATTGAACACAGTTACATGTTTTTTTTTTTCATTTTCGTTCCTATTTTCCTGAAATGTGCATTGTGTGAATTTCCTGAAAATTTCCATGTACTTTCGACTAGTGCGCTTAAACTAAGTAGTACCTAATAACTTAATTATTTAATTTATATATTTATTAATTGCTTAAAGTTACGCTTACAGATTACTACCATTGCGAAAGTAATCATCTGGAGACATGTATAAATCTTTATATAGTATTCTAAATATGCAACATAAGATGAAGTGGAATAATAATACTTAAATCATGAAATAAAAAGTTAGATATATTAATAATTTTGGCACTTGAAGTGAAGTGTAAGTGAAAGTTGAATTACCTATTTAACTTTTTGAATTGCTGCAAGTTTTTAAAACCAAAAAAAATCGAAATCACCCATGGGAATTCGATTTTAGATAAGAAGTATTATTTAACTGTAATAAACCTTTCTAACACTTGTACTATTTTGAACTATAAACAACATATGAAAATAAAAATAAAAGTTGTTAATTTTACCCGCGCGTAATGCACAAACCTAGATGATTTGCATTTAGATTAGAGCTGTGTAGCGATGGTTTTTGTTGATGTGCCAACGTTATTTTACGTTATACGTATGCATTAATAACGTAACGTAACGTATGTAAGAGAACGTGACTGAAATAAGATAGGTAATTACTGAGGGCGCTAAAAGGCGGGTGTTGAAAGAATGGAGTGGCTCTGTAGAATTTTAATAATTTAATGAATGTATTGTTGCTAGCAGCGCAAAAACGAAATTTCATTAATTTTCTCTAGAGGTGACAGAAATGGATATACTTACTAGTAATTTTATGACAGTTACGGGATATCTACCATAATTATGTTGCTAAAATATCGGACAGTCGAAAAACTAAAGTGGGGTTAATGGTGGGTTAATTTTTTTGCCACTCATTAGGCAGAAAAGAGCACGGCCCACTTGATGGAAAGTGGTTACCGGGACCTATGGATGTGTGCAATACAATACCAGGGGCTTCATACTCGTGCTGTCGACCCTGTAGGACCCCTTTAATGCGCTTCTTGAAGAAACCCATAGTAGGTTGGTTGGATTACTTGACCACAGGTTCTTCGCAGTCCTATGAATGGTATGGTATCGGAAATAGGAGAAAAAAACGCAGCATATTTATCCCAGGGCAAAATTGTATCTGCGGGGCTAAAAACTTCACATTGGCAAAGAATCAAAGAATCAAAGAATCAATTTCATTTATTCAGTTTAGGCACATAAAGAGCACATATGAACGTCAGAATTTTACAAGTAAGTAATGTCAATCACAAAAAAAAAAAAAAAAAACATTGGAAAATGATTCTTTCGCTGGTTCGGTAGGTGGTTCTACTGAGAAGAGACCAGCAAGAAACTCAGTGAACTCGATTATCCTTCTTTTTTTTATTTTAAATATAGTTTTATTTATAGCAATTTTTTACAGTGCGGGCAAGAGATGAGATTAGGATGACCATGCATCTTTATCATTTAAATATTCGTCTAATTTATAGTAACCTTTTTTTATTACGCAATTTTTCACTTGAATTTTAAATTTATTAAGTGGCATGTCTATCAGATCCTGAGACATTTTATTAAACAATTTTATACAATTGCCTACAAACGAATTACCAACCTTATGAAGCCTGAGTTTTGGCACTGCAAGTTTATTTTTGTTTCTAGTATTATAATTGTGTTGGTCAGAGTTTTTTTTGAAGAGATCTAGATTCTTGCGTACATATAAGATATTATCATAAATGTATTGGGAAGCAACTGTTAAAATATTAATTTCCTTAAAAACTTCTCTCAGCGAGTCACGGGGTCCGAGGCCATAGATTGCTCGTATCGCGCGTTTCTGTAATATGAAAATAGTCTCAATATCGGCAGCTGAGCCCCACAGCATCAGACCATACGACATAACGCTATGAAAGTAGCCAAAATAAACTAATCGTGCCGTTTCCTCGTCAGTTAGTGTCCTTATTTTTCTCACCGCATAGGCAGCTGAGCTAAGTCTTCCTGCCAAGGCTGTGATATGAGAACCCCATTGCAGTTTACTATCAATAGTTATTCCAAGAAAAATTGTGTTATCAACTATTTGAACAGATTCATCGTTCATTGTAATACTAGTATCAACCTGTTTTACATTAGGTATAGTAAACTTTACACATTTTGTTTTCTTAGCACTGAGCAGCAAGTTGTTACTTGTAATTCGCAAAAAATTCTGCAAAAAACTTTTAATTTTTAGTAAATCTAAATACTTAGTTTCCTATAAAATTCATAAAATGGTCACTCATATGAGCAGAACCACAACTCTAACAATTCTAATTTCATGGAAATATCAAGTAAAAGACGAAATGAATACTATCTTAACCTAATTCCAATAAAGTGGCCTTTTTAGACCTGTTGGTATCAATCCATACTAATATTATAAATGCGACAGTAACTCTGTCTGTCTGTCTGTCTGTATGTTACGCTTTCACGCCTAAACCACTGAACCGATTTTGATGAAATTTGGTATTGGGATAGGTTAGACCTTGAAAAGGGACATAGGCTATGTTTGGTCGCAATAACCGACATCCACGCGGGCGGAGCCGCGGGTAAAAGCTAGTATCTCATAAACAAATCCCATTTCAAACAGCTATAACAAAAACCGCAAAAACTAATCAAGTTAATCAAATTTGCGATCATATAGAACAGACTCACAACAATGGCGTCCCCTGTGAAGATTTTATACATACCGAAGTACACAGGACAAAAGGGTCGCACCCTTTGCGTCGAGCTCACGTTTGCAGCAAGAACGCTGCAACACGCATTTACTTCAGCCTGTATATACCTACACATGCAACGATTTCGCTTAAAACCCGTTTCTTTTCAACTTATTACATGAATAACCGTTTACCGTTCCAGATTTGCACCTCACTATTTAATATACAGGGATTTTCATCTTTAAATTTATCTGTGGTAAGATTGCGTTTTTTTTTCAGAGTGTATTTTTTATTGCGGTAAGTTTTCGGCCAGGTATATAGATGTTTTTAAATCAAGGTGGGGATGTAATGCGATTTAGTTTAGCGATTTATAATCGATGTCAGTCTAACTTTGGCTACCGATCAAGTTCATTCGCCAAAATGTAGCGACACGATTGCTATAACATGAATAATTATCAAAATTAAAAAAAATATTTAAAGTTTTGGCATCAGTGAAAATTATTATCTACGCCAAAAACGGCATTTCTGATTTAATCGAAGTTTCAAGACAACTTAAAACGAACAAGAAGTTATAATATGACATTGATTCAAATGAAGCAATAAGGATCTACAGCGAGGAAGCCTGAGCCAGACCACGAGATGAACCGACCACAGGTAATAAAAAACAATTTGTTTATTTATTTGTGCAGGACACAGACGCACGCCATACGGCCAACGCGTTCCGTCCTACGCAAAATAACAACAATCATCCTCCAACAATTGCTTTGTGTACTGAAGCCATTGACGCGATTTTTTTAGGTTTCTTTTTTCACTTACGGCTGCCTCGTGTTGGTCTGCGTCGATTTAATTTATTTATTAGTTCAGATTTCTGCTATTATTCTACGTTTGTTGTTCTATGTTTGTTTTGGAAGTTAGTCTTTCGGATTAATGATGAACAAAGTTAAATACCCACTTACGTTAGCTTTTTCATGATTTTAAGCAATATAAAAAGAGGATTTTTTTGTTTTTTGTGATCGATAGTAATTCTTTACTATGAAAGGTGATACTTACTACCTTATACTTCATGTGTTGCGTGGTCCCAGATAAAGCCCTTATGCTGAAATCTTTTAAAGTATATAACTTGAATGTTTCAATTGTTTAAATTAGTAGTAGTCTAGTGTTATCTTATCTGATTTATTAAGTAAGCTTTTCATAAGTTTACAAAATGTAGATATTATTTATCTAGACATATAATACCTACATTACTTTGTACAGTCAGCGTCAGCTTTGTACCTACATCAGTCATATATATCTTGACGAAGAAGTCTCAAAACGATCCTAAAACTTTCAAACTGTTTTACTGATTTATATGGTATTATTGTCCGAACTAAAGGTGTATACCAAATATCAGAACTATTGGTCAAGTAGAAGGGGGTAAAAAAGAAATTAAGATAATTTTGAGTACTTACTTTGTTCGTCAACATAATTCTTTCTTATCCTGACTGTACATTACCTACTTAGGCTTGGTATCAAGCCCTTCAGGGTCAAGCCAATATTTCTGCAGAATAAACAGATCCCGGGATCCTAGGTAAGAGATGTAATCATCAAGAGATCCGAGATCTCTAGGTACATAGTTAGGAGCGCAAACTATTCGAATCGTTAATTTGTTCTATCCTTTCTCCACACTACATGATCCACGTGTCAAAAAACAATAGGTACAATACCTGCTATTGTTGATCAAACCATCTTTGCATTCCACAGCGAAACCGATGCGTCTACAAATGAAAACAATTTCAACGAGTCGCCATTACACGTCAAAAACAAAATGAAATTGGGCGCGAATTTCAAAAATGGAACAATAACCTCTAACTCGGCCACGGACGCCGTTCGACAAAAAAGACAAAACGGACCAATATTTACTCACGATCGGATGCCGACACATCGCTCCGAACATTCTTTCGATACTTGATATTTGTATCGATTGTAATCGATATTGGAATGAATGGACGGCTTTTTGGTAAATAGTTTTGATTGTATTAGAATATGTTTGATTATGGTTTGATTTTGAGAATTGCTGATTTAAATAATCAAAGTAAAAATGGAGAAATTATATTATTATTACGAATTAAACAAAAGCATTCTTCACTGTTATGTAGATCAAAGTTTTTTGTCGTTACTTAAAGGAGTTTTAAAATGTCTGGACAATTTAGATGTAATTATGACGTCAGAATGTCCAAGTCATCCTGAGTGATGATGTTTAGTGTTTTGAAAGGCAATCTTTTCATTTTTGAATTATTGGAAAAATAATTAAAATACTTTCAAAACAACATACATTTTGTACCTTCATCAGTAATTTTTCAACGGCTTTCTCATTATAAAAATTCAGATAATTTTTGTCAGTTTCTCATCGTTAAAGTTGTGCACTACGATATAGAAAAATTACTTTAAAAAATCCATTTTGATAAATGGAAATTAAATATATTATGTCATTCAGGTATGTTCAGTATTCATTTCTATCGACTAAGTAACAACCAGTTCTTTACAAACTTGTGGATTTTTACACAACTGCTCAAAAAAGTACTTATTGAGATCTTTTCCAAGTCGATTACATCAGGAAAAATAAATTGCTCAGGAGGGGCTTGAAACCAAGACCATTCCCTATAATGTACCTATAGTTAGTATATTAAATGCTATAAAATTTCATTCTTCAAATCTCTTCCGAGTTCATTATTTTATTTATGAGAGTTTATTTATTATATCATAATTGATTAGATTGCTGAATGAATTTGGATGTATGGGGAATTTCATTAATCATCCCACTGAACAACTTGCACGGGATTTTTTGCAAGTGTAAAATTTACCTTTTAGTTTGTTTTGTTGATAGATTTTATCAGTCATATTTAAATTTTATCTTGTTCAGTGCAAAAGTTGAAAACTGCTCTTTTCACTTTCGAAATAGAAACGTTATAATTTTCATTGAAGGCGATTCATAAAACGGACTGTGATAAAATCTAAATGAATGAAAATAAATATTGATTTGTATTCATTTGGCAAAATTTTCACATTAATTACTTGTTAAATATTAGATCCACTAGATAGACGCTGTCTTTGAAAGTAAATGAAAAAAAAAACCAATAAAACTGCCTGTTATATCTCATAATTTAAACCAAAAATTACCCTTCTGAACAGATATACAAAAAATAAACACAGGTATACAAAAACTTCTACAAAAATGTGGAACTTCTTATGCTCTATCCGAAATTAATAAGAGATTACATAACACAAAACATCGCAGATTACTCTCACTAACTGGTAAATAAGGTGAAAGGCTTTTTATTTTGAGCCAACCGAAATTCAACACTACTCCATTTTAAGCCCTTATTGTGTACAAACTGTTATATAACCTTAAACGCTTTGTCATGAATTGCTATCACGATTAAGAAGTAAAAACTTAAAATATTTTTTTGCAACAAATTCAAAATACCCTTTTAAAATCAAATCTCGTTAATTTATTCGAAATATTTCTTTTCACACTTTGCAAAACATTACGCGTAATTGCAAAATTTTAATCAAATCAATATCTTTGCAGAAAGCTTTGTACAATGGTATTGTCATTTGAATAAATATTTTATAAGTGTTATCCTATATCCTATACCTTATAATAGTGGTGCAAAATATTACAAGTAGAATGTTATTGTCCAATTGAAGTTAAGTTTTGGATAATTTTACCTATTTCGTTTAATAAATTGATTGTGAAACGCAAATTGTACTATTGTCATATTCTTTATAGCTGTTTTTGACATAATTACTATAATATAAATTCAGTTGTCTATGTTTTGTTTAATAACATGAGTTTCTACTAGCTAAATTATATCTAGCTAAATTGTATCTGTCCCACAGGCCAGGCTTGCCTAGTGTGAAATTTGGCAACAAAGTCATTTTCATTTTTCATCTATTTAAACTATATAGATAGAAAATAGGTAAATAAGTAAATATCCTCTAGGTATTTCAGCGGCAGATGGTGAAACCAGATACAAATATTACAAATTGTTGCATTATTGTTACAATGTAAACCAAAAACTGTATTAAAATGTTAATTTCTGTCGTTAAATAAAAAGAAAATATTACTTTTATTACTGAAATTAATGCGATAACAATCGCCGGCAAAAAGACAGCATATTGTTGTAATTTCAGCAGTTTATGTATAACTATTGTATTCGTAATTTAAACCTATGTAAACACCTTCAGATACGGCATGTCATAACACAACAATAATTAAATTATATCTATAGTGAGGTCAGATGGTCGCTGCACGGAAAATGATTGAAGTTCAACCGCATCACAGTTAGAACGGTATATCGAATTGAACTTAGTTGGGAAAAGGTTTAGAGAATGATGATGTTATTGTAGCGTAAAACTGTCTTATATAAAAAAATAACTCGGTATAAAAGCAACTCTTCATAATTTTATAGCTAAGTACATTAACAGGTAAATTTAATTGAATTATACCAACTATCATTAAAAGAAATTCATTAAGAAAATGCTTAGGTACCTAGCTACCATTTTAGACTAATAAAAAAACGTTTTCATAAATCTATTCTCAAAATTGTTGACTCAGACACAGTACACAAAATTAAATTTTGTAACAAAGCAGCTGCCATACATATTGATTACCGATATTGATTTCACCCAACACAAAATCGATACAAATCCAATATTTACACCCAATACTCACAATGTCGATTCTATATCTATACCTTTTTAATTTGTTTGTGGTATAAAAATAAAGCTTACTTTTTATGACAGCTGTCTTGCATTGAATTTTAAAAAGAGAATACTGTAAAGTTTGTCAACAGAACTCATTTTTACGCCATTATACTTTTAAAAGTTTAAAAAATAAATGCATTTTTTTATTTCTGGATATGTAATGAAATTGCTTGTTGTATAAAAAGGTATAAGTAGTAAAAGAAGTATAAACCAAATTTTACTATTCTGGTTGTTGATATTGACATGGAGACGTAATAGGGCAGTTTACTCTGGGTCTAGCTAGATAGGGTTGTGTACAAAATCCTAGAATAATAATAGATTTTTTGTGTCATTGTTGGAAGAATAACTTAAGCGAAATAAATCACGATAAAATTCGTTAAAAATGTTAAGCTATGCCAAAGATTTTTTCATTTTTTTTATTTTTTTTTCAATCATCTGCCCAACTTTTAATATTTCATACAAATTTACACTGAGACCGTTTTGATGTTTATAAAACAAACTGCTTTGATTTGCAATTAATTTCGATTTATTATTTTACGAGATTGATTTACATAACAGTGATTAATGTTTTCGAGAAAAGATTGTCAATTATAACATAAGATACAATTACAATTCCAAATATTGTGTACAATTTTTATTTAATACTAAATACTCTTTGAATACTCTGATTTCTCAACCAGTTGATATAAAAAATATCAAAATTTTTCTTCCATTAGGTTTATGTTAGTAGTCTAGCTTTTCTTTGTTTTGTCTTTTGAAGTGTCACTGTTCGCGACATTATTTGATAACAATGTAATACTATAAGCTAACTTTAAGATGTTTTTGTTACATTTAGTTATATTACTCTCTAGTATTAAGTTTTCTTTTCTTTGTAGCTAAATACACATCACATTCGCATCAGAATGTTTCATTCATAATTTACCTTACTTACCTAAAACTCCATGAAACTAAAACAATTACATCCTAATTCTAAATGATTTCACAGCTGCAGAACCGTTTAAACAATGAAAGAGCATCTAATTACATGAAAAAAAAAAACAAGGCCCGCCGCCATCTTGTATTCGCGAGGCGTCAGTTTTTTCCGAAAAAAGGCCCAAGTGCGCGCTACCGTTCTACATACATATTATGCAGGGTCCGGTGTGATTAAGTACCTAAAACGACAATTTGAAATCTGAACCGAATTTTGGCTATGTTAAAGCTTAAAATGGCTTGTGCATTTTTTAATATTTTTTGGTCGTGTCCGTAGGGATCGAGGAGCATTTAGCCAGCCCACCCTCGCGCTGCGATTTCTTACAGTGCGATATATTATTAATATATGTGGGGTTCTGTCGAGAAAAATGGAGCGTTTTAGCGTGCTGGGTGCTTTATTGCGGGGTTTGTGTTAAATGGGGTGGATTTAACGTTGTCTGGGTGCTAGTTATATCGTAAATGAGTGGTATTAAATGGTATTATGTTGATATTTTTGTAAGTAGTAGATTGATATGCGAGAAATAAATGTATTTTCTTTCTTTCTTTCTTTTCTGATAGAATTTGGTTAAATGTATGCTTCCTTACATGGTTGGGAGATCAGATTAGACCAATAAAAAATGTAAGTAGACCTTGAGCTCCAAAGAGTAAAACGACAAAGTCTAAAGAGTTTGTTTCCAACAGTTCGTAAGAATGCTGCACCGTCGCCCTTATAGACGGATATAAAGAGAAGGAAAATTAGGAATGATTCAAGTGTGGCTCAATAGCTCAGTTGGAAGAGCAGTCCCCCTGTAAGGGAAGGGCGTGAGTTCGAGTCTCACTTGAGCATTTCATTTTTTCCAATGTTTTTCGAATTTAAAAGTTAGCATAATAAATGCTATAAAAAATTCATTCTAATAGCGGAGTAGATTCGACTAAGCGCCATCAATCAACAGTAGGTATAAACGTACTTACATTACGCATAATAAATGCTATAAAAAATCATTTAAAACGACATCTTCAAAATGATCTTAAAACCAACGTAATAAGAGAAAATTAATACTGTTTCATTGATTGTATTATTGTCCGAAATAAAAGTATGTACATATATCAGAACAAGCGGTCAACAGTAAGAGGGGATAACCGAGGAATTAAGATCATTTTGAACACTTTGTTCGTCAAGCTCCATCTGATGTTGATTTTCCTTACTAATTGCTGACGCACGCGGAGTAGATACATTTTCATATCTACAGTAGGTATATTTCCTCTTTGATCTCCCACAAAAATCGACACCTATTCATCCACGGTTTTATTTCCACAACATGTAAAATAAACGACTCCATATCGCCACAACTGGCTGCTTTAAGCTATAAAAATGGCGCCCAAGCTTAATTTAAACGTTTAAGAAGTAAATCCGTTTGTTTTATATTCGTATGTACTGTTTCAGAGTTTTATATTATTTGTATTTACGTTGCATATGTTGATTTTAGAGTGTATTATATAGAGGAATATAGATTCATGTGATCATAAACATAAAATAACATAAATTCACGCCTGTATTCCCCGAAGGCGTAGGCAGAAGTGCTAGCACCCACATTTCGCCAGTTTATGTTTATGTTTAGGTGGCGAGCCTATTGCCATTAACCGGGCACTTATAAACCTTCGATAAATACACACATAACTTCGAAAAGCATGTGATCACACTAATATTATAAAGACGAAAGTTTGTGAGTGTGTTATTTTTAAACGGCGTATACTCATAGTTTACAATAGTTCGGGACTTCACGCGATGCGCACCCGAAACGTCGGCAACGGTGTTTGTTACTTCTTCACGTCTAAACGGCTGGAGCGATTTTAATAAAATTTGGTATAGAGTTAGCTGACATCCTGGATTAATACATAGGCTAAGTTTGGTCTTGATAACCGACATCCACGCCGACGGAGCCGCAGGCAAAAGCTAAGTATCGTAATAAAATTAAATTACATTCGTGCTTCGACTACTATCTGTACTTTTATTATCTATATCTTCTTCTTCATCTTAGCGTTAATCCCAGTCGTATTTGAAGCTGTCACAACGGTTTCTGGGGTCCATTTACCAGTCTAACTTCGATATTTTTACGTGACGCAACTGACATTTGACCTCCAAAACCCAAAGGCAATGTCGAATTGCAGTTTTTGTCATTTATATGGCAGCTACCAAAAGAAGCGTGTTGTTTCTGGCCAAGATGGCGTTCGCGATAGTTTTTTTATGATATGAATTCAATACAATGAATTTGAAATCATTCATGTATGAAAGAAAGACAGAAAAGAAAGAAAACTCATTTATTGAGAACCACACAAATTACACAAAAAAACTATATATTATGACAGAGAAAGAAAAAGACTAAAAGGCTAAAAGGACTAAGTGACGTATGCTGACAAGAAGTTTAAATGTCAGTGTCACTCAGGCTCTCAGCCATACGTCACGGGTCACGACGTGGCATATGCGTGGCATGCATACGTTTTATGTACGTGGCAAATAATTGCACGTGATTTTTTCTTTCTCTGCCTTACTTATACCATTATAACAAAGTAAACGTGATATTTGAACTCGAATTCGCTGGCATTACTAGCATATTATTCTTTTTACATGTTTTTGTCGACTATACCTAGGAAGTCCTTGTAAATAATAACCACTACAGTCATTACTCTCTCCGTCATTTCTATTTTATCAGCTCCATTAATATCACCTAAAAGCTGAATTTAAAATTTATTACATAAACCCACAGAGTACATAGATAAATTATATAACCCCAACGTAATTCAAATAAATAAAAGTTTACCAAACAGTTCTCAAAGGAAACCAAACTTTACCGCGTGCGACACAGAATTCATTTTAGATTACATTAATAATCATAGATTTCGTCTATGACTAGTGCAATAGGGTGACTATGAAAGAGGGTTTTTATAAATAATGCATGTGCGTATTTAATGTATTCGTTAATATATTTCGTGATTGGTTTGCTCTGTTGAATAAAATGTGAAAACTGGGGTTTGGCGGTAAATAAATAATTTGAGGGAACGCTTTGTAATTTACCATCGCTTACATAGAAACCATATTATATAGATATTTTAATTATGTCAATTGGGTTTTATCCTATAGTTAAAATAAATTATATAGCCGAGCTTATTAAATAAAGAATGGCTAAAGAGCGGTAAAAATTGCGTCGGTTCTTATTTTTTTTTGTTTATTTTTAATCATCCACCCAACCTATAATAGTAACTGATTTGACTACTAAAGTTTATGACGTCACTAAAGCTTTTCCCCGCGGCTCCGCCCGCATGGATGTCGGTTATCGCGACCAAACATAGCCTATGTCCATTCTCAAGGTCTAATCTACCCTTATACCAAATTTCATCAAAATCGGTTCAGTGGTTTATTTATAATATTAGTATGGAGTATGGATTATTTTATTTTGATTTAATTTTATTTTATTTTACAGTTTTTTTTTTTTTTTTTTTTTTTTTTATACAGGACTCGTCAATTTGACTTCACCTCGCCTGATGTTAAGCTAAAGGCAAAGTCTCGGAAAGAGGGTCACCATCGTAAACATTTAGAAAACTTACAGTTAGTATTCGATTAGATACAAGTGAAGGCTCATGTGATAGCCAATTACAAGTTTTCACACATAGTAACGTTAAAGTAATAAATTTACAGACACGACATTGTTAAAAAAAGAAAAAAAATTGCTTTAGGAGAGATCCGGTTCTTAGCATTCCATGGATTCACCGTGCGGTCGCCGGGTCCATGGCGTGGTACAGAGAGGAACACTGTGACGGCGCCTGGGACTTGCGACCCAGGTGTAGGTTTAGGGTGGCCACCTTGTGATGCATCAGCGCTCACCTCCACCGTCAGTCGTGTTCCCCTCTCTACCTATCCAAATTTGGTAAGATCCTATCAACGCCGTTTTAGATATTCGTTTGAGTAAAGAGCTTACTGAAGCTCTTGGCAATCCGAGGTCTTTAAATAAGTTATACAGGGATTTAGCTGGAATTCCCCTTGCTCCTACTTCCACGGCGTAGAGTTTAACCACATAGCCATTTTTGGTTAACTCGTTGGTCAGGTCAAAGTATTTGTTTATTTTTATAGCGTGGTCTTTAGGTATGTTAGTTTCCCACGGTACTGTGAGTTCTACTAGTATTGCATTGCGTTGCATAAAGTCCTCCTTACCTATTACCTAATATACGTGCTGATTAAAGAAAGAAAGAAAGAAAATATTTTTTATTTCGCTTGGTAAACAATTACTAATTAGACATATCAACACAACATATTATACAATACCTACTGCTATAGTAAACATTTATCTAGTAATTGTAAGTAGGGTAAATGCCACACATAGTCAAGTAGAACTAAACGGCCACCTCTCAGCTTATTTATATATAATATAATATAGGTAATATATAAAAGTTATCACTCGCATTAAACCATTGATTTTTGTTGACATTCTAGCTAGTGCTTGCGGCTTCGCCTGTTTATAATTTCGGCCATGGAAACTAATCCGGGGAGACTATCCTTTTTGAAGAGAATATCTTTATTATGTACAAGCATTTTAAGCTTTAAGTTATTTTTTTAAATCGGAATAATGGAATAATGAAACAAATCAATGTAATTATCGTATTTATTAGTAACAGATTTTCACTGACATAAAAATCAAATGAATTAGTTCTTTTATTTATTAATTAATGGCATTTAACAAATTTGTACCAATTGAAAAAAAAATTAAACAAAAAAGTTAACGGAGTTATCATATAGATCGTGTTTTTTGTAATCAATCATACTACAATTAAGTTTTTAATTAATCAAATATTATTCATCACATTTCTTGTCACTATCACTCACACTTTGACGAATATTCCTGGACTGGCTGTCTTTTAAAGTCTTGTAAAAATCGTGATACTTGGGGTCTATAAAGTCTAAGAGATCTTGAATGTCATTATACTTTAAAACATCAATCAATAGCTTCATTAAATGCCAATGGTATTTCAATATCAATAGCAATAGCTTCATTATATGCCAATGGTATTTCAATATCAGCTTTCAGAATCTGAGCTATTTTGCTCTTGAGTTGTGTAATTGCGTGGTGGTTGCCAAACATCACTGGACCCTGAGCTAAAATCTTCGCCAGTGGATGAACTAGCGCTTACATTAGTTGGTTGTCTTGATGGACCTGAAATTGATACGTCTGAGGCAGCCACAGCGCCTGAAATATAAATTTGCTCGTATTCCGGATCGTTGTTAGTATTTTTTTTTCCCCACCAAATTATGGAGCACTGATGGCGCTGAATGTTCGTTATCTGATTGTGATCGTGTCTTTAATATTATGAGGCTGTAAATATGAGAAAAAAAAGATCGATTGACACCAAGTTTGACTTGTGCTCCGGTCATTACTAAAGCATATCTATAATTATCGTAGTTATATATTTTTTAAACTTACAGCCACAGCATCGGAAGTTAGGTTTGCAAGCATTACAAACCATTACAAACAGTTTCATATAAATAATCTACTACATCCGCTACTAGATTTTGACAACATTATGGGGCTTCTTGAGTTCCAAGTTCCTCAGTAATGGTCTGAAATAAGTATTAATTTAATGTATTACAGATTATTACAAAAATTGTTACAAAATCTACATATGCCACACGAAAAGACGAAAAGCAATCATCACACTTATAATTAGGTAAATAAGGACTTAGGTTTCTACTCACTAACACTATGAAACCGTAAAATCACTCTTGTAAGTTAGCTTAAGTCCAAACCTATGACTAGATGAAAAGTCTAATTCAGGCAATTGAAACATAGACCCCTTAGTAAATGCCAGTTTATTACAAAGTTCTACTTCCTTCCAGATGCATTCCATCATGAGCTTAGCAACAAGAGATAATGACTGCTAGGCTCAATTATCTGAACAGCGTTTTAAAAATAAAGTGAATACTCTAAGTACTAAAAAAATGTACCTATAAAAATTAAGGGTATTCCTTTTCTACTAAAAAAAAGAATTTCTGAAATCGGTCCACAATTGCTTGAGAAATAGATGACCATACATTTAAAAAATACATTCTTACAGTGGAATGCAGTACCTACCTATTGAATTTTGAATTCTAAAAAACGTATCTCCTTACTTGCAACCTCATAGTTTTCAGGTAGGTACCTAAAAACTTATGAGTAAAAGAATAAACACGAAGAAGTACTTACTTGACTAGATCTTGTTTTCTCTGGATGATTTTGATTAGAGATGCGCCGAGTAACACTTTTGCCGAGTAACGAGTACAGTTTTAATCGGCTCATTTGAGAATGAGATTTAACATTTCGCGCGCGTAAACGTACTCTCCGACCAATCAAATACGGTGCAGCGCTCGGCGATGATCGCCTAACTCAGTCGGCCCTATTTTCGTTTCGCGCGTAATTCAAACGGACCGGTACAAAATTCTGATACATCCAGTGCAAGTCCACTGTATCGATAACATTAAAATTGATACTAATGTGATAACTACATTTTATATAAAACGAAGCCAGAATAACTCGAATGCATACATCATAAGCAAACTATCTATATGTAATAAACATTGTTTATAATATAATATAATAAATATAATAAATAAAGCAAATTATAGAAAAAAATAAAATAAATATGTCTGGTATACATATGATAAGTGAGACTTATCAATTCTAAGTCAAGGTGTTTCAATAAAAAATATTGATCTAAAAATGATAAATACATTTATCTGAAATGGATCATAAAACATTAGCCATTTTCTCTAACAAACAGATGATAAGTTGAAATAACAGAAAATTATCAAATAATATATATATTTTTTTAAAGTTATCATTCTTTGATCAAAGTTTATGGCATACCTAATAATCGTGGACTTATTTCAATTGGACCAAACGAAAATATAGAAAAAATGAAGTCTAGTGGTATACTTAACTAAAAACTGCCCATTTTGGAGTTATCATAAGTGTACCAAATGCCACATACTAAACTGCCTGACCTTCGTACCGCCAATTTTTTTCCGCCCACGAGTCGTCAGATCCCGTTCCCGCTGCATCGTTAACTATATTAAGCAAGTATTGTACATAATAGACCTCTTCTTAAACTACTCTAACTATTCAATGAAACCGCACCAAAATCTGTAGCGTAGTTTTAAAATATAACCATACATAGGGACAGACAGACAAAAGCGACTTTGTTTTATACCTATTACTAGCCTACCCAGCGAACTTCATACCGCCAATTTTGTTCCGCCCGCGTGGCGTCAGATCTCGTTCCTGCTGCACCCTCTACTATATTAAGCGTGTATTATACATATAAACCTTCGTCTTGAATTACTCTATCTATTAAAAAAATCGCATCGAAATCCGTAGCGTAGTTTTAAAGATATAAGCATACAGAGGGACGGACAGACGGAAAGCGACTTTGCTTTTTATATAGAAAAGGAAGTTCTAAGTAACTCTAAGTAAAATTGAAAGATCTTACCTGCTAGTAGGTACACCTGATTATTGACTGACAGCCTTGATTAGTCTTCAGCACGGTCTGACAGTGATTGGTCCCGTAAAAGCCAAGATAACGTAAACATAAAAGGAGTAAGAGTTTGAAGCCTGGGTCTCAAAGTGTTTGGAAGCAGCTGGAACTGGTGCGATGATGATGGTGATGATTGAACATTCTAATTTGTAATAAATAATTGTAAATGAACAAACATAATTTTTAAATTAATTTGAATGAATTTTTAAAGCATTTATTATGCTAACTTTAAAATTCGAACACATCGGGAAAAATGAAATGCTCAAGTGGGACTAGAACCCATGAATTTTACAGTTAGCATAATAAATGCTTTAAAAAATTCTTTTAGATATTTGGGCGGAGTTAGCAAAAATCTATGTTTAAAAATGGTTGAAAAATCATTAAGCAATTGGGTCCAACAGTTCGTAAGAAAGTTGGTAGATGGCTCCACCGTCACCCTTAGAGGGAAATTTGAAGTGATTCAGGTGTGGCTCAATAGCTCAGTTGGAAGAGCAGTCCCCCTGTAAGGGAAAGGCCGTGGGTTCAAGTCCCACTTGAGCATTTAATTTTTTCCGATGTATTCGAATTTTAAATTAATGCTAAATAATGCAGACGCACTCTTTAGTACCTACATTAAGAGAATAATGATATATAAAAAGTGCACAAAAATACAGTGTAAAACTCTTCATTAATGGTATTAATTATTATACATATATACCTAGCAGTGTCAAAGTCCATATTTTCCTTTCCTATTTTTAAAAAAGACTAAATAAATATAAAAGCATTCTCCATATTTTCATAGCCTGTTAAAAAAAGTCAACACGCTTGAAAGATAGTCACCCCAGTCGAATAACAAAGCATTGTCCGGCACCCACCTGCTGTTCGAGTTAAACTTTGCTACTCACCACTAGGTGTCTCTAATCTCAATTTGGTTAGAGGGTCTAAAATTTTCTAAAATATTTTATAAAAATAAAAGTTCCTAAAAAGATATTGATTAGTGATTTAGGTATTGAAAACAGGTTAATTTTTTTATTTGTATATTTAGAAAATTTTGCTAATACCTTTAGTACTTCAAATCAGACATAGATGGCGCTAAATTAAAGAACGAAAATATCTGAGACCATTTTGTAGTTGGACTGAGAGCTGACTCCAACTGAGATGGAAAAAAGGCTCGTAGGATAATAATTAAGTTTATGAAGTGAATTATTTAATATTCCATTAATTATAATTCAATAAAACTTTGACAAAACTGTGTGGCGTAGCAGTAGAGCGTTTGATTGCTACGTCTCGTTACGTCAGAGGTAGCGAGCTTCATTTCCGCTCAGTGCAAATATTTCTATACATGAACTTGTCTATTTCTATTGATCTAGAGATTTTAATTAAATAGACTGGACTGACAGTTGTAGAGTAGCTAAAATCATTCATGGTAGATAAGCTGTGCAGAGTAGTTAAAACCGTTCATGGTTATTAAGTAAGTTCCGGTTTTATCTACTCTAAAAAGATATCAAGTTGTATTCATGGACTGTGCGATAAAGAGGATCCATATTAATATTATAAATGTGAAAGTAACTCTGTCTCTCTGTCTGTATGTTATGCTTTCACGGCTAAAACACCGAACCGATTATGATGAAATTTGGTATAGGGATAGATTAAACCTTGAGAAAGGACATAGGCTATGTTTAGTCGCGATAACCGACATCCACGCGGCGCAGCCGCGGGCAAAAGCAAATGCTCTATAAAACCGAAACCAACCGATCTTAGCCGAACTCTTTTTCGCGATACACAAAATTTCAAGATTCTTTCTTCCTGGCTGGTCCTGGCTTCAAATTTTAACCATTATACTATACTTAGACAAGAACCCACTCCTAACACCAGCAAGTCAGCTCAGTTGGAAGGGTTTGGAGGGTTACTATTACACATTATTAAAAAAAAAGGCTTCTAGGCACGTTAGGAACCAGCATTTATTCTAGAACCTTAATTAAATCAGATAAATCTCAGTAGCAATACGATTTCCGGCAAAATTTTCGTGTCTTTTTGTTACTTATTTTTACTGAATCGGGCACCAGGCAATTAAAAGATATAGTGGAATGAGCGAACTTATATACTTACACAACCCCTGAACATAATAATATATATTATTATATTGCACATCAATTGTTTTGTTTTTTTTATAAAAGTACATATATTAGAACCGAAGTCACTAATATTCCCTCTAACCCCTCCAACTAAGCTAAATTGCTTGCGCTAGGAGTGGGTTCACGTCGGTAGTGTAATGGCCGTGTAGTGTCAAGCGCGGCGTGGCATAAGAACAAGCAACAGTTCACAAACTGACCACAGTGTCGCTAGTGTAGTAAAGAAGCATGATATAATAATAGTTGTGTTTAATGAATTTATAGTTTTTGCCTTTAATATATATTTGAAAATTATTCCTCGCTACACTTCTCTAATAACTTTTGGCGCCACTTTAAAAATGTACGTTTATACCTACTGTTGATTGATGACGCTTAGTTGAATCTGCTCCGCTATTAGTTGAAAAATAAAATATAGTGCAAAAGTACAAAGTGTCTTTTTACGCTTTAGCTAGTGGCGCCACCAATTTGCGTCTTTATACGCCCCGTTTTTTAAACAGTAACGGTTCTCCTTAGCTTTTCAAGTGAGTAGAGAGCCTTTGTCACCTCACCAGTAGCGATCTTCCACTACAATACAAAAACCTATAATAGGTCCCATGTTGGGCGCCAATGTAAAATTTAAAAATTTGTAGTAACTATGTGTGGAATGTGGTATCATTTATTGTATGAAGTTGGTTATAAATGTTTTTTGTCGTGTTCAAATGATGTATTTACAGACAACGATAAGCACTTCGAATACATAGAGAGAAAAGAAACTTCACGGGTGGGACTCGAACCCGCGATATTTCGTTTACAACCACCTTAAAGACGGATAAAATCGATTTGTATAGTTAGCATACTTATTGCTGTAAGATTTATTGAAATGATAAGCACTTACTTTTTATTGGGTGAACTGTGTGCTTGTTTGCTACTTCAGTAGAAGAGTTCTTTTAAGTTACGTTTTTCTAATACCTTACAATAATTAAGACATTAAATAAATTGGTCCCATGTTGGGCGCCAATCTAATATAAAAAATAGTAGCAGCTATTTGTGGATTGCGTTATCATTTCTTGTATGAAGTTAATTATAGTATCTTTTGTCCTGTTAAGCACTTAATTTGCATTAAATAAATAAATATTCCACAACATTTTATACAACGCTATCTAGACCCATGGTAAGCTTAACTAGCTTGTGTTATGGAATCTAGAATGCGGATAAACATACTTAGATACTTTTTTTTTGTAAATACATACATGATATACATGAAACACCCAGACCAATGCACATAGCCATATTCATGTATACGAATATTTGCACTGAGCGGGGATCGAACCCGCAACTCCTGCGTTGCAGTTGCGTTCACTACCGCCACGCCACAGAGGCTGTCAAATATTAATTGAACTGTGTACCTACTTGTTTGCTACTGTAGTAGTAGACTTTATCTTTAAGGAGTTGTGGTAGAATTTTCAACTGCTATGATAAAGTTGTAGGTTCAATGCCCGCTCCTTGCAAAATATTTGTGTACGTATGTGTCCATTTCATTGAAAAAGCAAGTATATTAATCAAATTGTGTCAACCTAAAACACAATTCTAGAACCCATATTTCAAGCAACCATAAAGTATCTACTGACGAGCATTACGGGGTGTAATGTACTATTCGCAGCGAGCAGTCGTTACGTCGTCGTGTCGTGAGTAAAAATCTGTGTTTATACACAAGTAACCCATTACTCACTTATTGCCTTATTCTAGATACATAGTATATTCACGCCTATAACTCCCCGAAGGGGTAGGCAGAGGTATACTAACAATGTTCAATGACCTTTTCTGACTGCAAGCATTTTCGATATTATTAAAATGTAACGTTGGATGTATAATGGGCCCCATCAGCGGTGAAGAGTAAACTTCTTTTAAAAAGGCAAGCCGGGGGAAATGGAGTATAAATGTAAATATATCTACCCCGGCTTCCCTATGCAGAGCAAGCTGTAAGGAAACATGTTATTGAGACCCTTCACCACTGGAACCCATCAAGATCTTCCAGGCCTATGTTAATCTCATCTGCTGGCCAGTACTCCTGTTGAGTGATGGACAAGGGTTTGCTCTTGGATCCAAACGATTCAGTCAGATTCAGAACAGTCACTCACATAAAAGTCAAAAGTAAACAACAATAAAAGCAGCAGGAGGGTAGACTCGGTGCTTTAATTTGCAGTGCGGTTTTACAAAACTAGGTAGTCGTAATAACATACCAAATTATCTAAAAAATATATAAATTAAGAAATTTTAATTTGTCATTTGTAATCTCCTATATTTCACAAATAATAGTAGGGTATTCTATTAACAGTTGGGACACCCAATAATGTACGTATGGACTTATGATTGTGCTCCTTTAGTAAGTACAATCCGCAGCTTCCATCCAGCCCATCAGATACGCTGCTATCAACCCCTTGTTTAAAAACCCAGCTACTAAGTCCCGTCTAGTTCCATGTTTCAACTGAACTGGCAATTAAAAGTGAGTATTTTGGCGCGGTATTATGAAAGACCGCGATTAATCAGCGTCAATGTACATACGCTTTGTTCCACAACACTATTTACCCGCACATACCCGTGACATCTCATTATATACCCACTATATACACCCACCGATACCCTATCTAGGAACTTGCACGCAAAAATCTAGCGCTAGGTGCTTGCCCCCCGCACACACGCACAAATACGCATACAGACACACAAGGAGTGAGATGCGTGCTAGAGAAAGACAGCTATAAAAATCACCCCGTGGTGTGAGGCGCTGCCCCCAAAAAAAGCACCAAAAACGAAATCTGCGCAACTTCCCGGCGCAGAATCGTTAACGACTCCGGCTCTCTTTATCGTACACGCCGTGCCTCCTATATTTCTATTTTTTCTCCGTCAAATATTAGACGTAAGACGAAAAATTATATACACAAAAACCAACCTTATTTCGAACAAAAAAAGTAGCAATTTGTACAGTGTTGGCGTGGCGTATATCTGACGCGTCAGCTGCTAGACGCACACACCCGCACCGGAACAGAAATAACGATCGCATTTTTGTCCGAAAAGGACAGACAGATGAGTGAAAAGAGAAGAAAAAAATGACGACCATTTTGCTTTGCGCACCTACGAGGCGACCGAGGTGAGCGTTATGTATGCTCTTTTTTTTCAGAAAAAAACCGGACCAAAACAAATGCACGTGGTCGAGTGTTATGACCGAAGTTGGAAAAATTCCCCCGTCCGCTAAGAGATGCCGTTACCGGCGCGATTTTTTCAACCGCCATATTTAGTTACGAAAAAAATTACTCGGTGGCGCTTTTGTTCTGTGTTGAGACTTCGACGATTTACGCGACGGGCTTGGAAATATGAGATATGGTTTTTAAGTTCCGTTGAGTCAACGTTTTGATAAAAATTGAGCACTATAGTGAATAACCGTGATGTCGGATTTTTTTTTTCTTAATATTTAAGTGTAAGTAGCTAATTAGAGGGAAGTAGACTAGCTAAAATTGATAGAAATTTGGAAGAATTTGTCGTTTTTTAGACATTCTTTTTTTGTCTCACTGTTCATTAGAAACTTGGTAAGTTTGGGTAAGTTGTGACACAAAATATTAAGTCCTCCATATAGATACATTTACAATATATTTTTAAAGAGAAGGGTTGGATATATAAAAAAAATACCTACGAAATGAAAAAAAATTATATGATATTGCGTAAAACAAAATTACTAAACTTTTTCTATTGTCGTATGAATAATACTGAATAAATGTACGAAATTCAAAATAATTTCTAAACATACTTCCATTTCAATCTCTTTATATCTATAAATATCATAAATTGGAACCGATCGATGTCTGTACATGGAAAGGATATGAGAAAAACTGTTACTTGGGGACTTAATAAACCGAATACAAGCCAAAAATACGTTTGTTGGCATTTTTGTCTGTTTGTCTGTGAGTTAATGCACGCTAATTAAAAAATATATATCATTTTTTATTCAATTATCTGGTTTAAAATCCATAAGGCTCTGTATCGATTATAATAAATTATAACTAAAACTTACGTTATTGTTCCACAACGGTCTTATTGCTGTAACTAAAGAAGCGTCAAGCAAAGCTGTGGATTGCAGGCCGAGCCTCCCAATAAGAGAATAAAACTACTATTTATACTGATTCAATATGACATTTATTACAGATACAAGCTAACAAAGGACAAGCCCTATTCTTACACAAAAGAGTTGTTAAGGAACTGACAATTAGATAGTAAAAGGAGCCCTTTTATAAAGGTTTCTAGGAGAGCAGAGACATCCAGAGCTTGCATTTAGGAATTTTGCATTTTACGAATATACCTAACTTGGCAATACACAAATAACTCCTCAAGAAGACGGTATACTTACCATCAGGTGCACCTATATATTTACTATGCTTTTTATATAAAAACGCACCCTAGACATATTCGTAGTATCACCTTATTTATTTTTTCTGTCACAATTAATTTGAAAGTGAGTTCATTGCGTAAGTTAAAGCGAAGCGAAGCGCTGGCGAAGCAAGCAGGTAATGCTTACAGGTTTGCTACTGAAGTGTTGCTTCCGAAGAATGCAGAATCTGCAATAGCCCTGAAAATACAAAATAAAAATATTTTTCTTCACAACATTCATCATTATCTTAGTAGGTTATGGTAGCGTCGGGGTAGCTAGTGTAGAGGGATTTTACTTTATAAAAGCAGTTTGATGGCTTTAATATATACCATTATTAATTTGAAATTATGATTCATTTGTTGTTGTTATGTTCAAAATATTAATAATTATCATGTTATAAGGATGATTTAAAATCACATTTAGTTAAATTAACAATATTGATTTGATATAATTTAGTTTACTTGTAATAATTTTTATTTATTTTCTGTTTAATTGTAGATATCTAATATACTTTTTTATAATTTATCTGATGTACATAATGTCGTCACATTAACCGTACTACAAAGTGTCAATTATTTGACTGAACACTGTGTCCCGAAATACAGGCGCAAGCCTAGTTTGGGAACCAGTATCAGGTATGTTTGTAATTCCTACTGCGGTATAGTTTATGAAATGTTTGTAAATCCATTTGAGACCAATAAATATATTCATTCATTCATTCAATCATTCATTTTTTAATGTAGGATATATTTTTTATTCTAGCGGGCCCTTTGTATTGAGCTGTATGTTTACTGTCGGATGGAGAACAGCCCTATCCCTTAGTCGCCTTTTACGACACCCACGGGAAGAGCTGGGGTGGTCATATTCTACTCCACCGGGAACCAACACGGCAACGTTAAATCCGAAAAATCAGTCCGTCCATCAGACAGAATCATTCAGCCATTAACGTGATTGAAAATCCAAACATCTTCATAAACTTTCACATTTTTAATTTTAGAAGGATAATAATTCGATCTGCGGTAGCCTAGTGGTATGGGTAATGGACTGCTGAGACGAGGTCTCGGGTTCGATCCCAGACACACCAATGACTTGTCGATGCTTTTCGAAGTTATGTGTGTATTTATCGCAGGTTTATAAGTGCCCGGTTAATGGCTATAGGCTCGCCACCTATTACATTGGGACCTAAACATAAACTGGCGAAATGTGGGTGCTAGCACCTCTGCCTACCCCTTCGGGGAATACAGGCGTGAGTTTATGTTATGTTTATAATTCGATTGTTAAATTTAACCAAATAAATTTTTATTCATCTTTAGTTTAAAGATTTTAAATTGAATAACTCCCCTCAGTTAATTATTGGAAGGGGTGTAAAATAAGGGGGCAATTCACGCCCTTACAAGATGGCCGGTATTGCAAATAAATTATAGTAGGTTTAAAGTCTTAGGGGGACACCAAAGTAGCAAGCACACAGACCCTATATTGACGCAGCAAATACTTTTTTGCAAGTGTTGGTATGAAACTTATACATTAACATTAAGAACTTGACATAATTATGATTACTGTGCATCATTTTACCATTTACATCGAAATCTATCCATGCATTTTATAGTTACTTAAGAATCCATGAAAACACCCAACTGTGAAATTTAACTAACTACTCTAAATATGTATTCCTATAAATAGTTATTACATAGGGTTAATTGATCTGTCGTGGTGATTTTGTTTACACAAGTTTTCGGATGGCAATTCAGACTTTTGATTGTATAATCTTATTTTTATTATTATCAGAATTGTAATCTGTTTTGTGTAAAAAATAAATAATAATAAAAACATCCTATTATTTTATTGGACAGTCGTGTCAGTCAGCGTCAGAAATATCTTGACTACAAAGTCCCAAAATGATCTTAAAACTCTCGTTCTAAGAGCAAATCAAACTGTTGTATTGATCTAAATGGTATTATTGTCCGAATTAAAGGCGTGTACCAAATAACAGAACAATCCATCAACAGGAAGGGAAGACCAAGGGGTTGAGATAATTTTGAGTACTTTGTTCATCAAGATGGTTCTGATACTGACTGTACAGTCAGTGTCAGAAAGATGTTGACAAACAAAGTACTCAAAAAGATCTTAATTTCTTTTTTCGACCCCCTTCCACTTGACCAATGGTTCTGATATTTGGTACACCTTTAGTTCGAACAATAATACCATATACATCAATAAAACAGTTTGATTTGCTCTTAGTACGAGAGTTTTAAGATCACTTTGTGACTTTGTCGTCAAGATACTTATGACGCCGACTGTACCTATAAATAAATTCTTCTATATAGTTTCGAATACTAATATTATTTTATTATTATCGGTTATATTCCATTACCGCACTTCTCATCAGAGATTTTATATACACACGTTATGATCGGAAATACATATTGCACACAGTGAAGTATGAAAGAGATATCATCCAGAAACGATCTCCCAACTGGATGCTCAATCAAATGCAACTATACTTCAATACCAACAATCTTTTCCATAGCCAACAATATGGCTTTACTGGTGAAAAATCTACCACTGATGCGGGAGTTAGCCTAGTTAACCTAATCTACGACGCTTGGGAGGGATCACAGGATGCTATTGGGGTATTCTGTGATCTATCTAAAGCATTTGATTGCGTTGACCATCAGACACTTTTGCTCAAGTTACGTCGGTACGGTTTTGGCAACAAATCTATAGAACTATTAGAATCTTACTTAACAGATAGGCTGCAGACTGTTGATGTAAATAACGTTAAGTCAAATGGGTCAAACGTCAAGATAGGCGTACCCCAAGGATCAATCTTAGGACCTTTTCTCTTTTTGGTTTATGTCAATGACCTACCTTATATGATCGAGGCACACGCCGGAATAGTATTGTTTGCAGATGATACATCGCTGATATTCAAAGTAGATCGTAATAGTACAGATGCGAATAATGTAAATAATATCTTAAACGTAATTTCAAATTGGTTTTCTGCAAACAACCTATTGTTGAATACAGAAAAAACCAAATGCATTAAGTTTACACTGCCTAATGTGAGGCAAGCTCAGATTGATATCGTGCTGGGGGCGCAAAGGTTAGAATTTGTAAATAGCACTACTTTTCTGGGAATCACAATAGATTCGAAATTGCAATGGGATCACCATATCACTGCTTTGGCCAATAAACTCAGCTCTGCTGCTTTTGCTGTCAGACGGATCAGGCAGTTGACTGACGTAGATACTGCTAGGCTGGTGTACTTTAGTTACTTTCATAGCTTGATGTCCTATGGAATACTACTTTGGGGGAATGCCGCAGACTTAGAAACTATCTTTATATTACAAAAAAGGGCAGTTCGTGCCATTTACTGTTTAGGTAAGAGAGATTCTCTTAGGGAACGATTTAAAGATATTAACATTTTAACTGTAGCTTCCCAATATATACTCGAAAATATACTGTATGTCAGAAAAAATATATCTAATTTTACAAAAGTAAGTGACATTACAGACAGAAATCTGCGCAATAAAAATAAACTGCTCCTTCCATGCTATCGGCTTTGCAGAGTTAGTGATTCTTTTAGGGGGGATTGTATACGTTTTTATAATAAATTGCCTGAATCAGTCCTTGGTATGCCTGACAATAAATTTAAAACCTTTGTGAAGACCACCTTATGTAAAAAAGCATACTATAGGACAGATGATTACCTTAAAGACAAAAATGTCTGGCTTGAGCATGGTGCAGGCCCCTCCTAAATTGCTTTGCTGTAACTACGGCATAATGTTTAAATAGGAACGCGAACTTCTTTTTTTATTTATTTTTGTTAACTTAGGTTAATTATTTTATTATAAGTTTTTTTTTATATACTTTAATTATCTTGACACGAGACATATGTACATTCGTCCATATTTAGTCTTAAGAACATACTTTTTTTTTTTTGTAAATTGACGTCCAGAAAATGCTACAGTGGAGTTTGTTGCGCCGTTTCTTCTCCACTGGTGCCTAGGTAGCGGTGGTAAACTTAGTTTTAAGCAGAATTTGACGTCAAAAAGCTGTAGTAGTGCTACACAATTTTGAATAAATACCTTGAGTTTGAGTTTGAGTTTGAGTCTGGGGTTTATCCAAGCGACTACAGTTTGGGGTTCTTCAAGAAGGGCATTACAAAAAGGTCAGCACCACAAGTGTGAGCCCCCTGCGTCAGCCGGGATGCGAGGGATATGTCGATGACAACCTCACCTCCGGCCTAGCACCACGACCCACAGTCGGCGTATGGTTTTAGTCGGTTCGAGTCCGACATAACCTTCCCTTCCGGCTCCGGCAGGGGGGTATCCGTGGGGATTTCCGCACGAAAAAAAAAAGAAAAAACAAAAAGCACCACAAGTGTGACGCCCCTGGTGTTGCCTGCGTTCATAGGTCACGGTTACTATGTCTTATTAAATGGCCTTGTCGGCCACGTAAGTAACGTAAAAAAATATATTTTGCTAACAACTGCATACACACCTTTTCACGTACATAAACCCCCTATGAATTCATTTGATACTAATTTCTTTGACTTGCTAAATCGGAGCAGACGACGGTATTCCCTGTAAACGAGAAAAAGAAATTGTAAGAAACTCAGTATTGCAATCGTTTGAGCAGTTTTTTATCCATACTAATATTATAAATGCAAAAGTAACTCTTTGGTATAGGGGTAGATTAGACCTTGAGAAAGGGCATAGGCTATGTTTGGTCGCGATAACCGACATCCACGCGGGCGGAGCCGCGGGGAAAAGCTAGTACATAAATAATTTGTTACGGAATGTAGAATGCGGATAAATATACTTAGATACTTTCTTTGTAAATACATACATATTAAACATAGAAACACCCAGACCAATGCTAATAGCCATATTCATGCATACAAATATTAGCAATAAGCTGGGATCGAACCCGCGCCTCCGCGGCAGTTGCGATATTTCTGATTGATTTTTGGAGAAAACTATGGTTATGTTTTTAAATCATACAGAAATTTCATTATGCACATAGATCATTTATTATGTATCCTACTAATTATAATAGTTAAAGTTTTTAAGGGTGTTTACATGTTTCTTATTCAAACACACTCTAACGGTTAAACGGATCTGCTTGAAATTATTACAGGGATAGTACAGTGTGGAGTAGCACATCGGCTTAATTCCGGGGATAGGTTTCCCTGGGTCACGAAAAGGGCCTGGGTCAGCCGGGGTGCGAGGGATATGTCTATGACAACCTCACCTCCGGCCTAGCACCAAGACCCGCAGTCGGCGTGCGGTTTTAGTCGGTTCGAGTCCGACATAATCTCCCCTTCCGGCTCCGGCAGGGGGGGATATCCGAGGGGATTTCCGCACGAAAAAAAAAAAAAGAAAGGGTCACGAAAAGGGAATTAGAATTCCATGCAGATGGACCCGCACTACTTATTTGTTCTTACCTTTTGTTGAATTATATTTATCGTACTCTCTTTTCTGTAGTTCCCTTCTCTGTTCGATGACTTCTCTTCTCCTTTTCTTCAACCCCTTCACTTCAGCTTCCTTTATTTCTCCCATGTTACTTATCCTGAAAAAAATTAAAAGACCTGATGTTATATATATGTAAGTATCGCCAAATATACATATTGAAGTGAAAAGCTTTTTGTTAAAGTAAAAAAAAATATGGGTAACATTTTTAACATGAGCATAACCATAGTCCCCGTTACTGATACATTTTGTGACAGATTTTGACAATAATTTACAGTCCACGTCTGTAGCGTAATAGCCAGGATGCCGTCATAGAGGCGGTAAGGCCCATCATGGGGGAATGGCTCGAGAGGCCACATGGCAGCCTCTCGTATCGACTGACGCAGATTATCACCGGGCACGGGTGCTTCGGGAGATATCTGTGTCGGATCGAAAAGGAGCCAACGTCCGAGTGCCATCACTGCGACGCGAGCGAGGACACGGGGCTGCACACGCTCACCGAGTGCCCGGCATGGGCCGGACCGAGGCGGGATCTAGTGGCGGCCCTGGGAGTGAGAGTTCTCACCCTCGCCACCCTGCTCACAGCAATGGTCCGCTGCGCGGACGCGTGGGCGGCCGGCGTCTCCTTCAGCGAGCAGGTAATGGTCGTGAAGGAGACGGCGGAGCGGGAGAGGCGGCGCGAGCGAGAAAGACTCGCGGATCGCGCCGCCCGCGCGCGCAGGCAACTCGGGCCTCGGAGGGCACTGACTGACCTCCGTCCCCCATGAGCGCGGGCCTGGGGGTGACGGGTGGAGCCGCCTGTCACCCCAGCAGAAGCAGGCCACGGCGGCGGCGCGCTGAATAGTGCGCCTCCCCATTCCGGGGGCGAGTTGGGGACACCGTTGTCCCCCCTCCTGAGGAGGGCCAGACCGTAAGGGATGGCCCTGGGTCAGCCGGGGTGCGAGGGATATGTCTTTGACAACCTCACCTCCGGCTTAGCACCAAGACCCACATTCGGCGTGCGGTTTTAGTCGGTTCGAGTCCGACATAACCTCCCCTTCCGGCTCAGGCAGGGGGGGTATCCGAGGGGATTTCCGCACGAAAAAAAAAAAAAAAAAAAGGATTCCAAACCGGGCCCCTCGATCGTGAGGCCGTCGTCTTATCCACTAAGATAACGACGCTTATTAATATTCATACGGGCGGAGTCACGGGTAACGCTTAGTATCAAATATACTCACAAGTAATGCTCAAGTGGGACTTGAACCCACAACTTTTCAAATTTTAAAGTTAGCATATTAAATGCCATATAAAATTCTTTCAAATACTCACAAGTATATGTGCCATAAATATACAGAACTTCCTATCCATTAACAGTCTGGCAAGTCATTAATCTGGTTATATTTGGCATTCAAACTTATCGTTAAAACTAGAGTTTACGACTAATGTTATCTTTGCTAGTCCATATAATCCATACTAATAATATAAATGCGGAAGTAACTCTGTCTGTTTGTATGTCTGTATGTTATGCTTTCACGCCTAAACCGCTGAACCAATTTTGATGAAATTTGGTACATTAGACCTTGAGAAAGAGCATAGGTGATGTTTGGTCGCGAAAATCGACATCCACGCGGGCGGAGCCGCGGGCAACAACTGGTTCTCTATAATTATTAACAGCTATTAAGTTGTATGTTTGTGTGTTGAGTGTGATATGATTGACACGAAACGACGGTATTCCCATCCCAATCGAGCAGTCTTACTAGGGAAGTACCTACGCCCTATAGAATGCCGCAGCCATAATAACCTCGCCTGTCACCCTAGCAGAAGCAGGCCGCAGCGACGACAAAAGTGCGCCTCCCCATACCCGTGGCTAGATGGCGACACTACGATCTCCACAACCCGAATGGGGCCATCTCAAAAGAGATGGTCCTGGGTCTGCCGGGGTGCGAGAGATATGTTTCCTGCATTTTCACCTCCGGCAACCAAAGACTTTGGGTCTTTGGTTACGCGTGCGGCGTGCGTTTTAGTCGGTTCGAGTCCGACATAACCACCTCCACCGGCTTAGGGGGGTGGTATCCGTGGGGATTTTTCGTACAATAAAAAAGCCATAATGACCTCGGGTTATGTGTTCCCGGCGGCGAGCAGGGCAGCACGAGTGTGACTTATACTTTCCATCAGGTGGGCCGGATGCTTGTCACCTAAGTGGTATAAAAAAATATACCTTGCATATGCAAAAGCAGTGTAAAACGTGAGGTCTTAGGGTACTGTACATCAAAAAAATGTATTAGGTATATAAACAGTGGCACTCCGGGAGTGTGGAAAGAAGATTTTTTTTTGTGAATTGTTACGAAATCAATTTTGTTTCAAGTCAATATCAAAAAGCACCAAAAGCAGCCACTGAAAAACGAAAAATAACTAATTTATAGATTTAATTCAAAATACTGAAATACAATTAAGGTTTTTGTGTTGATTTGATCCGTGACACAGTTTTTGCTTCCAAACTGCTTTATGTCATATTCAAACTGACAGACAGACAGACATCAAAGGGTTCCAAACCTATGCCCCTAAACTTAATCGTCGCATATGTAAAACAGATGCAATCTAATCGTATCCATATTAAAATCTGACGCCACGAAGACATAAATTTAATCATTTTAGGGGAATTAATGAACCCCGAGTTGATTACAGTCGTTAAGTCGCACCTCTATCGGATTTTTCAGCCGTCTGTTCGAATTGGGATAAATTACTGATCAAATCCGGTAAATTTCAGCTTTCAACACCCTAATACCGATTCGATTATCTGTGCAAATTGACCGGCAGATTTGGAGGTGATTCGTGTAAATTCGTAGACGATACGTAGCTGTGTCTACGGCGTAGGCGGTGAATAATTTCGTTGTCTTTTTTATAATTAGACTAACAATTCACTGTATCTCGCCTGATTGTAAACTGAGGTGCTGTCCAAAGATCAGTGGCCGCCATTAAAGATGTTGTTCCTTGAATGAAAGTCCTTACCTTAGCGGCCTCGAAAGAATCTATGTTTTATCCTTTAATAATAATAATATAGACAAGAGTTTCGTTCAATACCTAAAAAGGCCTTTATTGGGTACTTTTTTTTTCCGTGCGGAAATCCCCTCGGATACCCCCCCCTGCCGGAGCCGGAAGGGGAGGTTATGTCGGACTCGAACCGACTAAAACCGCACGCCGACTGTGGGTCTTGGTGCTAGGCCGGAGGTGAGGTTGTCATCGACATATTCCTCGCACCCCGGCTGACCCAGGGCCATCCCTCAGGAGGGGGGACAACGGTGTCCCCAACTCGCCCCCGGAATGGGCAGGCGCGCTCTTCAGCGCGCCGCCGCCGTGGCCTGCTTCTGCTGGGGTGTCAGGCGGCTCCACCCGTCACACCCAGGCCCGCGCTCATGGGGGACGGAGGTCAGTCAGTGCCCTCCGACACCCGAGTTGCCTGCGCGCGCGGGCGGCGCGATAATACTTTATTTCTCACCAATTGTTACTATTGACCATTGCTGTGAGGCCTTTATTGGGTAATTGGATCAAGGATTTGATTAGGCAAAAAAAAGTTATTTCGATAGGGGTTCTAGATTATATCTTGTTTTTGCACCTTTTTGTAATGTCAACTGTTTGGCGGCAACAAAAGGTTGCTCATTATTACTGGTCAATTAGTGGTGTTTCGCGATATCAATTTTTTATTCCGTAGTTTAGTTGAGTCTAGTATATGCTGAAAACAGAAAATCGGATGGCTGATAGAGGCAGTGTTAGCAGTGAACTGCAATAGGTGAATTGATTGATTGCTTGATAGCAAATCTAGTACTTATATAAGTAATTTCTATTGCCGTTTTTATTCTTAAAAACGACACTTTACATACCGTACAGTGTAACTGTTTGAATAACACCACTGTGTAGCGGCTTCAGTCCAGTACTGTGCAAATTAATTTCTGTTTTGCATTTACATGGCAACCCGTTGTATTTTGTCCACTGGGCAATTTAAATTAGGCGGGAATTCGAGTGGCAGCATACATCCATCTTAAACACTATTTTAATGGCAATTTAATGTACTGTCGGCAAAGAAGATAAGGATACATCTTTTCGTATTAAGATGTAAATAAGGTGTATAGTTATTTACTTTGCCGACTGTGTTGTTGTTTGTCAAGTTTGCCTACGATATGTAGTGAATTTAAATGAATAAGCATTGATTTCGATATTCATAGGTGTTAAACTATGTGACTAAAATATGCGTGACCAAATATGCGGAGCAATTCCACGAAGCATTATGTATGTAAATATTTTATTTATTTCTTTATTTTCTTTAGTTTATTTTATCTCTGTCATATCTAAACTCGCAAGTAATATAATACAAAAGTTTTTATGACCAAAATGAAAAATACAGACCAATACAAAGTCATAACCCATTATGAAAAACTCATAACATAACTTCATAACCTCATCTATTCATTGAATAATTCGGAAAATATATATGTAGTTTTTTTTAAATCAAACACGCTGCACTGAAACCACTTACAAAAATACAAACTGCAACGATATTAATTATCATAATATAAAACATTATTTCCTATTCCATAGAAGAAATTACTCTCAAAATCTCAAAATGAATCTGTAGAATATTCCCAAAATCGTGCCTCAAAGAGACGAAACATCTTTCAATCAACCCTCCACTGCTCGCCGGTGGCCGGTGGGCACTTCGCCCGGCGAGGCAGGGACGCGCCCGTCGCTATACAAGGCGACAAGTTTGGGATAAAGCGTAAATATATCGGGGTGTGAGTGTAGTTTTGGTCGAATTCGCGAGAGTGGGCGGCGCGTGCTTGTGCAGTATATGCGAGAATGGTGGATAAATTTTCAGAAAATTTCGTATCGTTGTTATTGGTAACTTTAATATACCTATTTGCAGTATATTGGTTCCCGGTAAAGTAGAATAGGATCATCCCAGCTCTTCCTGTGGGTGTCGTAAAAGGCGACGAAAGGATAGAGCTGTTCTCCATCCGACAGTTTTATTATACAGCCAAGACAAAGTCCCGCTAGACGGCAATAGGCTCGCCACCTATTACGTGGGACCGAAAATCATAGTTGGCGAAGTGTGGGCGTTAATACATCTCTGTCCACCTCTTCGAGGATTTACAGGCGTGAGTATATGTATCTGTAGAAATTTACCTGATACAAGCGGTTCTTGAAGAAGGGCATTGAATGGTTTCAGCAGGGTCGGTAGCACGAATATAACGTCCCTATTGTTGTTTATAGGTCTCGGTAATCACTTTTCATCAGGTGGGCTGTACTTGTCTGCAAACCAAGTGGTATAAAAAAAAAACAATAAAAATAGGTATTTATCTGGAAATCAGTTGATGGCATTAGGCCACAATAGTTAATGAATATACAGGTATGAGCATATTAAAATAAAATCAAGACATTTCATTAGTCAAATAACATACTCATAGAACTGTATCCTCTGTATTATTAGTTAAATAATGCTGTACCACATTTATACAAAGCCCATGAATTAATTAAATCTAACGCATACATTTTCCTGTTTCTCGCATTAATAAAACAACATTAATGCAAGAAACAGGAAGATAATAACAATGTACTTATTCACCTAATCCTGGGAATTTCTACCAAACTTCAAAATCACAGTTCACACGATAAAATACCATCGATATCAAAAGAAATGTCGTTGGTTTCCACATAATTAATAAAATATATTAGAATAAAAATAGATATTTATAAGGGAGATGAACGCGACCGGTTCGGTCACCGTGTGATCCACCGGTCAGAGATCACTCGCATACGTAATAAGGCCAAAATTCTCACAATGCGCGCACGCAGACCTTGGCTCGACCCTTTGACCGTTGATCTTTTATTATACTAGTTCTTGATAGTTACGTGCTCTTAACAGATTTGTGAGGGTTAAATGTTTCGAAGATGTTTGAAGGGTTGAAGCAATGATTCTAAATTGATAGTTTAATAATATTGTTTGTGAAATTGAATTCATTTCGTTGGCCTATTTTGTGGTTCAACTGACTACTGATATTTTTATACTAATCTGGTACGTCAAAGTGTTCAATTTCTTTTCTCGTACCTTAAGATTCTTATGGAAAGCAGCTGTGACAGCATTTTGTTTTGCAACTGAGAATTAATCGAAAAATCATTTCAAATAATGCTACATCTTTGTCAGAGAATAACCTTTTTCGAGTTGAACGAAGAAGAAAAATCATTGAAACTCAGCGGGGATCTAGAGTTGTTCTACAGAAATATAAAGACTAATAAATCTAACATTATTAATTCCATTTTCAGGTATTTAAAACGAATACTTTTGTTGTCGGTTTGGTCCAGTAAAACATTTATCAATGTTATACGTTACACACGTACACGTGTAACATAATATTATTTTTAGTAACATTTTTATCTCACAATTTTTCATATTCTTTACCAGATTGCTTGAATTCACATCATGGTGGTGGTGAAGGCGGATCACTTGAGGACGCCTCGCGGCTGTGTGCGTGAGTGTGTGTGCACAACGTGAGTGTGTGTGTCTAACTGTAATTATGTATGTACACGATACATTAGATATTTTAGTTTACTGCCAGTTATTTCATTCGCTATTAGTAAGGTTTTCAGTGCAGATATTAATGTAAGGCTTGTTTCCTACTGTTGTAGTTCTAGATGAGAGTGTGTGGAGTCTTATAAAAAAGCTTTGGGCTAAGGTCAACCTTGTCTGCAAGTTGCTACACCTGCTAATTGATGGATGATGCTCTGACAGTCTTTCTCGGGATTGGGGGATCAAACGGCAGTCACACCCCTAAATTAAAAAAAAACAGGTACAACCAGTAGAGGGCTTTGAATGAAGAATCCAACAAGTAGTACGTAAAGATTAAATATTGGTTAATACATTTTGTTATCTTAATATTAGATATCTTAAATATAATCCAAATATTTATACCATCACAGAGAACATAAAACAAATATTTAATGCACTACATATCAAATATCTTGAACATATAAACAAGTTTTATTTATCAACACAGTGAGACACAGTGTCATTTTTCTAACCACACAGCGTAATTTATACCTATGATAAAAGTAACACAGAGTTTAATGGAAAACGTTGTGTGTAGTGACGAATCTAATCCCATGTGAACTCAACGTTACAGCCCGCGGCGTCACTGTGTCGAGTGAGCATGTGTGTGTCAGGGTGTGTGAGCGAGTGTGTGTGTAAGGCGAAGTTAGATCGTCCACACTTTACCGCGGGACTCGATAGGAGGTGTACACTTGCAGGCAGAATTGGGATTAGCTTTAAGGTTTTATAACCATGCACATATTATTATCGACCATGTTTTGAAAGTAGAAGAGGTAAAATTATTCGATGCTGATTTGATACGATTGGGTTGCATAGGTCGCATAGCTCTACTAACACCAGCATTTCGCAGGTCGGTTCACCTGCTAAACAATGGACGAAGCTCTGGTCTAGGCGATCCTTTCGAACTGGTCAGACGATATCTGATTGACTTATAAGTAAAGGTGCTTTATCTTATACCATTGAATGTATAAGTTTACAGCTAATTCATATTCTTTTATTTAATTTACTACGTAAGAGATTATTTATATCTTTCAACCGATACGATAAAAGTACAAGATGCTATGTTTCGGATTTAAGCCGGTTCCATTATAAATGTGTCAAGCGCGTAATCTTTGAATGCCAACTTATTTATTACTAGCTTTTGCCCGCGGCTCCGCCCGCGTGGATGTCGGTTATCGCGACCAAACATAGCCTTTGTCCTTTCTCACGGTCTAAACTATCCCTATACCAAATTTCATCAAAATCGGTTCAGTGGTTTAGGCGTGAAAGCGTAACATACAGACAGACAGACGGACAGACAGAGTTACTTTCACATTTATAATATTAGTATGGATCTGAAATAAGGGAATATTTTGCTTAAAATACTGGTTCTTTAAATACTGGTGTTAATTCCTTTAATTTTACTTACAGGCGAGGTGAAGTCAAATTGACGTGTCCTTTATAAAAATAAAAAAAAAACAGTATTTAAGAAGCTTAGAAAAAATCCGCCCTGTAAAGAGTCCTCATGTCATAAAAAGAAACTAAATACCAGTTCGTCCGCTGGGTGTACACTGGTCAGCTCCTAACATCATTAATCTAACTTTCGTGCTACCCTTTATAATAGTTCGGTCCGTTCCCTCGGGTGGGGCGGTTCACCCCCTAGCTAGGGGTGTATTAACATACGAATTTGGACCCGCGCGCCAACCTTCTTCTTGGGGGGACGAAATTTAAGTTCTGCTTCGTGTATTGATCCGGTCTGTTTTAGGTAATGTAACGATGCATTAATATTATATTATATTTGGACGTTTAGTTTATAGATTATAATTTAGTGTTACTACAAGGAGTATAGGATTAACTTAGCATAACAGAACATAAAATCACGCCTGTATTCCCAGCATGGGTAGGCAGAGGTGCTAGCACCCACATTTCGCAAGTTTATATTTAGGTCCCAATGTAATAGGTGGCGAGCCTCTTGCCATTAACCGGGCACTTATAAACCTGCGATAAATACACACACATAACTTCGAAAAGCATCGAAAAGTCATTGGTGTGTGCCATGGTAAACCTGGGATCGAACCCGAGACCTCGTCTCAGCAGTCCATTACCCATACCACTAGGCTACCGCTGATAACCACAGATTAACTTAGGTCATCACGTATTGTAGATCTTCTTCATCTTCATCTTAGCGTTAGTACCAGTCGCCTCCGAAGCTTTAAGCTTGGAGTCTAGGGCCCGCTTTAACAGCCCTTTAACTGCGGATTTAAACTTCGATATTTTCTGTGAAGCGATTGTCATCTGAGCTCCACAACCCAAAGGCGATATCGAAGCATTGCAGCTAGACCCGTTGTTGGACTTTTGAGGGCTCCAACTACCCGTAACGCATGCCATAGATGTTCGTGTGGCAATTGGGACCGACGGCCTAACGTGCTCTCCTCAGGGTTAAATCTATTTTCGAGTTTTAAGATGACAATAGTAATATTCCAGAATTTTCTGCCTAGGATATACCTACGACACAAAAACCAATGCAAATAGATATATTTATGAACGCTTTATAAAATTGAAGTTTTGCTTAGTTTTAATTGTAGCTCTAAATAATGCCGTGAAGTTGAGGAAGTTTCAAGTGAACATGATAATTAAGAGTATTATAATAGTTACTCTTTTGAGATTGCATAAAACTAAATGGTAGCTGAGAAATACTGGGCGTACAAGGTGAAAGATCAGGTACAATAACGTATATTGAGAGACAGTGGACCACAAATAGGTAGATTGATAAAATTTTATGGTAAAGATGAGACAGTGAAGTCCGGCCGTGGACCACAAATAGATAAATTGATAAAATTTTATAGCAAAGATATCCGTGTGGTGACGGAGAAAGAATACAAGAGTATCACCAACCCATCTCATGCGAGGGGTGTCGTAAGAGGCAACTAACGGAAATACGCAGACGATATTCATATAGGTATATTATATATTTATAAATTTGCAGATGCGTAGAGATGTTGCGTCTTTGGCAGTTTTCTACCGTCTCTACCATGGTGAATGTTCTGACGAGCTCTTCCAATTAGTCCCACCCTCTCCTTTCCTACACAGGACGACACGTGCAGGGCTAAGATGCCATCCATATACGGTGCAGAGTATACCTGCTAGAACCAAGCGTTTCAGCGACTCATTCCTATGCCGCACCATTAAGACGTGGAACTCCCTGCCAGCTCACGTGTTTCCTTCTTCCTACAGTCCCGGGTCCTTTAAGCGGGGCGTGAAAGGCATCTAACGAGGCCGTCAAGCTGAGTGCCACCACTGTTAACATGGTACATGTTTCCGATGGTGACCCTCTTTCCGAGACTTTGCCTTTAGCTTAACATCAGGCGAGGTGAAGTCAAATTGACGTGTCCTATATATATAAAAAAAAAAAGATATCACTACGAGAGAAGGAAAACTCGAAATAAAACCCTGTTCAGTAGAAACAGTAGGCTAAAGCCTCCCAACATTGGGAGAGGCCTATGTCCAGCAGTGGACTGTTATGGGCTAATTGATTGATTGATATAGCAAAGAAATCAAAATAATAATCTTACCGATGGTAGTGTTCATCCGTTCACTGCATTCCTGTACGCTGCGTGGCGGCGTGGCAGTATATACCGTCTTGGAGAAGATTATTTTGTTATTTCAGAACGTTGCCCTTTGGTACCTTATAATAGAAAATTATATGCGTTAAAATATTATGTAACTAGCTGTTGCCCGCGGCTCCGCCTGTGTGGATGTCACTTATCGCTAAATAAAGATGTGAGCTATCCTATCTTATAAGTTGGATCAAACTGCTCACGGTGTGCAAATTTGATTAAAATCGGTTAAGTAGTTTAGGAGTCAATCGCGGACAAACAACGTGACACGTAATTTATATAAAATATGTTAAGAAGATGTAATATGTTGAAAACTAATAAGGTTAGTCTTAGGTTAGTCTTAACCATTTTGAACACACTGAGACCTGTGCTTCAAAGAATACGTTGAAGCGTTGATCCCCGTTTTCATACGAAATTTTGTAGTATTTATTGGAGTACCCAACGTCGGCTAGCTAAACTTACTAAGTACATTATATATACCTGGTTATACACTCTGGTTCACTATGCTATTATACATAGAATTCTTGTAAACACACCTGTTCTTTCCCTACTAAATCAAAACATTTAGATTCAACCAGTAGAGATGGTGTTGCCGGTTCATTGGAGACGAACCCAGTGAGCTGAACGGACATCTGAGATCAAAAGATGAGCGTTTTGCGCCTACAGTGTTGGCCACGGCGGCTGTAAGTGATCAATACTTGTGTCCAACATATGTGTTCACTCTTCATTGGTATAGCATTTTATTATTACATTTCGTATTTTGCCATATAAGGAATGAAATATTTTGCAATTTACCTTTTAACCCTTAATCACTGGGTACATAGTATAAAAGCAAAGTCACTTTCCGCGTACCTATGTCCCTATGTTTTTTTAAATCTTTAAAACTACGCAATGGATTTTGAAGTGCTTTTTTTTTAATTTATAAAGTGATTCAAGAGGAAAGTTTATATATATATAATACACGCTTAATATAGTAGAGGGTGCAGCGGGAACATGATCAGACGCCACATGGGCGGAAAAAAAATGGCGGCACGAAATTCGCCGGGTCAGCTAGTATAAGTGTCTCGCGGACACTATTTACCGTTTGTGTTGTCATAAAAAAATAAAATTTTACCTACCTTACATACCTAAAATTAGTCTTTTGGACACTGCTGGGTAGGTAGTTACGTTACAAAAGCATACTGGGATGTTAAGGGTTGAAAATTTCAAAAATCTTCCCTTAGTGCTTAGAACATAGATACAAATTAAAATTTTGAAGTTTTTAAAGTTTTTATAACATAACATAACATAACATAAACTCACGCCTGTATTCCCCGAAAGGGTAGGCAGAGGTGCTAGCACCCACATTTCGCCAGTTTATGTTTAGGTCCCAATGTAATAGGTGGCGAGCCTATTGCCATTAACCGGGCACTTATAAACCTGCGATAAATACACACATAACTTCGAAAAGCATCGAAAAGTTATTGGTGTGTGCCATGGTAAACCTGGGATCGAACCCGAGACCTCGTCTCAGCAGTCCATTACCCATACCACTAGGCTACCGCAGGTTTTTGCCATATAAGGATGAAATATTTTGCATTTTACCTTTTAACCCTTAATCACTGGGTAGGTACATAGTATAAAGCAAAAGAAAATAGAACAAACTTTTTTAAAATTAAATTAAAAAACCACCTAATCGACTCACTGCCATAATGTGACACCAGAAAAAAGAAAAAAAAAAGAACTCACGCACCTATTTAAACTCCATAAGCCATAAGTAAATATTGTCCATAAGCCATAAGTAAATACCTAAATATGTTTCCTGATCCCACAGTCAAACCGTTTGTACGGTTTTGTGGGACAATGTATTAGTTCATAAGATGTATATGTACTTACTGTAAATAAATAAAAAAAAATAAAAAGGTCGCTTGCCGCGTACCTATGTCCCTATGTTTTTTTAAATCTTTAAAACTACGCAATGGATTTTGAAGTGGTTTTTTAAATTTATAAAGTGATTCAAGAGGAAAGTTTATATATATATAATACACGCCTAATATAGTAGAGGGTGCAGCGGGAACAGGATCAGACGCCACACGGGCGGAAAAAAATTGGCGGCACGAAGTTCGCCGGTTCGGTAGTATTCCATAAGTGTCTCGCGGACACTATTTAGCGTTTGTGTTGTCATAAAAAAATAAAATTATACCTACCTTACATACCTAAAATGAGTCTTTTGGACACTACTGGGTAGTTAGTTACGTTACAAAAGCATACTGGGATGTTAGGGGTTGAAAATTTCAAAAATCTTTCCTTAATGCTTAGAACATAGATACAAATTGAAATTTTGATAAGGGAACGTTCATATCTGACGGAACTTGCGTCGCGTATTATCGGTCGCGTAACGCCAGAACAGACAAATGTATAGAAAAACACTTGACCGTTCACACTCGACGCACTAACGTAACATCGGTTGAGTGTGAACGGTCAAGTGTTTTTCTATACATTTGTCTGTTCAGGCGTTACGCGACCGATAATACGCGACGCAAGTTCCGTCAGATATGAACGTTCCCTAACTATAAATAAGTTTCAAAATATCAAGTTTAAACAAATAAATATCTGAATACATCGAGAAAAATTAAATGCTCAAATGGGGATTGAAACCACGACGTTTCCCTTACAGGGGAATGCTCTTCCAATTGAGCTATTGATTGATTGATTGAAAAAGAAAACAAAATTATTTTGGAAGATTGTGAACTCGGAATAGAGAAAAAGTCCCGAAGCTATCACTTATTGGCATAGTTAATTAAGCTACAGAAGTCAGTCCTAAGAGTCCTAAGTGGTCTCGGGTTCGAGCTCAGGCCATTGCGCTTCTAGCGTGAACCGACTCCTAATACAAACCATTGAACTTAACTGAATGAGTCAAAGAGAATACTGATCATAGTTACTAACATTGTTCAAAAAATGCTATGTGACTTTAATGAATGAATATATTGTATGGTACCCAGAGAAAGAACACATTACAATATATATGGTACAGTTTCACAGTATATATACAATTGGCGACCTTATCGCTCAAGGCAAGCTCTTCAAGGCAACCATGGGATGGAGTGAGTCAGAGAGAATATAACAATATACTTTCTTGTTCCCTGTCAAAAATAAAAAAAGAAATAAATAAATATTCCACAACATTCTACACAACGCTATCTAGGCCCATGGTAAGCTATTATAGCTTGTGCTATGGAATCTAGAATGCGGATAAACATACTTAGATATTTTTTGTAAATACATACATATTATACATAAAAACACCCAAACCAATGCAAATATCCATATTCATGATTACAAATATTTGCAATTGAACATCCTGCGTAATGGCCGCTTCACTACCGCTACGCCACAAAGGCTGTTAAAAAAAGTAAATTAATAAATGAGTACTAAGTAATCGAACCCAATATGCTTGTAAGGATAGAGGCAAATAGAGAGCTGTTGGCTGTCTACCCCGGAGGGGAAAAGCGTAAGTATGTATGAAGTAACTAACAAATTTTATCAAACAAAGAAATAATCAAACTCTGATTAAAATTTCTCTTAAGTGACAAATAAATAATCCAAGTAATCCTCACTTGCAAAGCAACGAAACAAAGAACACGAGATATGTCTGTATATGTTTATATATAAACAAATTACATAATCAACGGGTCCCTCATAAAAGCCGAAATTAATTCGGCCGTGGAAGACAAGTGAAAAGGGGGAATACCACCCTACTTGACTACCCCCGACTATTCAAGAAATTGCCAGCCCGGGGCGAAATAACACGGTTTTATCTAGCGGGTCGCCACCCTTTCAACCCTTACAATACATATAAGGGCAGATGTGATGTTTGGACGAAAGTACCCTGGATAAATGCGAAGGAAAGACAATTTCGGATCGATTTGCGACATGTGTCGTTAGTGAGTAGAATGATCAAAGCGACGTCCCGGATAAGTACGAGTATAATTATAAATCATAGAAGCGAAGTCATCTTCATATGTTCTCGGTTATGTTTTTCAGTCCCAGCAAGTCCAGAGCCGTCAACTGGATATATTTGTATTGATTGTGTGTATTAAACAGTTAGTCCACTGTAGTTAAAATCACAGATTTTTTCAACAAATATTCACTAAAGACGGATATAAAGAGAAGGGAAATTTGAAATGATTCAAATGTGCCTCAAAAGCTCAGTTGGAAGAGCTTTGTCCCTATGTAAGGGAAAGGTCGTGGGTTCAAGTCCCACTTGAGCATCTCATTTTTCACGTTATATTCGAATTTTAAAGTTAGCATAATAAATGCTATAAAAAATCATTCAAATATTCACTGTTGAAAATTTGGTAAAAAATGTATGTGTATGTACAGGTATAAACGTCCTCAATTCGTCAATTATGATTTTCGGTCCCATATACAGCAAGCCAATTACTGTCAAGCGGGTACTTTATCATGATTTACTGTCGGAAGGAAAATAGTCCCAAATCTTAGCCGCCTTCTTCGCCTTCCAAGGGAAGATATAGGGCGGCCTGTTCTAATCCACCCACACGGCAATCTAGGCTTATTAGCACATAACATTATTACGTTCATATTCAATTGGATTGTAACCAAATTAATTTGAAAGTTAATAATTCCACCAAAACCAACAACTTTCCCTCCAAACTTATTAAAACCCAACCTTAAAAGGAATTAAACCAAATACCTACTCCACCAAATCAAATTAGTCCAACTTACTCTCGTTGCTCGCAAGATTCTAATCTACCTACCGCCGCTATCTTTACATACAACATTAAGCCGTGTACAAAACCACCCCATTGTACCCTACCCCCTCCCCACTCGAAGATCATCCGCACGCACTTCCCCTCTTTAATTGTGATTCCCAGATTCATTATTGCTGTATCCTTTCGCGACCCGCTTTGGTCTTATCTTTAGACGTTCGTTTATGAGTGATTGTGTGTGTGTGTGTGTTTTTGTGAGTGAGCGTATGTGTGTATATGAACGGGTTGCTTTTATTTTGATGGCATAATTTCAATACGTTGCCGCGTTGTAAATTGACATCTGTAAAATGCTACAGTGTAGTTTGTTGCGCCTTTTCTTCTCCACTGGTGCCTAGGAAGCGGTGGTAAACTTAGTTTTAAGCAAAATTTGACGTCAAAAAGCTGTAGTAGTGCTACACAATTTTGAATAAATACTTTAAATTTGAAAATTTGAATTTGTTGCTTGGTATTATTTTGTAGTAGAAATAGTACCAGTAACTATGTAAACTGTAATTTCAATGAATCCTATTTTACGAAGCTGGAACTTGACTTTCTTAAAGTTGCAACCCCACACCGTTGTAAAGGTGTTTACGGTTTACAGTATTATATACATACATATAATCACACCTGTATATCGCCAAAGGGGTAGGTAGAGGTGTATTAATACGTACATTTCGCCAACTGATTTTCATTTAATAGGCTATTACCGTCAAGCGGGCTCTGTGTCATATTCCTTAGTCAGCGTCAGTGATAACAGAAGGGGTAGCTCTATTCTACTCCTCCGGGAACCAATATTACTTAATGAAGATTATAACCAGCAGGTGTCGCGAGAGATATGCTTTTGGCAATCACACCTCCGGCAACCAAGGACCCAAGACGGCGTGCGTTTTAGTCGGTTCGAGTCCGACATAACCACCTCCACCGGCTCCGGTTTGGTATCCGTGGGGATTTATCGCACGATAAAAAAAAGCAGGTGTAGCTTGCAGGTTAATTTAGTTTGTGTCCTTGGGTACATACACCAAAATAATTAGCACACACTCACTCACACACAATATACACACACATGCTCACAATTCATGCACATAATATAAATACGAGTTCGTTAAAATTTAGTGATACGGGTCTTGCGTCGCTAGTTGCAGTTAGACCTATTGATTTACATAATGTTTTATGAACCCCGGGGGTGTACCCAATTTACGCGTCCATGGACAATCGCTGTTCTGTTTTATTGTGAACTTTAAATTACTAAATATCATTTATCTATAGTTATATCAGAGGTAGATGTATGAATTATGTCGATATTTAGTATTTGCAATTACTAACTGAATAAAAAATAGAGAAGGTTGCTTCTAAGAGTTTCGACAAGCAAAATACGAGTATAAGTAATAAGTAGACATAACACTTAAAACTGTTATTCGAATGAAAAGTCAGAAAGACTAAGATATTTTTTTTGAAAAGATTAACGTACCTTTAAATACAACTGCTTGCTTTATTAGGCGTCTGAAACATGATTGAAATTGGGTATTCTACTGACTAGTAAAATTATTTACTTTTTACTAAACTTTAAAGCAGTAAGTTAGAAGTTAACTCGTATGAATAAGATTTTGTGACGTCATGAAATTTTATAGTCAAATAGTTTACTATTATAGGTTGGGTATATTTTTAAAAATAAATAATAACGATAAAATAAGAACCGACGCAACTTTTACCACTCTTTTACAATTCTTAATCTAATGAGCTCGGGTAGACAATTTATTTTAACTATAGGAGAATACCCAATTACACTAAGGGCCAGGTCGAAAAAACGCGAGTAAAATTTTTTCCTACAATAAACAGCCAATATATGGGTAACATTACTTGTTTATTCTAGGATTAAACTTTACTCGCGTTTGGTCGTATGTACCATAAATAAACCATACTTGTGATAAGACTACAAAAAACTTGAATAAGTTCTTGCCGGAGTTTTCACAGGACGGGTAGACGAATCTATATATATGTATATTCTAAGAATTTAGAAGCCAACTTCATAAATGATGTAAGGTATTATCATATTTACTCATTTAGTAATTAAATCTGTATGACATAACTAAAACAGAATCCCTAAAGGGGCGAAAACTACTACTCAGACATTTTGAAAATTAACAAATTCTCTTTCACAACTGAATGCGAAACAATGTGGGGTCATGCTTAGTCCGGGGATGTCAAATCGACTTAAAATTATTAAAACCTAAATCGTTAAATTCAACTTTAGGACAATTGTATTATGGTTCATTGTAGATTATCTCAATGGTATTTTGTGGTAAGATTAGGACAAAGTAACACGAATTAGGGAGCTAATGAATACCACAAGTCAGACGATGTTTCGTTGAAATAGGAATGAGGTTACATATTCGATGGAACTTTTTAAGCGTTCACTTTTTAAGAACGTAGAATTTAAACGTTTGAATTTGATTGGTTCATTTTTAAAAGTTGGAATTATTTCAATATCGAACGCTTTTGTTTTTAAAATTTTACCGTAGTACCTAATTGTTGCAAACAAATTACTTTTATTAAAACTAGTCCTTGTTATTTGGCTGTGTACTTATAATGGTAGACGGACAACTATCCCATCCTTTAGCCTCTTAAAAAGAGTAATAAAGGTATTGAATACAACCAAACCTTAAACTGTGATAATTACCTTTGTATATAACCTACTGGATAGTAAGACGCTAGGGTGAAATCCAAAGATTTGGGCATCCACAGATGCTTTTTCACTTCCAACGGTAGATTCAAAGATTGTAAAAAAAAGAAACAGAGATTGTAAACTCTTTTTGCTATTCAAAGTAATAACTCTTAAGATTAGCGCGTTCAACCAAACGAACAAACAAACTCTTCAGTTTTCTAATATTCAGTAAAGAATACGTCAGCGAATATGTAAATTGTAAACGTTTTACATCAAAAGTGGTACGTGTTGAATTGACGGGGTTGGCGATCGTGGCTCGGTCTATCGAAGTGAGAAGGCACGCGAATGACGTGCGGGCTTTCGACTCAGGGTTGCCATGCGACATTAACGCGTCGAGGAATTAATTGCAAAGCTTAGAAATAATTATTTCAAGGTTCTTGAATATTTTAAAGGTCCGGGTACCAAGCTAGTTATAGTACTCGAATACGTCGGGAAAAATGAAATGCTCAAGTGGGACTTTACAGGAGGAATGCTCTTCTAACTAAGCTATTGAGCCACACCTGAATCATTTCAAATTTCCCTTCTCTTTATATCCGTCTTTAGGAGCGAAGGTGGACTCATCTACCAACTTTCTTACGAACCTGTTCATAAACAAACTTAGATTTTTTTAAATGCATAGCATACATTATATTCTTAGAAACACTCAGACCAATGCAAATATGTTCATGACTATACCTACCTATATTTGCACTAAGTGGGAATTGTATGCGCATCTCAGGCGTACTTAGCACTCTACCGCTAAGCCACCAGCGAACAGACTATTATAAAAGAAGAAGAAGCAAAAAATTTATGCTTACTCAATGGGGTAGGCAGAGAGTCTATGTATGTATATTCAAACTGACATTACTTTTAGACTCAGTTCCATATTAAAAATTGTAACTAATTCATATCTCGTTCGCACTCATAAACATGCAAGAGTGCGAGCGAGACGGCAAAACTTTAGTATTCCTTTTTGAGGCTTCACTTGCTAGTTCCATACATTCCATCTATGTTATTCTTTTATTCTAAGTTCTTTATCGTAACATGATTCTAAGTTCATTTGGCAACCCTAGTTAAGGCAAAATATCTCGCGAGCCTCCTGTAATTGAAAACACGCTGTATTCGGACAGTTTTAATGGTCCTTATGTAATGGTAGCAGATGTGGACTGAACGTTTGTAGCTAATGTTTGGACTATCCTCCGATTTAATGTTTATTATTAAAAAGCACTAGAATAGAGTGCGAATAAGCGCTACACTCTTTTTTTTGTGCAGAAATCCCCTCGGATACCTCTCCCGCCGTCGAAGCGGGGAGGTTATATCGGACTCGAACCGACTAAAACCGCACACCGACTATGGGTCGTGGCGCTAGGCCGGAGGTGAGTTTGTCTTCGAAATATCCCTCGCACCCCGGCTGACCCAGGGCAGCATCCTACCTCCTAACGGGGAGAGCTGAATAAAATAACTTACAAGGATTGAAAAATTGTTGTATATTACATCTTTACAAATTACACCACCATAAATTATTAATTAAATATTAACTCTCAGGGAGTGAGTTTGGGCAGAAGAAAAGGAGATACCCCACTTTGGGCCTGAGTGTACAGACATCAAACCTACCTCAAAAAATTCGTCTATTTTGTGTTATAATTTTGTTTAGACTTCATTACAATCAGCAATGGCCAAGTGCGACAAAAGTTTAAAAATGTGATTTTCATTAATCAACAAGCTTCGTAAACGTTGAATATAATACTTAATCCGATCTTCGTAAATGCGCTATGATTATGCTTGCTTTATCGATTCGATTATGAAATCAAATCGATAACTAATAACTATGAATTTAAAATTCGTAGCTTTATTAAATGATTTCAAAATATCTATGTAGCATCTTTATTTTCGTAATTCAGTTTACTAATCAGAAAGACACCTGTCTCTTTCATAATGGAAGTCAAAATATCGATTGTAAATAATCGTAGTGTATTCAAAGTCTATTGAAATAATCGATCATATAGAATTCATAATAATCTGTAACATCATATGTCATTTTCACTCCTGTCATTGAAAATGTCGCATTCGCTTTGAGATCATGTGTTTTGCTGCTTTTACTCTGTGAATTGTATATGATTTTCGAACTAATTGACCCTTGCTTGATTACCGGACACCGTTATTTGCTACATTTGTTGACCTTGGCTTTAAAACTGGACTAGACTTTACCACATCGGTTGAAAGCTATCACAATGAGTCTCTGTGTGAATTGTGGAATCGCTACCGATCGGTGCAATATTATAGGCAGACATTTATTGAACGATGCAGGGATACTAGCTTGTATACGTGAATGGGTCGCACCACATATAGTAAGTACCTATTCGTATTTTATTATTTCTCGCTCTTCGAGTCTACCTAATCCCGTAGATAATTATGCCAACTTTTGTATATGACAATTTATTTTGACTGATATGTGTAACGTTCATGAAGAACTACCCTATATGACTAATGGAATATTCAGTGCTTATAACATGATCTCTGTTTAAGGTGAATGCAAATGACATCATTTGCGAATCTTGCTGGATTCAAGCTCAATGTGTATGTTTGGATGAGAACAGACCAGCACAATCACCAGTGGGGCACAGAAAAGTGTGTATTCTGTATGTCATTGAAGTGTGCAGCGAGGTGGATAGAGACCTACAAGAACTGTCAATATCTCAAACGACTTGGTTGTTAAGAGGAAAAATAAAGTCCAGGCATATAAGTAGTAGAACTTATTACGTATATATATTAGTTGACAGTTCTTTGAGCGGGAGGAATGCTATATTTGTTTTGTAGGTACGAGAACAGTCGGGTGCTGTGCCCACATAATGAGTGTAATATGGTATCTCGGTTGGGCACGGTTCCAAGACAATATAACACCTCCTACACAGTTTCTTGACAATATTTTAATAAACTATGATGATGCTTAAAAAGGGGAGGAAAGACCTAAGTCCTAGTGTAAGCATTTGTACAGCCAAATAGGAAGATACCCGGGATAGAGTTTACAGTACTTTTTTAAAATAAAATAATCTTTAAAATAATGTTGTTTTATTTTATTACCTACTTATATAATTAATTCTATATTACTACAGCAAACAAGTATGTATACGGCCTTGTGGAAAGTGGTAACCGTAGCAAAAGGATGTCATTCAGATGTTGCCGTCTGAAGTGAGGGTAGGGAAGGATTGCTTTACCACCTTTAGAGTAAATGTCAGTTGCATATCATAAAACTATAAGGTTTAATATTGTGCAACAAAAAAGTAGCTAAAGCATGTCTTTGCTTCGACATATCAGTTTTATTATTTAGCATATAGTTGACCATTCCACATTAATGACTAAAAATATTAATGACCTGCCCTTTTCTATACTAATAAAACCTGCTAACCTACTTACAAATAAAAGCGATACGCGAATAACTTGTGTAGCTATCACACACAACACAACATAAGACGCTGTTTGACCGCATTATGTATTACAACATAACCTAAAAACCTATGAACAATGCTCGATTTAACAAACTTGGCCATTGTGAATCGTCGTGAAAATTAGGCAAACAAAATGTCCTTAGATGGTCTAAATATTGCCTAATTTTCAACCCTGTACATGCGGGCCCAAGATTGTATGAGAGTTGGGGATGTCCTTTACATTGTTAAAAAGAGCCGGAGTAAATTAAATTTCTTATAGGTAACTTTTAATTGGGTGTGAATTTATAATGGTTGGTTATTATACTCAAACTTTTATCATCTGTTCCATGTATTGTCAATCGGACGTTCCTGATTCAGCTGGGGTATGACAGAAATGTTCTAGGCCAGTTGACGAGCCAGCATCTAAAAACCTGAAACGGTGTGCGGTTTTATTCGAACCGAGTCCGAGTTAACTGCGTTATCCAAGATATTTCTGACTTCTGTAGCATAATTTTGTAGCATTAATACTTCATATAGTCATACAGTTTACATCAATTCTAAAATGGATGTCCTCAGTTTGACGACACCTACATTTACATTTTCCACAACATTCTACACAACGCTATCTAGATAGAGCCATGGTAAGCTTAACTTGCTTGTTTTATGGAATCTAAAATGCGGATAAACATACTTAGATACTTTATTTTTTGTAAATACATACGTATTATACATGGAAACACCCAGACCAATGTAAATAGTCATATTCATGCATACAAATATTTGCACTGAGCGGGGATCGAAATCGCGTCTCCTGCCTAGCAGTCGCGTTCACTACCACCACGCCACAGAGCTCTAAATATTAATAAGAATAATACTTTACATTTTTTACATACACACAAATTTACATAACATAACATAACATAAACTCACGCCCGTATTCCCCGAAGGGGTAGGCAGAGGTGCTAGCACCCACATTTCGCCAGTTTATGTTTAGGTCCCCAATGTAATAGGTGGCGAGCCTATTGCCATCAACCGGGCACTTATAAACCTGCGATAAATACACACATAACTTCGAAAAGCATCGAAAAGTCATTGGTGTGTGTCATGGTAAACCTGGGATCGAACCCGAGACCTCGTCTCAGCAGTCCATTACCCATACCACTAGGCTACCGCGGTTATTTATTCTCACCATTTTTACAATAGTTGCATAGAATTTATAACTTACAGCTAGAAAGGTAAAGCTACAAAGGTAAATTCAAGTTTGTGATAAATTCTGGTGGTCTATATTGTAAGTAATTATGTTTTTAATGTACAGCTCCTCAACTAGGCGTGAGCCAATCTCAGGAGGTTATTAGATATTGTGCAAAACAAATATATGTAGGTACGTATATAATGTAAAATTTCACCAACTACATAAAATTAGACAAAACTCGGAACAAAAAGTAACTAAAGCGGTAGCTATCTAAGCGCGCAAAGGCAACAACGCAACTGTTGTACGAACTTCGCGAGCCTGCTTAGGTAATTGTTAAACCTGCCGTGAACGCTTTTTGCCGCAACATTACTCTAACTTTTGCAAAGTTGGCAACTGGCAGCGCACTAGCGGAACTGCCATACAACTTTATAGACTATATAGAGCCCACAAAGGTACGCTATCGTGCCATCGCTACGTCGCTATCTGCTTTTCCATGCAAATGAGTTGGAAAAGTCTGATGGAGTAAGAAAACAAGTGTTGAGGTGCGCGCCGCTAAAATGATGCAGAGAGAAATTGGATTTTAAATTTAGAATGCATCAGTTTTTACCGTTGGCCTAACTGGTACAGGAATTAGCCATGGAGGTCCAGGTTGTTAAAGATTTTGGTGGGTTTGTGGAGATTACATTTTATAAGCCGAATTTGACTTCTATTGGTACTATTGACTGGTTATACGCAAAAGGAAATTGGTATCGTGAAAGAACACTATTTGGCCAGTAACATTGTTTCACTTTTGATATAACATTAGAGAAAGGCGCGCTATTTCTAAACTTATACCTACCTGTCAAAATTCATTCATTTATTTAGTTCCTGCATTCCCTTCAAAATTCGAAATTCAAAATTTATTAACGCCTCACGTAGGAACCGTGAAATATTTTTTTTTCTAAACATCAGACTGGTCTTACTTTTATGCCTAGATAGAACCATAGACAATATAATAATATAATAGAACTCATTAGTTAAGATCCGGTTGTATTCGAGAGTTGCAAAATTTGAAAATTAAAAATCTAATATTCGAAATTCAAATAAATAGTGGCAAGGCGCCATAAGGGCCGGGCCACAGCGGGGCTCACTGTGCGGGGCGTGTAGTCAGAACTTTCCCGCGATAGTTGCGGGTGCAGCCTTTGTCGGTCCGCCCCGCGTCCACATCCACAGTGGTGCCTAGTTTACTTGAAACTATCAACTTATGTACTGTAGGTAGTTCTACAGGCTGTGTTTACTATGGCCACGATAATTTTGTGGAGGCATTTGTTACAAAAAATCACTTCATTATTGTGGTGTGCACTGGTGATCCCAATTGGGTATCCATAGTTAAAATAAATTATCTAACTGAGCTTATTAAAATAAGAATGGTAAAAGAGCGGTAAAAATTGCGTCGGTTCTTATTTTATACTTTTATTTATTTTTAATCATCCACCTAACCTATAATAGTAACTGATTTGACTATAAAATTTTATGACGCCACTAAATATTTTTTCATACAAGTTACCTTATCGTTTTGTCATTTAGTAAAAAGTAACTAATTTGAATAGTCAGTAGAATACCCAATTGCCTACAGGATTCTACCTAGTTTGGGCTATGATTGAAATTCAATTTTGGCATACTTATTAGCCAACGTGTTCAGAACAAAACTTGTGTCCCGGTTCCGGGAAGATGCAACATGAATTTGAATTTCGAATTGTAAAAAATAAAAATAATCGAATAAAAAGAAAAATCTCGTTATTGAACCTGAAACATAAGCCAAACGCACGCCCAAGGCCTTCTTGGGCGTGCGGTTGGCTTATATTGGCTAAATAAAATAAAAAAAACTACGACTACTACTTGGTTGTGTCCATTGTGGAACGCACAGCGCTATCTGAGAAAGTAATTTATAAAGTTGGATGGGTGGACGATAGCAAAGCATTATTTATCTTGTTCTACTGTTGTATATTGTACATTATACATATCTATCTATGTACTGTCACAGACGGACAAACAATAATTAAAATAATTCAAAAATCTATTCAATGACAATAATTGGGTATTCTACTGACTAGTCAAATTAGTTACTTTTACTAAACGTCAAAACGATAAGTTATAAGGCAATTTGTATGAAAAAAGATTAAGTGACGTCATAAAATTTAATAGTCAAATCAGTTACTATTATAGGTTGGGTGGATGATTAAAAATAAATAAAAACTATAAGCTAAGAACCGATGCAATTTTTACAGCTCCTTTACCATTCTTAATTTAATAAGCTCGGTTGGATAATTTATTTTAACTATAGGACAATACCCAATTCGGTTTAAAAATGAGCGGTTTGTGCATGCTACTGAAAAAAAAATTCAAACTAAGATAACATAAGTTATGTTCTGTAAAAAGATTAAAACGCCCTCTGAGTTTCTTGCCGGAGTCTTCTTAGGTCGGGAGTTTTGAACTGGAGTGGTCCATTTTGCTAAACAAGTCTGTAATATTTATTTAATCCTATTTAAGTGTGTGAAGAAATAAATTCTTTATGAATTTGACTTCAGAATATTATTTACTAGCTTTGCCCGCGGCTCCGCCCGCGTGGATATCGGTTATCGTGACAAAACATAGCCTATGTCCTTTCTCAAGGTCTAATCTACCCCTATACCAAATTTCATCAAAATCGGTTCAGTGGTTTAGGCGTGAAAGCGTAACATACAGACAGACAGACAGACAGACAGAGTTACTTTCGCATTTATAATATTAGTATGGATTACTACGAGTTTAAACAACACCTAAATTCAAACTTGATTTTTTTATTTTTTATTTAACACATTCTTACTTCAGCGACGCTAATCTACGATTAGTTACTTACTTACCCTTTTTTACAATATTATAAATATGACAACCTCCCTTTTTTAGTCTATTACGTAAACAAACCATTAACATAGAGTTCTAAAAATTACAATCTCAATATCGTCTACAACATTCGCCTTCTCCCCAACTTTCCATCTTAATTCGAAGGTCACTGACCCCTGGACCCTTGGACCCTTCACGATTAATGTCCAGAGGGTCAGCAAGACTCACTAATACTGCGAAATTAAGACGACCCCTATCGCCATCTGCAACCCCCTTCACACACAAAATGGCGGACTTTATATTCTTCGGAAGGATGTTGTTTTGCATTTGTTAAGCCTGTGCCGTTAATTTGCCGAGGAGAAATAAAATTTATTGGTTACTTGTTATTTTGTTTTGCGTAGAATTGTTTGACTCGAGGATTTTATGAATTAAAAGCGTAATAATAAAATACTTACTGATAAATAGGTATATTTTTAAATAAATACCAAAAACAAACGAAAATTCAAATTAGGAATAGAAACTGTGAATAAAATTGATAGATATTAACTATAATTTTGATTTTAGAATCTTGTATGTTGCCGCCTTGTTTCCGCCATCTTTGCCATTGTTAATTATAATCGTCAGTAATTGGATATTATCCTATAGTTAAAATAAATTATCTAACCGAGCTTATTGAATTAAGATAGGTAAAAGAGCAGTAAAAAATACCTACTCACTTGAGTCTAGACAAAAAACCGATGACTGAATATTAAAAACACTAGAATAATAATAGAAATACATTAGTGGTAATATGGCGAACAATTCTTTGACACCTGAAACTGCAGGTTTGTACATAATGTATTGTTTTATATTTTTAGTTAGATAACATTCTTATGTAGACGGTTTATACTGGAGATTGGTGACAGAATCTACTAGACATATTGTACTTTTCCACAGAAACCATGAATGTAAACCATTGAGAATGCCTTAAGGCGAAACCGGTCAGGTTCAGAAATAAAATTAAACTCAGTGGAAAAGTAGGTACAAGTCTATTATTCAATAATTGTTATGTCTTTTTTTTTTTTATACGGGACACGTCAATTTGACTTCACCTCACCTGACATTATGTATATAAAAATTATTGTACCTATTCATTGCACATGGAAAAAGTGGGAATACTAGTAATTACAGAACCTCTTCTTATTTCTATTATTGCTAATATCAAGCCCACTTATAATAATATTTTCCTTTTAGCTTGCTTTTCTATCAAAGCGGGATTTTTACTTTTTACGTGTTGGTTCCCGTTAAAGTAAAATAGCGTCACTCCATCTCTTCCTGTGGATGTGGTAGAAAGCTACTAAGAGATAGGGCTGTTCTTGTGACGAAGTGCCCGCTTGATGGCAATAGGCTCGCTCCCTATTACGTGGAACTGAACATCATAGTTGGCTAAATGTGGGTGTTAATACACCTCTGCTTACCCTTTCAGGGATTTACAGGCGTGAGTATCTACATGTAACATAACATAACATAAACTCACGCCTGTATTTCCCGAAGGGGTAGGCAGAGGTGCTAGCACCCAAATTTCGCCAGTTTATGTTTAGGTCCCAATGTAATAAGTGGCGTGCCTATTGCTATTGCCATTAACCGGGCACTTATAAACCTACGATAAATACACACATAACTTCGAAAAGCATCGAAAAGTCATTGGTGTAACATGGTAAACCTAGGATCGAACTCGAGACCTCGTCTCAGCAGTCCATTACCCGTACCACTAGGCTACCGTAGGCTACTGTTATTACCTTTACTTATATATGTTCTATTATTACCTCTAATTAATTTAGAATCAACGCTAGCAACATGTAAGTGAAGACAAGTTATATTCAAGGGACTTTAATTTCGTTGCAAAGGGCCAGACAAACTAATTTTAGTTAGGCAAACATTGTAATAAATAGTACGGGAGGGAGGTAGGCAGGGAGGTGCGCTTAGTACTGAGAGGGACTGTGGCGAATTTGGAATTTAATTATCATTCTATTTGCACAGTGTTTAACTGGTTTAGAGACTAATAATTACTTTTATCTAATCTCATACCGAAGTGGCAACAGTTAAAAATTAAAAACAATACTTTAATGACAATTTATACGCACAGAGTATCAAAATAAAATTAAAAAATGTCATGGCAATTATATCATAATATTTTTTCCATTACGTCACAGTTTCAGCTGAACCACAGACAAAGTAATACGAAAGTAGCCAGTCATAAGGTTGTTTCAATGTATTTTTTTCTATATAATCTGTGGCCGCGGCGCAACTTGCGATTCATCTTTTGTCATTTTAAGCAAATTAGATTAATAATTTCATGAAATTAGATGAAGTAGTGTATGAAAATGCACATAATTTGGTATTATAACACATTACTATGCAACAGTTTCTGTGAGTAAGTAGTCTGTGATTATATTATATAAAACATAAAAGATGAAAGTGGTGTAAATAAAACTAAAGCTGGTCAATCGGAATAACAGCGCAATTTGTAATCAATATTTCCTTTAAGTCCTTCCATAACCAAACAGTGCATTTAATTGACTACTTATTATTCATATACCAAAAAAGAAATCCTCCAATATGGTAATATTCAAAACTTCTCTAATGAAAACTCAATAACGCCACCGAAAAGTCATCAATTTCATTTTGCCCGCCATTATGAATACAGAGATCCAAATAGTGCGACTTGATAGGAATGAGAAGTAGCGAAGGCTAGCAATTAAAACTTCTTTGTGAGGCTGTCGAGGGTCGGATGGAGGGTGCGGGGGGTGTTGAGGTGAGGGGGCGGTAGGTGGTCACTTGACGGTGTTCGTAATTGGAAAACTTTCGCTTCGGACGCTCCAGTGATAAAGGTTACTTGTGACAATTCGGTGACGTATATTCGGTGGCCTTCGGTGGTAGGGAATTGTTGGGGTTCCGCCGCGTCATTGGCTATCTAAGTGGAAAATAAGGAATATAAAGATCTAAGGTTGTTGCACGGGAACAGAATATGATTTCCCATCTCGATGGGTTGTTGCTTTATTTAAAACTAGCTTTTGTCTGCGGCTCTAGCCGCGTGAATGTTCGTTATCGCGTCGCATCATAGCCTATGTCCTATGTCAACGTCTAACCCCCTACCTACTTATACCGAATTTCATCAATACATTTGAATAAATAAATGCTACTATAATTTAACTGACTACCTAAATGACAATATTTAATTGAATATATAACAAAAATACCTACACTAAATTATTACCTACTTATTCTTGACATTTTTTTCATTCAACAATCTGAATACCTCAATGTTATTTTCATTTCTCTTGATATCGACATTCATATTATTTTTATTAAAATTGACCAATTGCCTAAATTAAAATGGATACTTAATATTCGTTACAAATTAAAAAAAAGAAATAATTAATTGACTTGTATGTGTAGTCTAATTCTGAATTCTATTATACTAATAATATTTCTGTCATACCTATTGCATACTGATAATTTAGGCAAAAAAATACTTGAGACATATTTAATTCTATAACACCTTATATAATAGTTGAACTATGATTTTTTTGTCACTTCAAACTTAGAAGTATCAACAACAAATACAACTATTATTCAGCAGCTATAGTTATGGGGAGACTAAGATATTGGTTGTGGTATATTAAGAACTGTACATTATTTCAAATTGTCTTGTCTAGTATACAATAGCCATCCCATAGACATCACTAGACTTAAAATTACATATATCACTTATAGCTAAGCATTAGACGCTCCACCCAATCAAAAGACAGCCTTACTCAGCCACACAATCATAACCAACCATTGGAAATAAAGGCCATTGTCCTTTAACACAAACACTCCGAGATAGTGCTGTATTCACACATTAAAAGCCTTCCTTAAGACAATAGTACTGCCTCCAAAGAGCCCACTCCACTCTGGTACACAAAGGAGACGTTTGAATAGCACACATAATTAAAATAGTCTATAACTAGTGTTGTCATCAGTTTCACAATGGCAGAGTAGTCAAAGAAGGGAACAAAGGTTGCTTGAATTAGGTAGTGACGTCACTACTCACTAGTTCTGAGTACAGTCATGTACAGTCGCTCTCAAAAGTTACTGAACGCTAAAAAAAGTTACAAAAGGTTACAAATGATCTATACAATCACGATCAATTAAGTATATCGTGATAGAATCCGTTAAAATAATTATTTTTATTTCAAATGTGCGATATTTGGGTTGACCACTAACAATTCATTGATAAAGTTTTATTATTTTAATGAATTTTATAGCATTATGTATGCTAACTATATAAATCGAATATATAGGGAAAAATGAATCTTCTCGGGTGGGACTCGAAACCGTGATCCTTCCCTTACAGGGGGAATGCCTTAACGAACTAGGAGTCTCGGTAGCCTAATAGATCAAGGCATTCCCCTTGTAAGGGAAAGATCGCGGGTCTAATTTTTCCTTATGTATTCGATAAGTTTTATTATAATCAGCGGAGCTCAAAACATCACATTGAGTGATTCTTTTAAAACGAGTGACTTTTGAACTTCCAGTAAATCTCAATAGATTGCTATAAAATTCGTAAAATGATGACTTATCATGAGGAAAATCACAATCAAACTGTAAAGTAGATTCTAATTTTATGTAAATGTCGTATAAAAGACCTAAGATTATCCTAATACAATTCCAATAAAGTGGCTACAGTACGACAAAAAATAAATACTAACGAGTAAGCAAAGGTTCATTTTATATTCTGTACATCCCCGAAGGGGTAAGCCACCATTTCACCAGCTATTTTCGTCCCATAATAGTTAGTCTATTGCTTTAAATCAGGTACTTTTTATTAACTGTTAAATTCACTTTTGAATTAAGAACAAACCTATCAATAAAGCGTTTAAGGAATATTTGGCCTTCGTTGGTAACAACGCGGCCTTAAATGGTAACATCGCGGCCTTCAATTGTAACAGCACGGCCTTAACCAGTAACCAAGCGGCCTTGCTAAACAATTCTTTAAAATTTAACCTACCATTTGCAGTCTCAAGGGAAAAGCGAAAGCAGCAACTGAACAAACTATAACACACGTAAAATTTAAACATCATGTAACAAATAGTTAGAAATTAGAACGTGAACGTATTCTGTAACAAACAAACTGGGTAAACAACTTGTTAACATGCTATTTACATGGGCCCACGTTAATTTTAACGTGTTTACCGTTGAACATACGGGTAAAGATAGCGGTATATCGCACGCTAAGATGTGAAGAAGATATTTGACCAACGAAAATCCATACTATTATAAATGCGAAAGTAACTCTGTCTGTCTGTCTGTATGTTACGCTTTCACGCCTAAACCACTGAACCGATTTTGATGAAATTTGGTATAGGGGTAGATTAGACCTTGAGAAAGGACATAGGTTATATTTTGTCGCGATAACCGACATACACGTGGGCGGAGCCGCGGGCTAAAGCTAGTAATATATATACTAGCTTTTGCCCGTGGCTCCATGCGCGTAACCAACATAGCCTATGTCAACTTTTAAACTCTCGCGTTCTATAATACTCTGTGTGAGGTAGGTAGGCCGTGTAACCTGGTCGAAACGTCAGGCAAATCAAAGGTACGTATGTACCTATACAATGATCTCGTTAATTCCCGTTATTAATATTGTATAGCCTATGTCCTTTCTCAAGATCTAATCTACCCAAACAAATACTATACCAAATATCAAAATCGGTTGAGTGGTTTAAGCGTGAAAGCGTAACACACAGACTACAGAGGGAATCTATCTTGCGTAGCGGTCGCGTTCACTACCACCACGCCACAGATATGATCAAAAATCTTAAAAGATATAATCATTTAATAATGAATGAATCCAATGCGTGAATCCCATTAGCATCTGAAACTTATCAACTTAGAGTCCGGGGTCTGATCAACCAGTCTAACTGCGTATTTGGCTGAACTTTGATATTATCTGTGAAGCCAAGTCGCTTCACAGAAAATATCGAAGTTCAGGTTGTGTAGGTCAAGCTGCAGTTCGTTTGACCTACACAACCCAAAGTGCTCGCCAAGGCACGACCGACCAGACCAATGCATATTGATGCATTTCTGCATTGAGCGGGGATTGAACCCGCGCCTCATGCGTAGCGGCCGCGTTCAATACCACTACACCACAGAGGCTGAAAGGCAGAGGATTTTTACGAAATTTCATTATAGTATATAGTATGTTATATCTTTCATTGGACAACTACCTGCTCTGTTTCCCTTGGTATTACGTTACAAAATAAGTATACAATGTTATTTTCTTGTATAAACCGTAAAATTTGTTTAGTTTGTCATTACGGTACGCTTGACTCCCCGCATTGGTTTGCTACTCTGGGTACTACTGTGACCGACTCACAATCGTACATCTATATTTTTTCTTTTACCTTTTTTTAATTTACTAGCGAACATTTCTTATGTAATTGCGGCGATTTTCGGGGGTTAAAACCTTAGGTTAACCTTATTGGTAAATAATATAAATACTAGCTTTTGCCCGCGGCTCCGCTCGCATGGATGTCGGTTATTACGACCTAACATAGCCTATATCTTTTTTCATGGTATAATCTACCCCTATACCAAATTTCTTCAAAATCGGTTCAGTGGTTTAAGCGTGAAAGCGTAACAGACAGACAGAGTTACTTTCGCATTTATAATATTAGTATGGATTGTTCTAATAGTTGGTAATACTGTCACACTGATCACGCAAGCAACGGTGGTTTTGGCGCCAACACAGTGAAGGACGCATCTTAATTCCCTAAATTAATGTGAATTCGGGTTTTTATGTAAAAAATGGTGGATTTTTAAACATAACGTCTTAGACAATATATACAAGAGCAGAAAGCCGTTACAGTGAATTGTGACTTTTCGTGTTCGTTTCAAATCTCCCTTGAGAGCTTTTAGTAAAGTCTCCACGAGTTTACTGAGGCAGCAACCATCATTCATCGTCATCATCATCATCAATAATCAAGATAATAATAATAATACAAAATAAGTCATGGCTTAAAAGTCTTGTAACCGAACCAAAAATATTCATTAAAAAGAACATGCTTCACCGACTCCACAAAATTCAAGGATCGCTGCGTTCTAGAACTTACTATTTAATAAAAATATTGACAGTCTAAAATTGTTTATCTATGGTTTTATTGTGCAATTACTAAATCTATTGTCTCTGCTTTTGTAACCTTGATATGTTTAATTTATTTGTACAAGTGTTGTATGTATTGATATAGTTTCATTATGTAGTATCATCATTTATTGTTTTCTATCGCGTATGGTGCTTCACTGAGACCCAAGAATAATAACAGCATTTTATAGCTGTTGTTGGATAGTTTAATACATCAGTCAGTGGTAAGGTTTTGATTCGAGCCAGTTAAGCAAATGTATGGAGACTGGATCCTGCAGAAAAATCAATCACACGGTTTTGTGGGGCTATGTATACTACGCATGTAAATATTTTTTGTTGTAAAATAAATAAATAATAAAAAGCGTCCATCCTCAAAAGCAATCACATTGATAAATATTAGTAGAATATTAGCACAGTGGGACTGTGATATTAGTAAAGTGCAATAAAAATAATAGCATAAGAAACAGTCGCGCTCGGCCCTCCAGAATTTCATTAAAATTAATATTCCCCAACCCTTGTTTCACTACAGTTTGAAACTAGCAAATTAATTATAAAAGCCGTCAAAACAAGACATGAGTTCGAGCAACCCATCTGAGATTCACAAAGGGTGGGTCCTAATTCGAGGACGGGGCTCCCTTTTCTACCCTTATCGCAAAGTCTAATCTACTGCCCTTCCATCGATCTTAAGTAGGGTGACTTAACCCCCGCTTGTTAGGGGAGGGATGAAAGAAAATCGTGAGGGTGGCAAGGGATTATTTTGTGGGGTCGGTAAAGTTTTAAGGGGTAAGTTTTGTTACGTCATCGTTATGGGGTTTTTGGGGAATTTCATTAGCAGTTTCATGGTGTTTTGTTCATTAGTTAAATTATAATTTCTATAAGTAAAGACATAACATATTTGGTTCTTCTACAAGACTTCATCTATTCTTTATATGATAAGACTTATTCGATTTTTTTTCTTAAGTATATCTACCAAAAGGCTGATATTCAGGACATGCTACAACATCTACCTATATCAAGTCTTTTAAGAATGACATGAAATTATTGAAAGAGAAAACGGAGAGTCTTCCCTCTCGATGTAGGGAGTTCGAAAGACCATCGCACCTATCAAAGTTTTTACCAAAAGTTTAAACCAAAAGAATTAGAAAATAGACCTACACCTCTAGACATGGGGAAATTCGCTAACCGGCGTTTGGTGGAATAGAATAACAAATGCATGGGATTTGACGTTAGTGACGTGCGTTAACGTCTGTCATAATGTCATAATTCGTCATTCTATTCTACAAAACGCCGGCTAGCTAATTTCAGTAATTTCCATTTATCTTGTGGGGCTGTTCTTTCAACCGATTGGATTCTATTCCAGAAATAAAAAGTAGTATATGTGTTGTTCTAGAATATAATCTATCAGTATACTGTAGAGGGAACAATTTTCTTTCTTTCTTTCTTCTGTTTGAATGAACAAAAAGTGAACGTGCGATCATTTACTCAATCTTTCACATTTATCGTTACCTAATAAAATATTATTAGACTGTTTATACTGGAGATTGATGGCGCTTGGTGGAATCTGCTACACATATTGAATAACACATTTGTACTTTTCCACTGACTTTATTTCTAGACCTGACCGGTTTCGCCTTACGGCATTCTCAAAGGTTCACATTGATGTTTGAGAATGCCGTAAGGCGAAAGCGGTCAGGTCTAGAAATAAAGTCAGTGGAAAAGTACAAGTGTGTTATTCAATATAAGTATATTATTAGTTTTTAATCTTATGAAAACTTGCATTTTATATTAAATCAGAGAAGCAAAATGTAAAGGTGGATTTAAATCAAACGAACATAGAGATAGAGCTAGAACAAGAGAATATAAGATTTTTTTTTAAATATTTTAGTGTAAATGTGAAATTATTTTCAAAGAAAGGACAACGAACGAATGTCATGGTACTGTTTATACAAAAAAAAATTACGGAGAGTGGATAGAATTAGTAATCGCTTGTTTGATGTAAATCCACCTTAAGTATTATGACCCTTGGTGATCTAAAGTACCTGTTGTCGTAGGAAAAGTGAAAATGGAAAAAAAATATAGCCCATATAACCAAATTGTTATTGACTGTATTTTTTTATACAAAAAGCCACTTACAGTAATTATGTACTTGACACTAAAATCTTCAATAATATTTTAATTTCATAAAGTACAAATGTTAATATTTCGTAATAACTAAATCGTCAGGCGAGTCACGATTCTGAACTCGCAAATTGTGTACGTAGGAAAATTGTCCAATGTACTGGTCCGTCTTAGTGTGAGTGGAGTGGGCCGTGGGAGGGTTTTATTATAGAACCGCCGGTCTGCGGTCCGTCCCGCGAGGGGGGACGCACTTCTTACGGGCGTCAAGGGTTGGCTGCCATTTTGGAGAGATTCTATTTTCAAAAGATGTCTTTAAGATGATGAGTTTTTGTAATTGGAAAGAATTTAAATATATAAGCGTTTTGAAAATGGAACAGTAAAATATTAGGAATTGAAAAAAAAAGCGGTAAATTTGATTTTTGATTTGAAATTATCCTGCTTTTTTTTTTAAAGAATATTAGAACCGAAGTTACTAATATTCCCTCTAACCCCTCCAACTAAGCTAAATTGCTTGTGTTAGGAGTGGGTTCACGTTGGTAGTGTAATGGCCAGGATTCGAACCCGGGACCTCTCGATCGTAAGGCCGACCCCTTTTACTAAGCTACCGACCTATCCTATATTATCCTTTCCAATATTAGTCCTGTTACTTATTTATTTATTTATTTTATTTATTTATTTATTCTCTTATGCTTAATCTATTATTACAGGTGTTACACCCAATGCAATAGACCGGCCAATACAACAGTTGCTTAACATAATTTATGATCTATAACATATATTATACATCGCAATCTTTGTGAATTCACCCAGCGCACAACAGAATAAGTCCACCACTTCTGCTATCCTGTTGATGGTGATCAGCGCGCGCGTCAGAGGTGCCTTCCCTAACATATTTGTCTTCCCATTAGGTATTACTAGAAGCTTCGGTTGACGCCGTCGCTCCACATATCTATTCGGAACACAAAACCCTATTAACTGCAGCACTTCTGCGTTATAGATTTTGCCCCTAATCAATTTAAAAATGTATGACACAAAAGCCAGTTCTCTTCGTACCCGTAATTCATTGTATCCCACCATACCCAAAACAAATAAAGTGGGATACATAAGGGGATAGAATGGATATACTCCGTACTTTTTGAGATATAAATACCTCACAAATTTATTTTGTATGCGTTCTAGCAGCAAGCTATATTTTGCTTCATGAGGATCCCAAATCATTGCATTACTTTCCATGTGACTCCTTACCAAAGCGTTATATAATGTGATTATGACTTTTAAATTTGTAAAACTAGATGCCCTACGAAGTATGAATCCTAAGTGCCTATAAGCTGTCTTACATACATTCTCTATATGGTCCTGGAATCCTAGCTCTGATGTAATGCGAACCCCTAGGTCCCTCACTTCCGTGACCCTTTTTAAAGATGTATTATTGATTTTGTAGTCGTATTGAATCGGATTACGAACCCGTGTAAAAGAGATAATCACGCATTTAGAAGTATTAAATTCCAGCTTATTTTCCTGGCTCCAGGACACTACTCTCTGGATATCTCTCTGCAAGCGCTCGCAATCTTCTGGTTTTCTCACAGTAATAAATAACTTCAGGTCGTCCGCATATAGCAAGCAAGACGAATCCACTACGACCTTTACAAGGTCATTAATCATGACCAGGAACTCAAGGGGCCCAAGGTTACTACCTTGACTTACTCCAGACCGTACATAATATGGGTCGGAACGGTAACCTGCATATTCGACCTACTGCTGTCTGTCCCTCATGTAACTTGCGAAAAATTTAAGCAAGTGGGGAGTGCATCCCATGCCAGCCAGCTTTTTGAGTAATATGTCATTGTCAACCATGTCGAATGCTTTCCGATAGTCAAAATAGGCAGCGTCTACTTGTCCTCTATCGTCTATTACCGGTATCAGCTTTGTCATATAATTAAGCAGATTGCTTGTGGTGCCATGCCCAGGCCGAAATCCGTGTTGTGCTTCTGTTATTTGTGTACTGATTTGAGTATATAAACTATTTTGAATTGCTGACTCGAATACCTTCGCTGGGGTTGACAAAACTGCTACTGGTCGGAACTCGTCCATACTCTGCCCTCCAGTAACCTTGGGAACGGGAACTACCCGATATATTTTCCATACTTCGGGGAAATCTTCCTCACGCAAACAGAGATTAAATATGTGCAACAGTGGCGCTGCCAGTACCAGTCTACAGTCCCTGTATATAAAAGCTGGAATACCGTCGGGTCCTGCAGATCGCTTCGGCTTTAGTTTAGCGAGAGCCCTCTGCACCTCGGTTAAGTCCAAGCTATCCAGTTGAACTCGCGCCGACTCATTGGCCCCACCAGCCTGCGTTATCGCCGCGTCCACACATAGTTTGGCCCTTTCCGAACGGTAAACAGAATGAAAATACTCTGCAAATTCCTTCGCCATTTGTTCCCCCTCTAATGCTGTGCCATTTTTCAGTATTTTTTGTGGTCTTGCATCTCGCCTTTTGGACTTGACATAATTCCAAAAAGATTTTGGATCTTCTTCCAACCGATTTTGGATGCGTTCTTGATAACGTTTTTCGGCTAATATAATTGCAGTTTTTACTTTAGCCCGGCTTCTAGCGAACTTTTCATAATCCGCTTGTAACTTGCTCGCTTTATATTGCTTGTGTAGAACTGCTTTTTGTTTAATTTCTCGAATAATTTCACCCGTATACCATTCCGGGTACACATATTTAAAATTATGTTTATTTTGTCTTTTTTTAGGAACACAAGTATCAAAAATTTTATTCAAATTATCATAAAAAAAAGTTAAACATTCATTGACATCATCTATTGCATATATTGCCCCCCAGTTGAAAGATGCTATAGAATCATAAAGTAACCCGAAATCAGCTTTATTAATATTCCACCTATAGTTTGTACTATTTTTATCAAGACCGTCCCCATAAATGCCCGGTCGCTCAGCCCCCCCACAGCCAGTCAATAAAATGGATATTTCCAGTGGCGGATGCTGCGCGTCTACCAATTGCACCAGTGATTCAGTCGCGGTGCTCACCGAAATACACCCCTGTATAGTGCTTAAAACTAAATCTAAATAGCGATTGTTGCAATTAGCTATACTGTTGCTCTGTGTGAATTCACAATATGACAAAAAATATTCATAATAATAATTACGTGTACTAGATGTACAAGAATAAAGATTGAAATCCCCTAATACAATAATTTTACTATATTTTACACATAATTGTTCTATAGTTCTAAAGAGTACCAAATATTCACTTTCAATACCATGCGGTGGAATGTAAACAACGCAACATACGAACATAAATCTATCATTTACATACACTTTTGCACAGATCATTTCGAATGTATAGTCCGATATGTTTACATCATCGGGTAACGGTACTCGTCGCAGCTCCAAGCGCTGTGTGGCCACGAGAAACGCTCCGCCTTGTTTACGCCCATCATCGCGGTCACAGCGTATTATATTATATCCCGGTGGCACGATTTCAGAGTCATTTATTGATGAATTGCAACCCGTCTCAGTGATCGCAAATAGATCTGCATTTGACGATGCCAAATTTATGTAGAATTCGTCTAATTTTGTACGTAATCCCCTTACATTTTGATAGAACAATTCAATTCTTTTGTCCGACTTCTTTTGTTTGATTTTGACATTCTTATTGTGATTTGTAGGCTGGTTTACGAAACCACACCCATTCGCAAAATTCTACATTCACAGGCCATATTTCCGGCTGACACAATTTCTCGTAACTGCTTTCCGGAACTCCAATAATGAACGACGCATAATCTCTCTCTGTTTTGTGCTTGATTTTATCTACTTTTAATGAAATTTCAGCACCGCAAACATTTTTTATGTGTGTTTCTAAATTTGACACTTCAGTTTCTTTCTTTAACCGCCAAACATGTAAATATTTTTTACGTTCTGTTCCTTGAATCTCCACAGAACTTGAACTTCCTCCCTTTTTTACTTCCCTATTAGGAAATCTACTTTTCTTTTTCTTCACCTCTGTCCACCTTCCTTCATCATGCCCCTCAGTTTTATTGGAGCTGGGAATATTCTCTGAAACTGAAGAGTTGGAGACGGGAACATTCTCCGTGACCGAAGACATGGAGACAGGAATATTCTCGGAGACCGCGGCGGTTGAATTCTTGACCGCAGGTATTGATGTTATTACTTTTGTATTTTACTTCTTCACGTCTAAACGGCTGGAGCGATTTTAATAAAACTTATATATTAAATAACACTCAGGATTAACACATAGGCTATGCAACGTGAGCGAAATTGCAGGCAAAAGCAAATCATTACAGAGTATAAAACATAGTCACTTTTGTCTGTCTGTCCCTATATGTATATGCTTAAATCTTTAAAACGTAGCTTAGCTAAGTATTTTGATGTGGTTTCTTTTATTAAATAGTGTAATTATAAAAAAAAATTATATGTATAATACATGCTTCATATAATAGAGGGTGCAGCGGGAATGGAATCTGACGCCACGCGGGTGGAAAAAAATTAGCGGTACAAAGTTCACCGGATCAGTTATTAAAAAAATAAAATCCGAGTTATATTTCTTTTTGATTTTCCGTTTTATAGACAACAGAAAAATATTTTTTAGTTTTTTTTTTTAGAGAATTGATTAAATATTTAAATATTAGGAGTACTTATATGTAGGTATATTATAGAACATAGAATACATACTAATAATATTCAGAAGACATTAGTAATATAAACATTGGTAATATAAATAAAATTGTATTGTTATCATGATTTGTATTATAATAACCCACATAAGTACTTACATATTGAAAAAAAAATTTGTATTTGTCACTTTTTTGACAAGCAGTAGGTTTTTCTTGTAGTAGTATATAGTAGTTTTTATTATAGCGATAGGATTCCAACTACAACATATTAAAATCTTAAAAAAAAATTGTTACAATTTCAAAATTTGACAGCCCTATGAAACACATACGTAATGCGTACAAAAAGCCTTTCTCGACAGAAGAAATTACATACTTTAATCTTATCGCTGGTATAAAATAGAATATTAAATCGGCCTTCCCGCCAAACGGCCAAGCGGCCAGACCCCACACTCGTAGAACGGAATGTCTTTTGTGTCCTCGACGCGACAATTGTCACATTTTCTACCAAGATATTTGAATTTTGGAGCGCACTTATATTCTAAAATTATTTTAGTGGGTTTAATTAGAATTTATGTGATTTAAATCAAGATCTGATTTAGGGGCTACTATCTGTTAGCAGCGTGGATGTCCGTTATCGTCCTTTCTCAAGGTCTAAGCGACAAATTTCTTAAAAATCTGTCAGTAGTTTAGGCGTTTAAGCGTAACAGACAGAGTAACTTTTAAGATTTATCGTCTTTCAGATATTCAATTGAACTGGTTTTATATATTTTGAAATAGAAAGCTTAAGTCATATCTCAACTCATTAAAATTTGGCCCAGAGGTCTTCGTCTCCTTTGAGTTTGTTATGGTATGTAGGTAAAGGCGCGGAATTTTTTATAAACATAACTTCTATGAAATTAGTACCTACCTATATGGAGATTATATTTATCTCTCCTCCTCATTTTATTGGTTTTTTTTTGGCTTTTATTGGCGACTGCCGTCTAACTTCCCAATCACGACGGTAAATCCTGCACCTGCCAGTCCGATAACTTAACTACATAAATCTTACGAAAAACATTGGAAAAAATGAAATGCTCAAGTGAGACTCGAACTCACGACCTTTCGCTTACAGGGCGACTGCTCTGCCAACTGAGCTATTGAGCACCACCTGAATCATTCCAAATTTTCCTTCTCTTTATATCCGTCTATAAGGGCGACGGTGCAGCCATCTACTAACATTCTTACGAACTGTTGGAAACAATGAATGATTTTTCAACCATTTTTAAACATTGAATTTACATATATCTTATTGAATTACATAAATCTTAGTTGTATAAATAAACAATGAAATAATCCCAAATATAACAATCTACATCAAGTATTTTAAACACCCACCATTTAGCAAAGACAACTCACTCTCCAGATTCCCACCAACAAAATGGCGGAACTATTCTAAAATGGCGAAATCCAATAAATCGTCAACCAGATCCGTACCGACACCGATATCTAATTAATAACCTTTAAATTATTCTCCCAATTCTAAATAACGGTGATAAGTTCTAACAATGTTATCTTAACAAATTGACGTTACGTTTGAGGGAGACAAAATGGCGGTAAGTCCAAATTTCGCGCGTCCAATATTTAGCGGTGTTTATGAGGGTGTGGGTGGACGGGCGCTGGGGAAGCTTATAGTGTCGAAAGGGGGAAAGGATAAGGAGAGCTGTCCGAAAAGCTCCATAACTTCTATACTATTACATATATAATTGTAAAGTAGTCATGTCTGTATATTGTAGACATTTTTAAAAATAATTTAGGTTATGTTATGTTGACGATAGATTAGTAATACCTCTGACGATTTTTTTTTAATTCTGTTCGGTTTGTCCGCAATGGAAGCAAAAGTTACTGAACGATTTTTTTTGTTTGGAAGGTCATGTTACTTAAAATTCTAGGTGAGTTTGATCGCAATTGGTTGAGTTAAATGGGTTTATGACTAAAAGTTATCCATGCGGGTGGAATCGCGGGTTTAAGCTAATTACCTAGAAATATTTGATTAACACGAACTCAAGAATATATCGAATGCGCGACCGTGGCTCTGATGAGGCTTAAAAACCTTTGTGTAATAATCAAAGTCAAAATTATTATAATTAATTAGTTAACTTATAATATATATCGATGAGTCTAAATCTAAATCTTACGTATATGGGCCAAACTTATCTATGGTAAACGCATCTTATCGATGAAATTAACAACAAGATTTACCTTTGGAGTATAAGGGTCTATGTGACATGAATTTAAATTTATAAGTGCCAAAGAGTAGTTTGAGACTTAAACGCGGAAAAATTAAATCGGGTGTTTAAAATTTTGGGCAAATTACCCTGTTTGACCCATAAACTTTTCACAATTTACTGACCTACTAACTAAGTTTTCAGTTAGATATTAAAAATAATTAAAAGAACACAATAATTTTATTCATTTATTGAATTAAAATTTTAATCAGCCTTAATACTACAATTATGGGTCCATATTGGGTTGCATAAAATTGAAAGTCCTAATTTCGAAATGCATAACTGGTTTTAGCATAATCATCTTTTCGCATAACGCTGTTTCGGCATAAAATTTTCACGCATAATTTCTTTCGTACATGTACTTTAGTCATAATCATCTTTAACCATAAAATTATTGAGCATAATGGTTTATCGTATAACGATATTTAAACATAATTTAACTCCTTTAAGCCAAGCATGTTTTTGATAATGCAACAATAAAAGGTTGTAATTTCCATCTTGGTCAAATAATATACAGAAAGGTGCAACAAAGTGGATACCTACCAAACCTTATATGGAAGAAATGAGACCTTTGCAATGGAAGTGAAATGTTTATATGCATTAGCTTTTTTACCAGTGGCTGATATATCCATTTATTTTGCTGATTGGAAAACAAATATATCTGAAGAAGCAGGTAAATTTGTATAAAAATAATTAACTCGATGAGTGCGATTCGCTTCTGGCACTTCGCCGGCCGCTACCGCGGCACGCTCGCTTCGCTCGCTCGGCTCGTGCGTTGTTTGTCATGTTCTAACCTAACCTAACCTACCTAACTTTTATTTAACCTAAACCAAAGCTATTGCAATTATATTACGACAATTAGATTATGCCAATCAAGGGACACCCAATTTATTTTTATAATAACACTAGCTTTTGCCCGCGGCTCCGCCCGCGTGGAAGTCGGTTATCGCAACCAAACATAGCCTATGTCCTTACTCAAGGTCTAATCTACTCCTATACTAAATTTCATCAAAATCGGTTCAGTGGTTACGGCGTGAAAGCGTAACATACAGACAGTCAGACAGACAGACAGACAGACAGACAGACAGACAGAGTTACTTTCGCATTTATAATATTAGTATGGATTTTTGTTTCTCTTTTACAGAAACCATAGCGATATGGTCATTAATCAATCAATCAATAATGAATGACATTACATACTTTGATTTATCGTATTTGTTTCATTTATGCGTTAAGATTATTATGACTTTAAAATTTATAGGTAACAAGTTATGGTCAAGACAATTAGTGAACAAAACAAACAGACACACACACACACACAGACACGTCAAACTTATAACACCCCGTCGTTTTTGCGTCGGGGGTTAAAAAGACCCTGATACATGTTTATATAAACCACTGACATCACGAAAAATAGTAGTGTCAGCAAACATTAAAAATTTCGTCAAAAATCAAAAATTGTAGCAAAACTTTGGAATTTTATTCTGGACAGTGGTCATTTTGCAATTTGGCCCTTATACACATAAGACACATCCATAACGTCAAGATAAATATGGCCATGGACTAATATTTACCTAAACTCACGCCTGTATTCCCCGAAGGGATAGGCAGAGCTGCTAGCACCCACATTTCGCCAGTTTATGTTTAGGTCCCAATGTAATAGGTGGCGAGCCTATTGCCATTTACCGGGCACTTATAAACCTGCGATAAATACACACATAAAAAAGTCATTGGTGTGTGCCATGGTAAACCTGGGATCGAACCCGAGACCTCGTCTCAGCAGTCCATTACCCATACCACTAGGCTACCGCAGATCACCATAGCATAGCATAGCATAGCAGCGTAACATCATAATTTATTATATTATTTCATTGATGATTTTGTAGCTAAGACTTTCACTGTAAAGTGAAATGTTAAGTTAAGCTACTTGTTTTGCTGACTATACGTAAATTTACCATTTTAAATCGTTTTTCTTGTATAATAAAAGTAAAATCTATTTTAACACACAAACTACTTTCATACAGTAGAACCTCGGTATAAACGAACCTACAATTCAATTACATCAGGAAAAATCAATTGCTCAGGCGGGTCTGGACGTTTCCCTTGGAAAAATAAATAGAAATGTATTTGAATTATTTTAGGCGTGGTAAAAGCATTCCCCCTGTAAGGGAATGTTCGCGGGTTCAAGCCCCACCTGAGCAATACATTTTTCCTGATGTAATCGTATTGGATAGTTAGCGTAATAAATGTTATAAAATTTTATTAAAAAACCCTTCAATTATGAACATACGAGAATAATGTGGTATACTATAGCCATTGCCCGCGGCTCTGCCTGCGTGGATGTCGATGATAGTAACCTATAACCTGTCGAAAACTCTCTTCTATCTCTGTACAAAATCCATACTAATATTACAATAAATGCGAAAGTAACTGTTTGTCTGTATATCTGTATGGCTCTCGCGCCTAAACCACGGAACCGATTTTGATGAAATTTGGTATAAGAGTAGATTAGACCTTGAGAAAGGACATAGGCTATGTTTGGTCGCCATGAGCCGCGGGCAAAAGCTAGTTTCATATAAATCAGTTCAGTGGTTAATGGGCAGACAGACAGAGTTACTTTCGCATTTATAACATTAGTATTGATTTAAAAATATACTCTACGAAGGAGCACACGTAAAATCGTCAAAAAGTTAAAAATATCCAATTAAGTACGAACATTAATATTCTAGAGCCGCGCGGTCGTCAAGTGCCACAGGGGGATAGTGCAGGCTGACACCCCCCACCACCCCCCACCTCCAATTGCGCGATGGTGGCTGAAATCTGCGTTTTTAGGCCTAACCAACCTTACGTATATTTATTGGATATCATGTTCGTGTTACATTGGGTTATAGCTAGCCCGCGACCAAACACAGCCTAATCCTTCTAACCTACCCCTTTAAAAAAAACATCAAAATCAAAGATATATTATCACTACATCGTATAAAGCAAAGTCGCTTTCCGCGTCCCTATGTCCCTATATCTTCAAAACTACGCTACAGATTTTGATGCGGTTACTTTTGATAGATAGAGTAATTCAAGAAGATGGTTTATATGTACATTACATGCTTAATATAGTAGAGGGTGCAGCGGGAAGGAATCGGACGCCACGCGGGCGGAAAAAATTGGCGGTACGAAGTTCACTGGGTCCGTTAGTAAAATATAGATGCGTTGTCCGCACTCACAAATAGCAACAAAGATGAAGACAAATGTCCTGGGCCTCGATTCTACTAAAGCAAAACTATTGTCAAACCACAGAGAGTGCAAAAAGCGGCAATAAAATTTAGACTTTATTTCTATACACTAAGGTCCAAAAATTAAATGACAAAAGTTTCATTACACTCTTTCATTCCTCTGTTAACAGTTATTTGATATTGAACTTTAAAGGCATCGCTTTAAAGTCTATAATGTATTGCCGCTTTTTGCAATCTCTGTGGTTTGACAATAGTTTTGCTTAAGGCTGCTGCGAAGGGAGCACCGGGGAGGCTGCGCGTCCCCCGCACAACGGCTATCGTATTAACGATGACGCCGGAGGCGGCGGCGAGGGGACTGCAGTATCCCGACCTGGTGAAGCGGGCCAGAGGCCTCATAGACATGGGGCCCCTCAATCTGGCTAGGCCCCTCCGAGTGACACAAACTCGGACGGGCGCCCGGCTTATCCAGGTCCCAGGTGCCTCCAGCGGTCCCCAGGCTGATGCCATAGCGGCTCAGCTGAGGGAGACGCTGGATGCAGCCGACGTCCGGGTGTCCAGTCCTACCAAATGCGCAGAACTGCGCATTTCTGACCTGGACGACTCCATCACGGCCGAAGAAATTCGGGCCACCGTGGCGGAGGCCGGGGGCTGCCCCCTGGAGGCGGTAAAGGTCGGAGCGATCCGCTACGGCCGTCGCGGACAGGGGGCGGCAGTTGTCGGCTGCCCCATAGCAGCAGCCCAAAAGGCTGCCGATCGGCGGATCCTCGCGGTGGACGGCGTTGTTGGGGTGCGGGTTCAGCTCCTGAAGGCTCGACCGGCTAGGTGCTTCAGGTGCCTGTCGGTCGGGCATGTGGGGGTGCAGTGCACGGCGGAGGTGACGGGTTCGTGACCGCTGCTTCCGCTGTGGCCAGTCCGGTCACAGGGCCGGTGGTTGTGAAGCTCCGCTTCACTGTTTTAGGTGTACAGCGGAGGGCAAACCGGCCGACCATCGGGCTGGGAGCAAGGCCTGCACCGGAGGGGAGCCGAAGCCGCGAGGTGGGCGTTCCGCCAATAGTTCGCAGCGGGATGCGGAGATGGTTCCATAATGGATCCCCAGCTCCGCATCCTGCAGGCGAACGTGGGCCACGGTGTCGATGCTCAGGCACTTCTGCTCCAGAGCATGGCACAGTGGTCCATACACGTCGCCGCTGTCGCCGATCCATACACTTACCGGCCTCCCGGGCCTGCCTGGGTGTTCGACCTGGATGGATCGGCGGCACTGGTGCGTAACGCCGCTGCGGGTGCCCCTCCCTTTGTGGTGATCGCAAGGGAGCATGGCATCGTAGCGGCGCGTGTGGGGGAGATTGCGGTCGTGGCCGTCTATCTCACGCCGGCATTACACCGACGCATAGGGCAGTATCGGCGGTCGCTGGAGCGGCTGACCGACGTCGTCAATGCCTGTCACCCTCGCCCGGTTCTGGTGCTTGGGGACTTTAATGCCTGGTCTGAGGCTTGGGGGTCCCGGCACACGAACCCGCGAGGCAGGGCTCTGGAGAGCTGGGCCGGTACTCTCGGTCTGGTTCTCCAGAATCGCGGGGCCGAAGCCACGTTCTGGGTGGCGGAGCGCGAATCGATCGTAGATCTCTCGTTCGCGAGCGCTTCGCTGTCGCAACGTGTGCGGGACTGGCATGTCATCGTGGAGGTGGAGACACTAGCGGATCACCGATACGTTCGGTTCGATGTCTCCCCTCCCGAGAGTGATGCGCCGGTCACACCGGCCCCACGCGAGCCGCGCTGGGTGCTAAGGGGTCTGAATAGGGAAGCTCTCCTGGAAGCCGCCTCTGTGCAGGCCTGGGCCATGGTGCCGGACAGGCCTGACGATATCGATGACGAAGCGGTATGGTTCCGGGAGGCCATGACTGTTGTTTGCGATGCGGGTATGCCTAGGGCTCCAGCCTATAGTCCGAGGCGCCGGGTCTACTGGTGGACTGCGGAGATCGCGAGGCTGCGGCAAGCCTGCGTGATCGCGCACCGCCGGTGGGCCAGGCTCCGTAGGAGATGTAGCCGCCCCGCAGACACAGATCCCCTAGTGGCGGAGTTACAAGAGGGATACAGGGAAGCCAGGAATGCCCTCCGAGCAGAGATCAAGCGGTCCAAGGCAGCTTCCTATAGGGAGCTGCTGGAGACACTGGAGCGGGACCCATGGGGGCGGCCTTACTGCTTGGTAAGAGGAAAGCTGCGCCCCCGGGCCCCACCGCTAACCCAGGTTCTCGAGCCGGCTCTGCTTGGAGGAGTGGTGGAATCCCTGTTCCCGGTGCGAGCGGAACACGTTTCGCCGCAGATGACTCCGCCACCTCGGTCGCCTGTTGCGCCCGGCGTGGTTATTGACGACGACATGCCCGAGGTCACTTGGGTAGAACTAGAGCTGGCGGTGCGACGGCTTAGAGCCAAGAAGAACACCGCCCCGGGACCCGACGGCATTCCAGGCCGTGCGTGGGTCCTAGCTCTAGGGGAAGACGGTCTCGAACATGCTTGGAGCGGGGCCAGTTTCCGAAGATGTGGAAGACGGGGAAACTGGTCCTCATCCGCAAGAACGGACGCCCGGCGGACGAGCCGTCTGGGTACCGGCCCATAGTGTTGCTCGACGAGGTGGGCAAGCTCTTCGAAAGAGTCATTGCCAAGCGCCTCGTCGAGCACCTCTCTAGAGTGGGGCCGGACCTAGCGGACACGCAGTACGGCTTCCGCCGGTGGCGTTCCACTGTGGATGCCATCATGCGCGTGAGGACTCTGGCGGAGGATGCGGTCGCCCGGGGCGAGGTGATGTTGGCGGTGTCCTTGGACATCTCCAACGCGTTCAACACCTTGCCCTGGAGTTGCATCAGGGAGGCGCTCGTGTACAGTAAGCTTCAGAGAAAAGGAACCCCCCTTGAGGATAAAACCATTATCAAGGGGGGTTCCTTTTCTCTGAAGCTTACTGTACCACGACGTGCCTCTCTACCTCCGCCGCATAGTCGGGGCGTACCTGACGGAGAGAGCCGTCATCTACCCAAGTGCGACCGGCGTCGGTAGGCGTGAGATGTCGTGCGGTGTCCCACAGGGATCGGTCCTGGGGCCGCTCCTGTGGAACATCGGATACGACTGGGTGCTTCGCGGTGAGCTCGCGTTCGGTGCCACCGTCACGTGCTACGCGGACGACACGCTAGTGACGGTGAGTGGCGCTACACACCGCGAGGCGACCCAGAGGGCCACGACCGCTGTTGCTCAAGTCGTGGATCGGATCCGGCAGCTGGGTCTCGAGGTGGCTCTGCACAAATCCGAGGCCTTGTTCTTTCATGGCCCTCGGCGCAGGCCACCCCTGGGATCCAGCCTGACAGTAGGAGGTACTCCCATCGACATCAAGCCCCGGTTGAAATACCTGGGGCTCGTACTCGACGGTCGGTGGGACTTCGGAGAGCACTTCCGAAGTCTGCGCTCCAAACTGTTGGTGACAGCTAACGCGCTGGTGCGGCTGCTGCCCAACTTGAGGGGCCCGGAGGACTCCTGCAGGAGACTCTACGCGGGTGTCGTGCGGTCTATGGCCCTATACGGGTGTCCCGTGTGGGCGGACACCCTGGAGACCAGATTCATGCCCCTGTTGCGTGCGCCGCAGCAGAGGATGGCCTCCAGGGCAATTAGGGGATACCGCACGATATCCTTTGAAGCGGCGAGTCTCCTAGCCGGATCGTCACCGTGGATCCTGGAAGCGAGATCCCTTGCGGCACTCTATCGTTTCCGTAAGGAGGCGCGGGAGCGGGGATACGATCCCGAGCCCGAAGACATTCGGGCCGAGAGATCCCGGCTCCACAGGATCATGGTGGCGGAGTGGGAGCGACGACTTGAGCAACCACGCGCAGGGCATGCCGTCATAGAGGCGGTAAGGCCCATCATGGGGGAATGGCTAGAGAGGCCACATGGCAGCCTCTCGTATCGACTGACGCAGATTATCACCGGGCACGGGTGCTTTGGGCGGTATCTGCGTCGGATCGAAAAGGAGCCAACGTCCGAGTGCCATCATTGCGACGCGAGCGAGGACACAGAGCTGCACACGCTCACCGAGTGTCCGGCATGGGCCTGCGATGGATTACGATGGCATCTGAACTGGAACGATCCAGAGCGGGAGTCACCAGTAACTGCGATGAGCCTCTACCGAACCACCCTTACAAGACTTTGGGCCTCTTTGCCCCAGTTCCAAATTCATCAATCAATCAATCTAAATTAACTAGTATATAAATTTAAGATCAGCGTAAAAATCTTCAAAATTGATCAAGCTCAATCAAAGATAAGACATAAATCCAAAAATCATATATGTTCTGATGACTGTATTTCAAAATGGACTAATATTTGGGTCTAGTCGTGATAGTATTTTTGTCCCCTTGAGAAGAGCTATTCAACGATTTGAATGAACTTTTTATAGCATTTATTTTGCTAAGTTAGTAAGTTAGCAAAATAATGCTATAAAAAATTCATTCAAATATTTGGGCGCAGTCATCAAAATTCAATGTTTAAAAATGGTTGAAAAATCATTCATTGTTTCCAACAGTTCGTAAGAATGTTGGTAGATGGCTGCACCGTCGCCCTTATAGACGGATATAAAGAGAAGGAAAATTTGGAATGATTCAAGTGTGGCTCAATAGCTCAGTTGGAAGAGCAGTCCCCCTGTAAGGGAAAGGTCGTGAGTTCGAGTCTCACTTGAGCATTTCATTTTTTCCAATGTTTTTCGAACTATTCAACTATGTTTGACACATCTTGATTGAACGTGGTCCCAGATTGCTCATCCTTCTTTATGAACAGGTCAACGCAATAAAAATGTATGAAGCAATACCGGTATTATCGGTATTCTCCTTACGGTATATCCGTTGATCAACTTTAGAGCTATAGACAATAGCACACCCTGTCGCGCCGCCATTAATCATAGAAAATGACGCGGCGCATTGTGTGAAACGGCTCGGCTCAAAATTGTGAAAACCTATCCCGAGCGAGCGCGCGAACTAATAACGCGGCCCGCTCACACTTCGGAAAATGCCCACTAGGGGGGTACGGTAAGAAAAAAAATTGAAAAAAAAAAACGTTTTGTTTTTTTATTGACATGATCATTAACTTAGTCTCAAACTACCATGGACGCCTAAGATCATGCGAAGAGGAAGAGGAAAAGTTGAAAGGTGAATCTCAAACTTCGAGTTCACCCAGGCCTCGGATGCAATCAGGAAATACGTTTCTATGAGGATGATTATTTGTATAACAGTCAAGAAATTTACGCAAAATTTCATGATCTGGCGCCTGTAACAGTGCCGAAGTTACTGTTATAAACACGGTTTATTTGGCATAATTTACATTTAACCCGACGTTTCAGCAACATTTCAGCAGCCAAAGTGGCGGGGTGACCAAAGATCAAAGATGGTAGATGTTACATAGGTTTGAGTGTAATTTATCTCAAAGAACCCGAACTATGATTAATTATTGCTAGTGTTAATATTTACGCGATAAGAGCTCATTGTATGCTTAAGTCTTGTTGTATTTTGCTTATTCTTAAGTTTAATTAAGTGACATAAATTTAAAAACGTTAATGAAAAAAAACTTTAAAACAGTTTTGTCGTTTTTTTTTCTCCTGACCTTACCCCGTACATAGCATGACGATGATGCCGTGGGCGTGTGTGCGTGCTGACTGCTGTGCATGTGTGCGTGTCGTGACATTCTGCAACCGACGTGATATATTGAGAACTGCTCCAAAAATCGCTATTAGGTATCCAGTTGTACAATGAAAGGCGCGGTTAGCGTTTACAAATTTTTTTGTTGAAAACTTGAAGCAATGATAACGTTAACATATTGTTAAACGTTTAGATTTTGAATACTACCGACTCGGCGAACTTCGTACTGCCAATTATATTCCGTCCGCGTGGCTCAGATCCCGTTCCCGTTGCACCCTTTACTATATAAAACATGTATTATACCTATAAACCTTCCTCTTCAATCACATTTAAAAAAACGCTTCAAAATCCGTTGCGTAGTTTTAAAGCTATAAGCCTAAGCATAGGTAGGTACATAGGGATGGACAGATAGTAACAGTGACTTTGGTTTATACTATTTAGTGATATACAGTTTTATCTAAGCACTTTCATACTGTAATGTGAACATTAAAAAAATAAAACAATGATAGTCTTTACGCAGAGAATACCAAATAAATAAAAAAAAAACTTTCATTACATACAGGGCTTCTATGGGCAACTAAGTTTATCTTCTAATACTTATATAAAATTCTCGTGTCACAGTTTTCGTTGCCATACTCCTCCGAAACGGCTTGACCGATTTTGATGAAATTTTTGTGCTTATCCGGTATCTATGAGAATCGGCCAACATCTATTTTTCATCCCCCTAAATGGTGCAGCGGGAACGGGATCTGACGCCACGAGGGCGGGAAAAATTGGCGGTACGAAGTTCGCCGGGACAGCTAGTAATATATAAATTCGAAAGTAACTCTGTCTGCCTGTATGTATGTTACGCTTTCACGCCTAAACCACGGACCTGATTTTGAAGGAATTTGGTTTAGGGGTAGATTAGACCATGAGAAAAGACATAGGCTATGTTTGGTCGCGATAACCGACATCCACGCGGGCGGAGCCGCGGGCAAAAGCTAATCGTAATATAAATTCTTTCCATTACCGTTTTACCCGCACCACAGACAATATAAAACTAAAGTAGCTAGACACAAGGAGGTGTAAAAGCATTTTTCTCTACATAATCTGTGGAGGCGGTGCAACGTGCATTCCAAATGTTTTTTTTTTTTTTTATATAGGACACGTCAATTTGACTTCACCTCGCCTGATGTTAAGCTAAAGGCAAAGTCTCGGGAAGAGGGTCACCATCGTAAACATTTACCATGTTAACAGTGGTGGCACTCAGCTTGACACTCAGCTTCTAATTCTCAACTTTTGTCATTAAAAGCAATTTAAATTAATTATTTCATGAAATTAGACAAAGTATCTCGTGCATCTGCACATAATTATTGTGTACAAGGACTACATAGTATAAAACAAAGTCGCTTTCGGCGTCTGTCTGTCCCTATGTATGCTCATATCTTCAAAACTACGCTACAGATTTTGATGCGGGTCCTTTTAATAGATAGAGTAATTCAAGAGGAAGGTTTATAATTATAATACATGCTTAATATAGTAGAGGGTGGAGCGGGAATGGAAAAAACATAGTGGTACGAAGGTCGCCGCGCCGGGTGAGCTAGTAAAGGATGAAATAAAAAAAATTAAAAATTTAGAATTAGAACACTCGTAAAAAAAATTCCCCTACGGCTTGTTTTTTTAACTCATACTCGTATTTTATGAGTACCTCACCTTCATAAAGTACTATTTTGTCCTCGCATTTTATTATCATGATTCAGTATATTATAAACTATTATGTCTGCTCGAAAAACATCGGAAAAAATGAAACGCTCAAGTGAGACTTAAACTCACGACCGTTCCCTTACAGGGGAATGCTAGTCTGTATGTTATAAATAATAATAAATAAATAATAAATATTCCACAACATTCTACACAACGCTATCTAGACCCATGGTAAGCTCTTATGGCTTGTGTTATGGAATCTAGAATGCGGATAAACATACTTATATACTTTTTTTTGTAAATACATACATATTATACATAGAAACACCCAGACCAATGCAAATAGCCATATTCATGCATACAAATTATTGCACTGAGCGGGAATCGAACCCACGCCTCCTGCGTGGCAGTCGCGTGCACTACCACCACGCCACAGAGGCTGTCAAACGCAAAAACGCTGTTATGTCTGCATCACGCAAAATTATTATTGGATTTTTGTTGAGAAATAATACAAGCTATAGGTACTTAATACAAGCACCGCTCGCCATAGGTAGGGAATGCTTCCTCACACACTGCGATCGGAAATGTTGCGCACCGTGCGGTATGAAAGAAACTTCATCCCACGTACGCTCAAGCTGTGGAATGAACTCCCTGCCGTGGTTTTCCCAAGCGACTACAATATGGGGTTCTTCAAGAAGGGCATAGAAGGTTTCTTCAGGTTAGGCAACACGTGTAACGCCCCTGGGGTTGCATACGTTCAAAGGCCACGGTAACCACTTTCCATCAGGTGGGCCGTGTGCTTGTCTGTCACCTATGTACCTAGTATAAAAAAATAGGTATTTTTTCTGATCACCAAGTTACACCTGATGAACTAATTGATAGTTAATCCATATCCATACTAGTATTATAAATGCGAAAGTAACTCTGTCTGTCTGTCTGTCTGTATGTTACGCTTTCACGCCTAAACAGCTGAACCGATTTTGATGAAATTTGGTATAGGGATAGATTAGACCTTGAGAAAGGACATAGGCTGTGTTTGCTCGCGATAACCGACATCCACGCGGGTGGAGCCGCGGGCAAAAGCTAGTTTTTGATAAATGCTGATCCCTCCTGTTACCTCGTTCTCATCGTCGTCAATGAGTTAGTCTCCGAGTCCGAAGTCCGCTTCATCCAACCGCGATGTGGCTACAGCAGCTACACTTCGATATTGAAATAAAACCACTCTTTACGGATTCTATCGCGATATATTTGTTATTGTTACTTTTTAACCCGACGTTTCGGTTGCTTTGCAGCAGCCATTTTCGCGAAAATATATCGCGATAGAATCCGTAAAGAGTGGTTTTATTTCAATGAGTGACATTCGCGTAAACTTCAGAAAATATCATACACTTCGATATTTTCCGTTAAGTAACTACCATTTGTCTTCCACAACCCAATAGCGATTCACATTTATGTTACTACTAGCTTTTTCCCGCGGCTCCGCCCGCGTGGATGTCGGTTATCGCGACTAAATATAGCTTATGTCCTTCCTCAAGGTCTACTCTACCCCTATAACAAATTTCATCAAAATCGGTCCAGTACTATAGGCGTGAAAGCGTAACATACATACAGACAGACAGACAGACAGACAGACAGACAGACAGACAGACAGACAGACAGAGTTACTTTCGCTTTTATAATATTAGTATGGAAGTATGGATTGCTATTGGGGGCTAATTCGCCCATTGAAGATTTAATTTTTCAAATCTTTCCTTAGAGGAAATGTTAAATGAAAATACGTTTTTACCCGACTGCACCAGATAATGTTTATCGCGAGTATCCACACTAATATTATAAATGGGAAAGTAACTGTCTGTCTGTCTGTATGTTACGCTTTCACGCCTAAACCACTGAACCGATTTTGATGAAATTTGGTATAGGGGTAGATGAGATGAGAAAGGACATAGTTTATGTTTGGTCGCGATAACCGACATCCACACGGGCGGAGCCGCGGGCAAAAGCTAGTGTGTATGTGACTATGTAGTTTTGTTTGTTCTCCTCTATAGTCTTAACGGCTTGACGGATTTTTATGTATGGGGTCTCAAAATAAAGGTCATTCATCTCTTACGTGTCATAGGGAACCTACATAAAATGTCGATGTACACGCTGATATGTATGTGAATAAAAAAAGTTTACGCAAGCTTATCGAGTAGGGTATCAAAATTATGGGAATCAGAAGGTGATTACAAAAATATACATATAATATCATAACACTAAGAAGTTTACGCGGGGCCTGGTCACCCAGAACTCAAGTTAAATCTTATAGTCTACCAGGGTACTAATTAGTTTTGTGTCAACTATATATATTTTGTTATCTCTACAGGTTCTGAGTGTTGTAATATTTTTGGTGAATAAATAATATTATTATTATGTTTCTCTGTTCCGTGACTCTCGGGACTATGGAGTCCCGGGCCTTTGGAAGGCGTGCGTCGGGCCGAAGCCAAGACGTAGAGGCCCTTTTAAGAGAATTTAATATGCTAGGGATATACATACATGGCGGATACCATCCCCGAGCGCATGGCTACCACCTGTTATCAAACTTGTTACGATCTTTTAAACAGCAGTCGGGTTTTTTATCAGGTAAATAATAAATAAATACTCTAAAACACCCTACACAGCACTATCCAGAATTCTAGACCCATGGTAAGCATATCATAACTAGCTTGTGTTATGGAATCTAGAATGCAGATGAACATATTTAGATATTTTTTTTAAAACATACATATATTATCCTACATAGAAATACAAGACTAATGCAAATATACATATTTATGCATACAAATATTTGCACCGAATGTTCTACCGTTAAGTATGCAACAGAAGCCGTGAGGTGGTAAAACTATAGGCTAGGTCGTGAAATTTCTCTCATTTAGTATTAAGTTTAAGTAGCGGAATGCTTTATATGATCTGAAAGAAGCTAACGCAATTAAATTCTATGCATACACACACTCGTAGGCCACGGTAACCACTTACCGCAAATGAACTAAGTGCCTACTTTACTTGCATAATCTTTATCTATATATATAAATATCAATGCCACTTTTCGTTGTAATGTTATAACTTAACAACGCCTTTACCGATTTGGCTAATTTTGGTCTTGAATTATTCGTGGAAGTCTTGAAAAATTCGAATAATTGCCGGGAACCGACATCCACCGGAGCGGAGCCGCGGGCAAAAGCTTGTAGAATATAAAAAGTTCGTTCAGCATCATTAGCGTATGGGGCCATCAGTGACGAAGAGTGAACATTTCAGAAGGGAAACTGAGAGGAAACGGAAACGGTTTATCGGGATCCCTCGCCACTGAGCCCTACCAACATTATCTGGGCAAAAGAAAAAACAAAAGGCTCATATGTCAGAGTTGGAAGGTAGAACGGCAGTAGCTCCCACAAAAGTCGCCTAGACAAAATCTTATCGCAGGGGAAGTAAGGTTCAAGGTGTAAGCAGGATGCAATTGGGAAACAAAGTAGGCGGAGACCACAGAATAGATAATAGATAGTAAGGATTAATGTGCTAAAATCTTAATATATATAAATTACGTGCTACATCGTTTGTCCGCGATGCTACATCCTTCACTACTTAACCGAATTTAATCAAATATGCACACTGTGTGCAATTTGATCCAACTTGAAAGATAGAATAGCTTACATCTTAATTTAGCGATAAGTGACATCCACGCAATACTTAGATAATACATAATTTGACAATATAACTTTTGTAAAAAAAAAAAAAGTAATACAATTTCGTATTTCAGCAAAACGTTTAAATAAATAAAAAAGAAACAGTCTAGGTCAGATAGTTAACATGGCAACTCTCGAAACGTTTTTTATTCTATGGCTCAAAACGGTCAAGCACGAAAACCTAGTGAATAGCTACGAAAGTCAAATAAAGCGAAATCATGCATTCATTCCACTTCGCGTACCATCTCATTTGCGGGCACATAGGAGTAACAAATGCCTATCTAGAGGTATATTTTCGAATTTTATGCCTACCACATCCGACCCCCTGCGTCAGTGTTCCATAGTTTTTGATAGTATGCACCCAACTCTACAGAGCCGTCAATGCCGGTAGAAGTTCCCAACTTTAGATGGAAAATTCAACATGAGGAGGGGGCGGTGCGGACCGCGTTATATTGGCAGAGGTGTGTCAGTGTGGGTAGTTCGATGATAGTGAGGGTGGCCACCCCCGGCGCGTCATCGCACTGACTACTGCGTTTGTGTTAGGAACATTTAAAATGCCCACCCCGTGACGATCACTGTGCGGCCATATTAGTTCTTTTTTTTTTTAATTTTCGATATTCGAATTATAATTCGAATTTCGAAAATTATGGTACAAGTGTATAAAGTTGGTAAGAACTGAGGGCGGTAATCAACAATACACACGTGTATTATATTATGTACAATAACTTTCCACATGATTGTGGATAAAATAATAATATAATAATAATAATATAGTAATAAATTTCATATCTTAAAATTAATGGTTTCTTTAGTTTGTTAATATTAGTATACGGCACTATCGTATTAGATTACACCTGTAATGATAGTTGTTAATTTGTTGTGTTTAAATAAAAGTCTCTTTACACAAATAATTATTAAAGGCGCAGTTAGTAAAACTGCACTTTTGTTTCTTGGCATAGTGGTTTGATTGAATAAATTTAATCTCTTATAAATTTTTCAACATTGTCAAACGACAAAATCTTTGATTATTTGCTTTCGTATCTACTGGATAGTCTAGTATAATAAAAAAATAAAATAAATGGCGATGGAATACGCGTTCGGCTCGCACTCCTTGTGGGCCGCGAGCGAGTGCACACGTCCGATCACTGTCGTACTCGTACAAAATATTAAAATTATTCCATATTGTCCGTTAAAAAATCGTAAAACATTTTCATCAATTCTTAAAAAAATACTAGATTATCGTTTCATAAGTAAGTAACTATAGTGCGTCAAGAAAGTCGTGAAATTAATGTTGAAGGAACTAATATTTTTCATTGTATTTGCAACACTCAATAACTGTCAAACTGAGTTTCAGCTGTCATTCCTTGTTTTGTTGTGGATATGTTTCGTATATCTTTTGCGTTCATTTAATTTATTTACGTCTAGTAACAATATAAAGTGTAAAAATGAATTGCAATGTGTGTATTAGTTGTGAGAGACATGTCGTATTGAAAGTATTTCAGGGGTATAGTACGGCGGGATTTCAAACCGGCAAGCTGGTTTCTGATTTGGAGGATATTTATGGCCAAACAGCTAAATAAGCCGGTACGTACATATTTTTAATGTTAAACACGGTATGGGAAGTCTAATCTATTAAAAATTATGTGTATTAAGTGAACATTTTATTTTTCAAAACATTGTTTTCATTTGTCGTGGTTGAGTCATTAACCTACGATTTTAAGAAATCGTAGTACGACACTTTGACGTTTTTGAACAGTCTTGATCCATTTTGTATTAACCACTGAGGACTACTAAAAATTACACGGTATATACAGCTGTATTTATCCAGTACCGTACGTTTTTATTTGTTTCAGATTTTCAAAAGCACATTTCAAGACATATCATTTTAGTATGTGATGATATATCCAGTGAGTCAGAAACTATCGCGGATAAATTACGCAGGAGTTTCAAGCAGCATTTTGGGTGTTCAATACTCACCCCAATAAGTTAATGTTCTACAAGATTATAATTATATTATATTATAATACGTATGTACTGTACCTACATCTTTTGTTTTCATTGTTTAATACTTTACAACCTCTGTAAAAAAATCGACTGTCTAGCTATCACGGTTCATGAGACAGACAGGTGGGCTTTGGGTAAGGTATTGTTCGGGACATGTTTCTTGGACCTAAAATATGCTCAAAACACATTTCACACCCACGCACGGTACCCATGGCCATACTCCTGGTGGTACCGTGGGTCTAATAAAGTTAAAGTGTACCACTGAGTAAGCGATCCTATGACCAGTGCGATGGTGGACGAGCTCAAAGTCACCAAGCATAGGGCATGAGGCCTTATACTCATTTATCGGGGTGTAAGGTTAACGGCATTTCCCTCACACCGGAGTTAACTTTGAGCCATATACGGGCTTAAGGTGGCCCTCTTGGGTGTCCTCATCTAACCTCTATACCCGCTGCTAGTCACAGGGACCCGTGGCGAGTCTCCGAGCAGCTCTCTATAGGGCTGCTCCCGCCGCGGCCGTTAATTGCAGTAAGTGGTAGCGTCTCCCACGTGCTGAGTAAGAGAGTGAAGCATTGCTTATAGCGTTGTACAGGTTGCATCGAATGGAGGCTTCGGATCACGCACACCAAATTTAACATAATATCTGTGCTTCTAAATCCCTTGTGCTTGTCTGCCACCTGAGTGATTTGACAACCATGACTTCTAAAGTCAATCACTCCGCAATCACTCAAATCGTTGATTTCGATTAGTTGTTAAAGATTTTATTTGCAAAAATGTATATCTAAATGTTGCTGCAAGCCCTGCAACCATTTAAAAAGGATATAACGACTATTCTGTAATATATATAATTTTCTAGCTTGAAGTTTGATTTATCTCTAAAGTTTGCGCCATTAGTGCCTAAATAAAGTGAATGAAATAATTGCCGTATTTTTTTTTCCACGTTTATTCACCTAATATCCTGCTATCGTAATGAAATCATACCATAAAAAGCAACAGATCAAGTCTGTTTAGTTATAGGATGATAGGGATACCAGATTAAGCGCAGCAGCGCCACCCTCAATTTTCACGACTTTCTTGACGGGCTATATGTTAGATTACTCATCATATTCTTAAATGTTTTAGTTAGACAAACTAGGAAAACATAGGTTGTGGTGTTTTGTGATACATGATTTCTTACCCGATTGCGCCAGCGAGGGTAATGTGTTACGCTCGTATGCATATTGTTCCCCTCTATAAGCCGGCTGAACAGATTTTGATGCATGGAATCTCAAATGAAAAGTATTCGATTCCCGAGTGTCATAGGGTATCTACATAAAATGTTAATAGAAAGTATACGATGGATTTTTGGCGCCTAAATGTATGTTACCAAAAAATATATTCGCTCAAACTTATCGAGTAGGGTATCAAAATTAAGGAAAAGACTATTACAAATATATGTATATGTCATAACTAAAAAGTATGAAAAAAGAATCAATTTTTTCAGCAGTAGTCGGATAGGTACCTATTCATTTATATTTTTTTTATTTTAACACTCTTTCTATTTTTGGGTATTTATAATAATCGACAATTTGATATATAGTAAAATAATTCCAGATAACATTAACAATAATATAACAGATATTATTCCAAATGTAGTGGTAGGGAGATTTTTATTTACTGGCAACATTACACACACACCATTACCTAGTCGTATCAGTACACGGAAATACGAGTCACATGCACACATTGAAAGTGTCTTCACCTGTTTTTTTGAAACTTCCCTGTATAATACTATACTCTATGTTCAAAACGCGCTCCGTCTAAGTTTTTCGTTTAGTCTAAGGTTTTTAAGCCCACTCCATTCTTTGATCGCATTGAAATATTTGACATTGAGTATAAATACACCACAAAGAGCTAGATTTGTACTTATAGCATATTTCTTTAAAGTATGCCATTAACACATTTTCTGAAAAAGACTGTGCATCCTTGTTTTTTACTATTGTATGCGTTAATAGATATTTTTCCCCGGAGTTTTCAGGTAGGAGACTTTAAATAATGTAAGGGCTTCACATCTTATATCGGGCGGTGTACATTGTGTACAACATAAATCATTTTCTTCATGACAAGTTAGTACTTGTAAACTTTTTAATTAATAAATAACTATAATTTCAATAGTGACTAGTAGACAGTACTACTGGCACACAATAATCTTGTTGTCAATGATATTACATATAAAAAAGAGGCAGATATGTTATTAAAGTGCGCCTGGTGAAGACGCGAAAACGTCCCAATTGGGACGTATCGCATTTAGTATATGTCTGGCAAACGCCGAGTTGTCACGTACAACTCGTGCGAGTTAACATGGCACCTGGCTCGGGGCTTTGCGCGGGGGAGCGGGAGGCGTGTACGCTGACGCTACTAGCCTCGCACGGCGAGAGCGGGGTCGCGCGCGGGGAAGCGGGAGGAGGGTGTCTTCGAGGCAGGTGCCATGTTAACTCGCACGAGCTATATGTAAGCGCATAATAAAATTGCAACAAAAATGCCATCGTGTTTCTTAAAAAGTGTACAAATTACGATATTAAATTAATAAAACACGAGGGATCCCCTATCACATGTAAGTACATACAATATTACCGATTTATCAGTGTATTTCATTAAAATTGATTTAATAATATTTTTAAAATAATGGCGGCAGAGAAAAAGACAGAAACATTTTTAGATATAAGTACGACAAGGACACAACAACACTGCTTGCATAGATTATCAGTACAGATGCGACATAGGGTAATTTTCACTTTACTGCCTAGGTAGGTACTAAAGCAATAATTGACATGTTGTTCAGTTTTATTTGTTATTTTAAATTCAGTGACAAAATTTTTGTTTTATTTATTTGTTATCCTTTAAATAATTGTAATACCTAACCTAACTTTTTTTTCAAGGTTTCCGACTAATGAAGTTCGACTTCAAGAGTGGATTGCAATTGTTAGGGAACAACGAAATGAGTTTGACTGGACACCTTCAAAAAGCAGCAGAATTTGTAGCAATCACTTTGAAGCCACTGAGAGATATACTTCGAAATAAGGTCGAACATTGCTGAGGAAGAATATAAATAATTGACAAATATACCACTGTTCGGCTTCATTCTGCTCATAAAAATAATCCCGATATAAAAAACTTTCTAAGAGGCAGAAAAGAAATAAATTAAATTCATTTGAAGACGTTTAATTTTTTATTATAACGTCATTGCGTCACTATGGTTTTATTTTCGAGAAGTTTCTTTGTTATCTTTTTTAATTGTTATCATTTTCCGAAGTAAATAATGACGTTTTATTTTTTATCGAATTTCATTTCTTGCCTACCAAAGAAATACCCCTTCTGTTCAACAAAATCATAATCTATGCTAAAAAGCCATACTAGAACGAACGAGACGATTGCAGTCCGAATCATTCCGAATTATAGCTATCTTTTTTACTCACGTGCTTATCCCATCTTTCATACTACTTTAACGCTAATTGTCAACTATTTTGTGCACTGACACATTGCTGGATCAGATTTGAGGAGTCAGTTACTATGAATGTAACATATCTTGTATAAAATATCATTGCTTGTTGTTAAGTTTTCCTATGCACGCGCAGGTTCATAGACTAAAAGAAAGAGGTCTTTTTTGTTTATCGCGCGTACAGAATATAGAATTTAAAGTTTTTACAGAGAGAAAACAAAATTTTTATTAAAGTAAAAGTTGAACATGTGCAAGATGAAATTTTCTATTTAAATACAAAGTTGCATGAAATTTATATTATTTTATTAGTAGATACGATCATTTTCGTATCGAGACTTCTTTTAAGACGAAGCAACTCATCTCTAAAATTAAAAAAGAAGCTCTGTCACGCTCACTTGTGAATAATAGATTAAAAGTCACAGTTTTGTAATAGGTATTATTAAAAGCCTAATTGCCGTGAGATTATGTGCACTTTATGAGCAAGAATATTAAAAAATATTTTTTATAGTGTATTATTTTCAAAGACTTCGTTACAGTGGATGAGCATGGATCAAACCCGTTTGGTTTTCAAATATTGTATGAAAATCTACCGGATTTGTTAACAATCATGATTGATGCTCCTCTCCTTTGAAGAGTATCGTGATGAGTATTAAGTATGGCCCGATTATTAAGCTTCCCCGATAAACGGACTATTCAACACAAAAAAAAACAATTCGAACCAGTAGTTCTTGAGATTAGCACGTTCAACTAAACAAACAAACTCTTCTTCTCATCTTTATAATATTAAGTATAGATTACTCACGCATTTTTCTCTCCGCGATAAGCGGAGACATGCAAGAAAGATGTTTGTTTTCAGTTTTCAAGAATTCCTAGTCGCAAACGGACAGACAGCTACAGCGAAGGTCACGGGCACTATTATAAAATACTATAGCGGCTGTAGTATCTGCTTACCCTAGTGGGGTAAAGGCGTAAGTATATATAAGTGTTTTTTTATCGTTTCCACTTGCATAAAACTCACAAATATATTATGTTCTCTGTACACTTTTGGCACTTTAAATTTTTCACGCACTTTCACACATTTAATCACTTTCTTTTTTAGTTTTTCACGGAGGTCATCTCAAAGATGCGTGTGTATCAACGGTCAAAGGTGAAATGGACAATCTTAAGGGCAACGGTCATTATTTCTCACATAAATTTGTATGACATTTGCATTGATTTAAGAATCATCTCGCCCGTGGGATCTTTTCAGGTGAAGGGTCGTACTCGCAATCGCGGTAACCGGTTCTATATAGAACGATAGTGACCCCAGACTGTTTATGGGTGAACTTCAACATTTATGAATACTTAGCTAATATTGGGATGGGAGCAGCCCATCTTCCAAGTACGATGGACTGTGCAATACGCTGCTGCTGCATTAGCGGAGACTCTCAAACGGCGCAAATATACCAATTTAACTGGTAGTTATATATTTAACCGTTTGAAGTCCAACGTTGGTCCGTGGGGTACAAGTGCGCGTGCGCTTTTCAAAGATATAGCTAAGCGTCTAATTGACTATTCCCGTGACCATAGGGCTGGCCTTTACCTCGCTCAAAGAATTGCTATCGCTATTCAGCGGGGTAACGCCGTCAGCCTTTTGGGCACGGTACCGGGAGAGGTCGATGAGGAGGAATTAGAATAGAATAGAATAGAATACTCTTTATTGCACACCAAACATAGAATATATACAGAGGATACATAAATGAAAGAAAGTTGTACAATGGGCGGCCTTATCGCGATCTGCGATTTCTTCCAGACAACCGGTTTGGATGGACTGAACAAGATTAGTTACAGATTTTTTGAATAAGTTTGTGGTCACTTTATACGATACTTATGGGAGAATACGGGCGTGTTATTTTTATTGTTATTACGTGGCCACTGGGTACATCTTATATTCGCGATATTATCTCTGTCTTCCCGCAATTATATTTCTTATATCATGAATTTTGTATTAAAAAAAAAATTATAATATAAACAGGTGGTAGAAATTAATCGCACCCCCAGTGGAAAATAGGCATAAGTGATCTTACTTTGATTCGTCGATTTTATCATATTTGAAAGGTACGTTTAAAGATACATATGCTAATTTTTTTTCATATTTTTCTTGTTAAATTTGACGAATTAAAACAAGAAATTCGTTTTGAGAATTTTGGTTCCATTACATTTTTTCCTACGGATTAGTAGATTATGTGATATAACGTAAAGAATAAATTGAGAAATATGACGTATTACTTATTATTACGTTTATCTCTAATATTTTATGTAGAAAATTAAAAGTAACAATTATTATGATTTAAATGCGTTTGTTTTTTTTACATCGTTAGTCTTGTATACACGATTATTTTTTTATTTGTTATATTAACTAGCTAAGGAAATTATCTTAAATGCGCTTACTTAGCCTAAAAGATAAACTTAGAAAATAATAACAGCTTTATGACTGTTTACTTTTTATGAACATAAAATAAATTAGAATAAGAATAAATACTGCTTTCTTCCACTCAAAACTTTTCTATACGCCGAAACATAAGACTACATACTGCGGCGCGGCTGTAAAATAAGAACGATTACTTCTTTTTTTCACTAGAATATTTTCCTTTCACCGAGAAGTAAGAATAGATACTGCGGCGTGGGAGTAGACAGTGCTAACATAAGTGTGAATACATCGATGCGGGGGACGGGGCGGGTGCGTATCCACGCGCTTGACAGTCAGTGCCCATTTCTAGATCAAGGTAATACCTGCGTTAACGCATTTGCGAAAGCAAAACAACATCAATTGAGTGGTTTTTCTTCTTATTTTAAAGTAAAGTGACCTGAAATGTATAACCGGACGCAGCACAGTAGGGCGAGAAGAATTTTGAAGTTATTAGGTGAGTATAAGCTAAAAAGAGATTATGACACAATGTTTTTTTTTATAGGACACGTCAATTTGACTTCACCTCGCCTGATGTTCAGCAAAGGCAAAGTGTCGGAAAGAGGGTCACCATCGGAAACATGTACCATGTTAACAGTGGTCGCACTCAGCTTGACGGCCTCATTAGATGCCTTTTCACGCCCCGCTTAAAGGACCCGGGACTGTAGGAAGATGGAAACACGTGAGCTGGCAGGGAGTTCTAGGTCTTAATGGTGCGGCATAGGAATGAGTCTCTGAAACGCTTGGTTCTAGCTGGTATACTCTGCACCGTATATGGATGGCATCTTAGCCCTGCACGTCTCGTCCTGTGTAGCAATGGAGAGGGTGGGTGTAATTGGAAGAGCTTGTCAGAACATTCACCATAGTAGAGACGGTAGAATACTGCCAAAGACGCAACATCTCTACGCATCTGCAAAGGCTCCAGGGTGTTCATGACCTCAGGATTCCCAATAATGCGAACTGCACGTCGCTGCAACCTGTCGAGAGCATCTAGTAAGTACTTTGCGGAGCTGCCCCAGAGATGTGAGCAGTATTCCACGCAGGAACGAATTTGGGTCTTGTATAGAAGACACCGTTGCTCCGGCGTGAAAAAACGTCTCACTTTGTTCAGGACTCCGAGTTTACGCGAGGCTGATTTGATGATACTTTCGATATAGTTGTTACTCAGTTTGCAGCGAACATCCATACCGAGGATACTGAGGTGATCCTGCAGTGGCAATGGTGTGCTCTGAAGAGTGGGAAGGGGAACGAAAGGAGATACCTTTGCTGTAAACGCACATGCCTGGGTCTTCTAGGCATTGAACTCGACCAGGTTCCTAGCGCCCCATTGAGAAATGTGGTCCAGGATCCGGTCCAGCTCAGTGACAAGAAGCTGCCTTTTTTCCGCGATATCAGACTGCTTGGCCGCAGGATATGCGTAATAACTCCCGTGTAAGATGCTGTCGTCTGCATAGCAATGAATGCTACCGTTAGCATATCCAGCATTTACCTGCAAGAACTCCGAAGCTCGTCCATCACAAAGGACGCGAATACGGCGCCCCTGCAGGAAGGCAGGCAGGCAAGGGAGGTCTGGGAGGCAGGCCAAAGGCTGGTAGCTTAGAAAGAAGCGATTTATGCCATACCCTATCGAAAGCTTTGGCAATGTCAAGACTAATTGCCAGTGACTCGCCGAGCTTTTCCATAGCCTCACCCCAAAGGTGGGTCACGTACGCCAGAAGATCACCCGTTGACAGTTTCGGTCTAAAGCCGTATTGCCTGTCACTAAGCAAGGAGTGATCCTCTAGGTGGCGCATGAATTGTGTGTTATTAATGTTCTCGAAAACCTTGCACAGCACTGAGGTGACGGCTATGGGTTGTTCCGAGTTGGCTGGTTCCGAGCGATCCCCCTTCTTGGGGATCGGCTGGACATTCGCCTCCTTCCAAGCCGACGGCACTGTACCTGAACTGTGGGACAGTCGGTACAGCCGCGTTAGCATAGGAGATAGCTCCGCTGCACATTTTTTAAGTACGACCGCTGGAATACCATCAGGACCACTGGTTTTCCGGACATCGAGTGATTGTAGTACTGCACGGACATCGCGTTACCTGATATGGATATCAGACATTGCGTGGTCACCAGTGGGCATTGTCCGTGGTTGCATACCACAATCATCGACTCGGGAGTTGGCCGCGAAGAGATTGACCAGCAAATTTGCTTTCTCTTGCGGCTCATGGGCCAGAGATCCATCGGGGTTGCTCAGCGGGAGCAGCGAGGGCTGGCAGAAGTTGGCTTGCATGGCTTTGGCCAGTCGCCAGTAGCCACGGCACGTGAGATGCGCCACTAGCTCTTGGCCCAGCCGTGCTATGCGCTGGGCATCCGCCCTGACGTAAACCCTCTTGCAGACCTTTGTCGCTCTGTTGTACGCCGCCTTGGCCTTGTTGGGATCGCGTGTGACGCAGACTGTTTATGCTCAACAACCTCCGCACACTCGCACCCGAACCACTGACGCGCTCTGCGGACTCCGGTGACATCGGTTTATGGGATATAGTATTCCATACCCAAACCGATCACACCGGCGACAGCAGTAGCGCTCTCAGATGGGTTCTTACCCTCAAAGCAGCGTTCAACCCACGGGATGGACGCATAATAGTCGCGTAGACCATCCCAGTCCGCTGACGAGTAGTGCCAAAGACGCCTCTTCCCCTGCACGGGTCGTGGGGGCGCTACAATGGGCACGGTGGAGCGGACCAGACAGTGGTCGGAGTTACCTAAAGCAGCACTCACCGAGACACTGTACTGGTCCAGGCGACTCGTCAATAGAAGGTCTAGCAGAGAGGGCTCTATGCCGGACTCTCTTGATATCCTGTAATGCTTGATGTTTGTTTTTCCTGTCTAATCCTCCTAGTGTTTTCCCGGCTGCTCTTGGGGAGTCCGAGGTCCGTTTAAACAATGATTTGTCTGGGTTTATATAGGTAGTCTGGTAATTACATTGAAGCGACTATCGTCTGACCTTCGTATCCGGAAAGGCGAACCTTAACAATATTCCACAATTCCACAACATTCTACACAACGCTATCTAGACCCATGGTAAGCTTTTATAGCTTGTGTTATGGAATCTAGAATGCGGATAAACATACTTATATACTTTTTTTTTGTAAATACGTACTTATTATACATAGAAACACCCAGACCAGACCAATAGGATCCTGGTTACATATTAAATATGAATGAATGTGCAGTTTACTCGCGATGTTTTCGCTTACCGCCGAGCTAGTGGTACAAGTTTAGTATATCATAGCAATCGTTTGGTCTCCAAGTAGGGGAACCCCTGTAATATGAGTACAAGACGGTGACTCGTACCACTAGGCTGATGAATGATTCGCAATCTATTATCATAACATTACCTAATGTCTGTTACTAACGTGTAACATCCTTTTCTATTTTAACTTGTAAAGGGTTCACTATCTATTTGCATAAAAAAATAGCCATAACATAGGCTTATGTTAATTTATACTAATGATATTAATAAACTCTAAACTAAACTAAACTAGTAGGTGAAGGATAATGCCACCACTCGGGGTGCCTAGCCGTAATAATAACATGTGTAATAACAAAATATGTATTATAAGTCGTTACCTTGATTTGTTAATATTTTTTGCTTGTTACCTTTGATTTTTATTGAGAGAACATAAACATTTTGTTGTACGGAGCCAATAAAAACTTATTTAAGTTTAGTCCTAACAAATTATCTACTGATTATTTAAGAGTTTATAAAAAAATCAATAGTGGTAGTAATCCTAACCGAAACTCTATAATTCTGAATATTATTGTGCAATTTTATTGTTGCTAGTACGAACTTTAATTGTTACCAAAATATAATTAGTATTTTGCCTGAAATAAAAAATAGTGAATAAAAAAAAGGCATTTCCTTTTTTCCCTGTAGTCATAAGTAATATGTCTTAATATGCAGCTAACTTTTCTATAACATATAATGGAATAAGTAATTATTATTGTTTACTTAAGTTATCTTAACAAGCCCTTAAATTGAAAAAAGGGGTAAGTATTGCTTGTGCATTTGAAACATAATTTTTATAAAGGAAATAATGCAGTAATCTTACTTATACTACCATAAATGTTCATATTCACAAGTTCATTACTGCTTTAGGTAATATAACATACTTTTTGAAATATATTTTACTTTTCTGGCAAAGTCTGGCATAAATTTTGATACTCAAAATCTTTTATTTTATTGTATTCTGAAAAATAGCATAATAATTTATTTTTACAATTCCTAATAAACTATAAACATTAGCACTAACTTAAATACAACACGAAGTGCAACATTTTTTTCTCCTTTTTTTGATATAAGAATAATTCTTCTACGTTTGGAAATAAAGTAAATATGCCCATAAATTCAGTTTTTTCACCATACTGAAAAATCAGCCTTTTCGTCTTATGCCTTTTTTCCACTGAGGGTGCGATTTGATGGCACAAATTTGACACTTATTTCGACCGGGTTGGTACCACCGTGCACAAGTGCGAAAAACCCTCCATAGTAATCCAATCTCGGTTGGATTGCGTTCAGGGATCAGCATGTGCATAGCCGGGCCGAGGTGATGGTAGTCGCAGCACTAATGGGACCGGTGGGTTTTGGCGTAGTCTAGTGGGGTGTGACGCGGGGCGCCGCGCCGGGCAGGGAGACCTGTAGAAACGGTGGTGCCGCTGGCCGCCCGCGGCATAGTACAGGGGCCCAACTGGGACTAACCACCCTGGGAGGCTGCCCCACCAGGTCGCGCATAATCCCGATATGGCTCGTCGTGCCGGTTGGCGACCGGACGGGAGCCCGGCGACCATATTCGGGGGGGTACGGGGGCCCTTCCGTTCGGCGCGTCGGCTCTCGTCACGCCTCACATTCATAGATAAAACCAATCTCCCATGTTTTGTCACGCGGTGCTGCGGCGACAATCACCTCTTTTTCACGCCTTCCCTTACCCTTCACCTCATGGCAGCGCACAAAACAAAAACTGTTGAAACAGCGGCTAGGGACTCTCCCACAAAAACTCTATTTGAGGTGGAGTCCACGAACATCTGTGGGCTCCATAAAAACCTCAACGCCGTCCACCAACACCTGGAGACGGCGAAACCAGCTATGCTGTTTCTAACGGAGACACAAATACGCCGCCCTGACGACACGACCTACCTGCTTTACCCCGGCTATGTTATCGAGGGAAATTTCCGAGCAAAGCCGGGGTGCGCGTGTTTGTTAGGGCGGATATTTGTTGTCGCCGTTTGCGCTGTCTAGAGGACCCATCCTTTTCCATCCTGTGGGTACACGTAGACCATGGCTCCACGAGTCAGATCTATGTGTGCCTTTACCGTTCCCATACAGGAGATGCAGAGATAACTCGACTATTCGAATACCTGAGTCAGGCGGCAGATGATGCGCAGGAGCGGTTTCCGAACGCCGAATTGGTGTTTTTGGGGGACTTTAACGCCCACCACAAGATCTGGTTGGGCTCCGCCAAAACAGACCATGCGGGAAGAGCCACTCACGCATTTGCCCTGGCGCATGACTTGACTCAATTGGTGAACAAGGTCACGAGGATACCAAGAGAGTCCAGCCTAGAGCCCTCTCTGCTAGAACTTCTGTTGACAAGTCGCCCGGACCAGTACAGTGTCTCGGTGAGTGCTGCTTTAGGTAACTCCGACCACTGACTGGTCCGCTCCACCGTGCCCATTGTAGCGCCCCCACGACCCGTGCAGGGGAAGAGGCGTCTTTGGCACTACTCGTCAGCGGATTGGGATGGATCGCGCGACTATTATGCGTCCATCCCGTGGGTTGAACGCTGCTTTGAGGGTAAAAACCCATGTGAGAGCGCTACTGCCGTCACCGGTGAGATCGGTCTAGGTATGGAATACTATATCCCATACACCGATGTCACCGGAGTCCACGGAGCGCATCCGTGGTTCGGGCGCGAGTGCGCGGAGGCTGTTGAGCATAAACAGTCTGCGTACCGCGCCTGGGTGCGGGCGCGCGCCACACGCGATCCCAACGTGGGTCACTTCAAGGCGGCGTACAACAGAGCCACAAAGGTCTGTAAGAGGGCATGCGTCAGGGCGGATGCCCAGTGCATAGCACGGCTGGGCCAAGAGCTAGTGGCGCATCCCACGGGTAGCCGTGGCTACTGGCAACTGGCCAAAACCGTGCAAGCCAACTTCTGCCAGCCCTCGCTGCCCCCGCTGAGCAATCCCGATGGATCTCTGGCCCATGAGCCGCAAGAGAAAGCAAATTTGCTGGTCAATCTCTTCGCGGCCAACTCCCGAGTCGATGATTGTGGTATGCAACCACGGACAATGCCCACTGGTGACCACGCAATGCCTGATATACGTATCAGGCAACGCGATGTCCGTGCAGTACTGCAATCATTCGATGTCCGGAAAGCCAGTGGTCCTGGTGGTATTCCAGCGGTTGTACTTAAAAAATGTGCAGCGGAGTTATCTCCTATGCTAACGCGGCTGTACCGACTCTCCTACAGTTCGGGTACAGTGCCTTCGGCTTGCAAGGAGGCGAATGTCCAGCAGATCCCCAAGAAGGGGGATCGCTCGGACCCAGCCAACTATCGACCCATAGCCGTCACCTCAGTGCTGTGCAAGGTGTTCGAGCACATAATTAACACACAGCTCATGCGCCACCTAGAGGATCACTCCTTGCTTAGTGACCGGCAATACGGTTTCAGACCGAAACGGTCAACGGGTGATCTTTTGGCATACATGACCCACCTTTGGGGTGAGGCTATGGAGAAGCACGATGAGTCACTGGCTGTAAGGTCGAAGGTATTTGTGGAGAGAAATGATAGTCACGAGTGCCCAAATAATACTGTCCTTTATTGCATGTTACATTGGTTATATATTATTGATTACACATACAGATATAATTAATATACATATACACTACACCTCCCACGGCGAGGTAAAATAAAATAAAATTTCAATTTTGTTTTATTTTCATTACATGAAGTGCTTTACATAAGAAAACAACTAATAGCTAGTATATACTAATAGCTTATAACTAGTATTTATAACTACTGATTATGATGGTACAATTTAGTTCTGTTTTTGTGAATGACCTCTATTTTGCCATTCTTTATTATTTTTACATTAGGTGATTCATCAGATACAACTTTATATGGTCCTGAGTAAACACTATCTAATTTAATACACATATTAATTTTAACTAAAATTAAATAATCAGGATGGTAAATAACAGGATTTACATTTCTGTCATATCGTTCTTTTTGTATAGAGTGGGTCAACTCTATTAGTCAAATTACTTGGCAAAGAGCACTTTTTTCCGAAAACTAACTCGTAAGGGGAATATTTAGTTGCTGAATGAACTGATGTATTATAGCAGAATGACCAAAATGGGAGCCATGTACTCCATGTCTCTGGATGGTTGTCTGTTTGAATGTGGAGAAATGAATTCAAATGTTTATGCGTGTTTTCCAAAGCACCAATACTTTGGTGGTGATATGCTTTTGAGTTTAATTGTGTAATATGTAATAGGTTACATACCTCCTTGAATATTGATGACAGGAACTCAGTACCTCGATCCGTCGCTATCACCTTCGGTACTCCATACCTTAATATAAAATTATGAACTAACGCTTTTGCCACTTCTTCCGTTCTTTTTGTAACTAAGGGATATGCCTCAATGTATTTGGTAAGTTCGCACTGCAACGTGAGAATGTAACTATAATTATAATCATCTTTATCAAGAGGCCCTACTAAGTCAATATATATTTTTTCAAAGGCACTATGAGCTGTTGTTGTTATTTCCATTGGTTGTTTGATATTGTGCGATGAATATTTTTGTTTCTGGCATTTGTCGCACCTCTTTATAAAGTCTTGGATATCATTTTCCAATCCTAACCAATAGTAATACTTTTTTATATTGTTGAACATCCGTCTCATACCCGCGTGGCCACTGGTGGGTAAGAGATGGAAATCGTTCAATATCACTCGTTTGTTATCTTTATTTTCTATTCGATGTACATCCTTTGCTATATGTAAATGTGGACCGGTCCATGTATTTAAATTATCTACTTCATTTAATAGCTTTTCTATAAAAATATTATTCCTATTATTTTTTATTATATAAACTTCTGTAATACTTAAGCTTTTACAAAAATCATGTAACTCTCTCATAAATTCGGCTGGCGATATTTGCGATGGAGAAGATACATATTTAACAAAGACAGTTTTTTCATTAGGAATATATATAAATGTTTTACTCTCTTTATCTATAACTACATTTTCCCTAAATGTCTCTAATTTGCATGCATCAACAAAACGTAATTCTACTGATTCGTTTATCGTCCTAGCATTGTGAGTGCTTACAGTATTTGGCTGATCAGACCCAACTGTAGGCGTGTCACTCATTCCTATCTTGGAAGTATTATCGATCAGGCTTATCTTCTGAGACCTTGTCATAACCGAAACACACGACTCGTGCATATGTTTTAAATCATTACATGTTATGGAAATTCGAGACAATGCGTCTGCAGCCGCTTTTTCCGAACCCTTAACATATTCTATCGTAAAATCATATTCTTCTAGTAATAACTTAAATTTAAATAATCTACTTG